>CAJNDT010003746.1:0-235767 GCA_905221615.1 Symbiodinium sp. CCMP2592
CATCGAATTAGGGCTGCCTCACTCACTTTGGGCCTGAGGACATATGCTAATGTTCAATTTCAGAGCCCATGCGTATCTGACGACTCCCGAGGGCTAAGCAAGTTGACGAGGATAAACTCGGATGCCTTGCAATGATATAGATGGGTCGCTGGGGCCTACCTGGCCAAGTCAGTCCTGCAGTTCGATCGCACTCCATCGTTTCTCCGGCTTCTTGCACCTGCCACGCCGCGTGCAGGCAGGAAAAAAGCGAATCGGATCCAGAGTTACCAGAATCCGGACAACTCGCGCCGGCAACACAGTTGAACCTCGACGAAGTGACAGAGCCTGGCATTTTTTTGGGGTGCTGCCCCACCACCCACAAGCAAAACAGGCCATGGCCCATGACAATCATGACAATCATGACATGGCAGGGTGGCTCTCTCGAGAAACGGCCCGTGGAGAGGCGAGGCTCGGGCCTGCTTTGCTTTGCTTTGCTTGCTTTGCAAAGTGTGGCTTCGCACCACGAAAACAAGTGTCACCAGAGGCCTGTGGCACAAGTTGTCGAAGAGAACAGGAAATGATGCGACACTCCCATAAGGATACACACCTTGCAGGCACTTCTGGCGTTAAAGAGGATGCTGCAGTGCACTACAATCGCTGAGTTGGGCTCCACATGCGAGCTCATAGACGCACAGACCCAAGCTCCAAATGTCAGCCGCGAAGCTGTAGTCCTGGAAGCCGGATCGATCCACATTTCGGATCTTCAGCAAGCATTCAGCAGTCGTGTTAGCTGTTCTCTCGGACCTTTGAACCTTGCTTGTGAGCCGTGATCTTCAACGCCAGACCCGCAATTAGTGCCACAAGCCACTCGCAGGATCTTTTCGGCATTTACGTGAAACCAGGTGGTACAACTCAAGGACATGAAGAGTTGCCTCAACAGAGACAAGCAGGCGAGCACCCTGCAGAGCCTACCACGTCTCCCATCCTCCCCCAGGATGCGCTCTGGAGACATGTGGGTGGCTGTCCCCACGAAGGTGTCACAAACCTCGCTTTCTGTGAAGGGTCTGGCAAAGTTGCAGGATCCGACCAGCTTGAGTCCCACAAGAGGCCCGGGCTGTCAAGGAGTCTCCGAGATTTTTGGAGATTCCGAAGTCGGTGACCTTCGATACAGCAAACTACAAACCAATCAACACTGCCGAAAGTTTCGAGAACCCGCACCTTGACAGATCCACGGGAGTTGACGAGGATATTGCCAAGCTTCACATCTCTATGCACAACGTTGTTGAGGTGCAAGATTTTCAAGCCCTGCGACAGGCTCAGTCTCAGTCTCTCTGAATCTGCTGCCGAGCTGCATGCTCGCACATACATACATCCATGCGTGCATAAGTACATGTGTATATATATATATATACACATGCATACATACTTACTTAAACACATACATGCACAAATACAGAAATGCATAAACACATAGATGCATACATACGTATATACATAACTACATACATACATACATACATACATACGTATATGCATAACTACATACATACATACATGCATACATACATACCTATGGACCTACATACATACTACATACATATGCATGCCTATGCATACCTGGCATACCTACGTACATACCTAGGCACACGAATACATAAATACTCACAGGTTTACATACATACACACATGCACACCTGCACGCATGCATGTGTTCTGCATACATGTGTATGCGGAAATCCCCACGAACTTAGCAATACCAACCCCTGCAACCATGTAGCCACAAGCTTGGTCAGTGATAGATGTAACGTAAGTATATGAAGCAACTATAGCCCACACTAGGTATATGCATCGACGCACATACGCTTTCACATATATACATCTCCAGGTAAATAGATTTCCACACACAGGCTAGACGATTACATGAAGATAAACCCCGTCGCCTGTGTACATATGAATGTTTATACACACATGTTTCCTGAGCTGAAGCTGATGTACTTGGCGAAAGAAAAAGAAGCACTGACACAGCATTAAAGTCTGATTCCGGTAATCCAAAAAAGGCACACAGATTGAGTACAAGCCCGCCAAAGCCAATTCACCCAAGCCAGGCGTCCCAACGGACGAACTTGGATCATGTACTCCAGTTTCCAAGGCTCTGAAAGTACTGGCATATACGAAACAGGTCAAGTTGTCCAAGCTCCCCAAACGTGACAAGAATCGCAAAGTGACTTTGTTTGTTTTGCTTGAGGCATTAAACACTTGAGACCACTGAAAGAGTTGTTCAACTCAAACCGGCCAGCGAAACTGTATCCAATCAACAAATAGTCTATAGGACATCTAAAATCTTTCGGATCGAAGCTAGAACTTGTAGGGCCTGCACGTTTCAAGCTTGCCTGGGATCCGGAAAAAATCTGTCTTTCCCTGAGCGCGCCCGAAAGCCAGGCCTGATTCGTTGGATTCAGTCATGACTCGCAGTTGAATCACTACTACTACTACTACTACTACTACTACTACTCCTACTCCTACTGCTACTGCTACTGCTACTGCTACTGCTACTGCTACTGCTACTGCTACTGCTACTGCTACTACTACTACTACTACTACTACTACAAGCCGGCCAGGAATCCAAGGTTCACGATTCCAGCTGCCTGGGCAATGGCTCTTGGATCCCAGGCCGGTCTACTTTAGACTTCCCGCCCGCCTCTAAGACGAGATCATAAACCCAAAAAATGCGTGGATGACTGGGGGGGCAGGCATACGCATGCATACTGTACATTTGCACGTTGGTAAGTATGTGTGGAACACTGCGTAACTGTACTATGGTAAGTACTCTCTACACGCGCTGCGCAAGTATGTTCAACAACAAGTCACTGCGCGTGAGACGGCCATGCCTCCAGAATCTGCATCATGATGAGAGCCTTGTGGGGTGGGCGGCACTCCACAAGCTAACCATTGAAAACACGAGCCCCGCACAAGGAGATTTTCAGGAACTTCCTTGACACGTCGCTTCAGATCGGCTAAGCTTCCATAATCCTCAGCTGCTGCCATGTCCATGCATTTCTGGCATCTTGCTGTCCAGGAAATGCTCGACAGCGTGGAAGCAGGTAGGCTATGCACCATGTACTCAAGGGCCACATGCACACAGCCAGACTCCTCTCAACAGCGCACATGAACAGTCCTGCCAGCAGATCACAACCCGGAGTCCCGAAAACACTTCGGGTCCTTGTGTACGTACCTCACCACGCAGAAGAAGGAAATCGACGGGAGGTATTTGACATTATTTCACGAACACCATACGACATCACAACCGAAAGGCTCTTTTCGAGCTTGGAGTGTTAGAGATGTTGGACCATGCATGTTCATGGATGGCGGGGTTCCCTGGTGGTTTGTTGAGTCTATTACAATTTTCCGTTTGAGCGCTTGAAACAGTCGCAGGCATGTGGCTCACGAGGCTGCTTCCGGAGCTGTCCCTGGGATGTTTGCTGTGTCGCTGGCATTTTTGTCTCAATCGAGCATGTAGAGACTGATGGCGCTACTTCCGAAGCGCTTTGCATTGTATGAACTGATCGAGCATACAAACGGGGATGTGGCGCAGCGTGCATGAGGGAGATATGTCTGTGTTCTGGATATGTAGGTGTATATATATATATATATACATATGTACCAGGTATAGCATATGCATAGGGATGGCGCTTTGCTTGATATCCAGCCGCGGTGTCGGGCACTTTTCTGGGATGAATCAAACAAACCAGGGACTAAATCATGCACCCCAGCCCAGGCTAGGCCATACAGTATCGACAAATTCTGTTGGCAAGGCGCCGTCTTCGAACCATCTCCAGCCAGACTTCGACCCTTGGCCTCTTATTCTGTCAATTCTGTCTGTCACAGAAATAAAACGTTGGTGCAAGGCCATGGTACGCTATTGAGCTGGTGACCAAATCGGAACAATTTGCCTTCCTTGCGGAGGCTTCCACCTTTTTTGTCTTATGGAGCAATTGGAGAGTGTGGCTTTGACAGATGTGCCACACCAGCAGAGTAACATCTTACTTCCAGAGAGGGAATTGGAGCACTTTGTGCAAGCAGCAGAGAGTTCAAGAGCTTCTTGATGCAGCATGCACACCACCAGGCCAAACATCCCAGATAAACTTGCCCGGTCTTCTTGAGAGCTGGGGATGCATCTCGCATGTAGTTTCCAACTGAACTCACTCTCTTTCGTCGTCTTGTCTTTGCTGCGCTATCGGCCTAGGAATCCCGAAACGACGTTGTGTAAGCGCAAGCCTCTCCACTGCAAACCCCCGCTGGGAGGTTTCATAGCTCAACTGAAGATCGCACCATTACTGTGCAGATCTGGTTCACGGAACGGCCAATGGCAAGCACAATGCTTCCTTTGTCCTGCCCCGTCTTGCATCTGGATTTGTGGGGCAGATATATACACCCGCAGTATCTCCACTTCGTATGCCTAGGCCCAGTCTCTAACGTCGTAGAAGGTTCACGGCTGTGCTCAGACAGACAGAGCAAACCATGATGCTGTGGCCTAGAGCCGAGCTCTAGACAGGACATGAACCGCGGCTCACGCATCATAGAGCTCGATCAAGAAGTGACTCTTCGTGATTCGGAAGAGGGTGTGGATCTCGTTGATGAGTTGATCTCGCTTCGCCTTCCGCTCTGCAGCAGCGACCCAACATAACGACCATTTATCAGAGAGGCCTTGTCCTCTACTCTGACCACCTTCACTGCCAAGGGCATCCCTGGCGCTGATGCAGCATTGGCGAGCATGCTACAAGTAGACTTTTCAGTCCACGCGGCCTGTGGGCTTGTGGACGGCCCGGCAGACAACGCCACCCGCTCCACGACCGAGGAGATTTGTCTGATCCACTTCAATCTCTCCGACCCCATCCTTGAGGCGGCTCTGGGAACGTCTGACATGCGAGGGGTGCGAGGAAACAACTCAGACGGGATCCCGAAGCCCACCCTCGCCGATGACGATGTTGGTCGGGCAGTGTCTGAGCGAGCCATCCTGGACCAGGCACATCCCGAAAAAGGCCGTAAACATAGCTCCTTATAGGAAGGCAAGCCTGCTGCACAGCCCAGGATTCCGGTTGGTTGGCATCCTGCAAGCGCTTTCTGCGCCTGCTTCACACCCGGCAGCGAGCTCAAGTCCTGACCGATACTGTCCAGTTGCAGCTGCAGGTCGCCAAAGTCCATGAAGCTCAAGCCTCTGCACACTGCCACGTTGGGTCGAAATGCTGCACTAGGCCCATTGCTGCCAAAGGAACACTTCTGGGGATGGTCTGGCTGGACCCGCCTGGCCAGTACAACAACTTTGCAGTGGACTCGGAATATGCATGTGCTGCGATGAATGCTGACGTCGAACATGAGAACACATTTCGTCTGGGTTGCGTAGGCCTGGCAGCATTCTGCTTCTGTCGCAGAACAGTGCCATCAAGGCAGGAGAACCCAGACTGAGCTTGCTACATCCAAGGTAAATCTTAGGCGCAAACTGAAAGATTGTCGCGGGCTTGTCTGCAAGGTCGCTGCTGCTAGGCTGCTGATGTCTCTCAAGTTGTTGCCGGCTGCTGTGCGACGTGTGCATCGCTGCAACTGCTCGAGGTACTTTGAGTGTTGTGCGCCTCCAGCTTCGAGCCGATCCATCGCACTGTCTTGGCACTGACTGCGTCTGCTGCGGCAGAGTCGCTGTCTCGGCGAAAACCCCATTCGATGATTCAAAAGCCAGCCACAATCCCTTTCGTAGGGGCGCTCGACTTGAGTGTTTCGGCTTGTGGTCGAGAGTGTTCATTCGATGCGACGAATGGACAGACGACTTAGTAGGTGAATACAGAATGGAATGAAATGTCAGCACGTGACTTAAGCTTGTGACCGCTAGTGAGTGCCCTGACGGAGATCGGAGAGATTGAGCGAGTGGGTTGATGTGATTAATGCTTGCGGAGTGCAGAGGAGAAAGTGCCGAGCGAGTAGAGCGAGTGAGTCAGTAAGCAAGAGAACAAACGAGAGAATGCATGGAGTAGGAGTGCAGGCGAACAAGTTCACACATTTACTGACCGGCATTAGCGGCGTTCATGTCATGTGAGCCGGTGCGTGTGGCAGGTGACACGAGCGCATGAGCGACTGGAGTGGCTTATCGAGTCATTCTTCCTCTCTCCCTCCTTCTACGCCTGCATACATGCTACATTCTGCATGCATGCATACTTGCAGAGCAAGATAGACGGAGGTCTACCTACAGGTCTGCGTATCCATCTGTCTGACTTCTCGTTTACATTTAGCTTATATGAGCGTATACTCACACGTCCATGACTGAAACATACATATCTACATGTCGTATGTATATACATACATATATATATATGCACATGTGTGCATGCATATGTGTACATATGTCTATGCAAGTGCATAAACATAAACATATATAAGGCATGCACAACCGAACTGCAACTCTTTGTGTCTTTGTGTACATCCTTGTTAGTTCCTTGTTGGTTCAATAGACATGTGGGAGCGTCCGATAATTAGGGGTACTTTGTATTGGGCTCCTTATAATAATGAGGATCCTACTATTTAGGGTACGATATTGGGGTCCCCCATTTTCGGAAACTCCCATATTGACTTTCTGCTCGATACATTCGATTTGACCCGCCTGTCATTATATGTCTTACAGCCAGCATGAACATAGAAGTCCAGTCCCACAGCTGCACGGCTTGTGATATCTAGGCTTACATGGCTCAACCGAATCTCTGGACCCTGGACCATGATTTTTGGCCATCCATCAACGCCACAGTCACATGCAGCTAGCGTGGCGGAAAAAGGAGCCGACTGCTTCCATCAGGTAGCTGAAGCTGCCGCCGCCACCTGTCTGGGGAGTCCGGAAGGTCTCATTAATCAAAGCATCCAGCGAAGAAGATGCAGAGGTAGAGGGGGGCAACCCAGCAACCTTTTGCGAGCTTCCGGCGCTGTGCTCAGATACTATCATCTTGGCAGCTTACGTGCTGCCAAAAACGCAACCGTGCAAGCGCAGCGGGAGACAACTGAGAAAGTGTTCAGTGTTCATGCTGGTTGAAACGGGATATATTCCCAGCTGCTTCCAAAGCCTGCTCTCGTCTTAGCTGGCCTTCGTTCGCAATCGGCAGAGGGCTCGGCAGCGGGCTCGGCACCTCCAGCACGCAAATTTAAGAGGCTCCTTCATGCCCATTTACTCCGACACCTGTGAACTTCCACATCAGCCATGGGCCAGGGACGGTCCACCCAGACATTCTTCACAAACCCATCCGAAACCGAGCAGGCCGTTCATACTGCACTGAAACACCCTTGCAACAGTGAAGCTCTCTCAACACGCTGGAGCCGCTGAAGGCTTAGCTTTCATCATTTCACGACTGTCACGCGATCACTTGCTGCATTCTGCACTTGAGCGGCAAGCCCTGGCCAACGAAAGCCGGCATGCTGCGAACCAGCGGTGAGTGACGGTAAGCAAGTACCAGTACCAGTAGCAGTGCCAGATCGCAGAAGCAGCGAGTGGAGAGTCATCGACGCCTACGGACTGCATCAAAGGGGTGAGGACCGCTGAGGGTGTAGAGCAAGCGAGCGAATCGGCGCGTGAGTGAGTCAGTGAATCAGTGAGTCAGAGAGCGAGGCATTGCGTTTCATATGATAGGGAGAGTGAGTGGGTGCGATTGCGAGCAGCGCATCGAATAGGTGCGTCGACGATGCCAGTCTCCGAGCGACCCCCATGTTGAATATGAGGTGAGTGAAGAAGTTCATGACGGAGCGCAGTTACTAGTGTAGCTTCATGGCAGTGAGTGGCGGGTGCATTTGCCGCAGGACTCCGATCGGATGTAACTCCTGCGAGATGGAAGCGACAGCTGGCATGGCTGGCAACATGGTGCATGAATACGACCGATTCCGGCCGAGAAGACCAAGGACGCGTCAAGTCTGGGAGGGAGGGCCTCTTCGATGCGTGTGTCCAGGCCAGCATCTTGCAGGACGGTGGCGTAAAGGGATGCCTCAACGAGACTGCAGACCGCTGCGGTGGCTTGCGGCCTTTTTGACTTGAAGAGCTGAGATCCAGGCCACGCTTTCCCTGACAAGCCACGATGCCGCAGAGGGCAAACCGGCGAGGCTGCGGCGGGGTCAGTATGGGTCGGTCTCAGAAACCAAGAGCACGTGAATTTCGACTTGCCTTCGCTCCTCGCCATTAAAGCTGGGATGGTCTCCTGAGCCGGATGGCATCGTGCACCCAAGGCACGGTGAAGCATCTGCAAAGCCACGGTGTGGCTGGCACCGCCGGGTTTTGCTGGGAACACCTCGATGCGGCCAGAGCTCCCATGGCCAATGTGGACATCGCCACGCCAGCAATGTCCATCATCTCCTGGTTTACGGAACGTCTGGCGAGATCTCAGTGCTTTCAGGCCTACTGGGAGCCGCGCGCATAGGCGAGTTCTGAACGGGTTTGCCACCTCGCGCAACGCAAGCAACATGCCCATCGAAAACCGTTGCAGTATCCCATGAATTGCGGTTCATGTCAATATTGAAGAGTCAAGAATGCATGGCTCTTTAGCCAGGACCCTAACAGCGGCCACCAGGGATGCCTGCAAACACTCCTGGTCCTGTGTCTCTCCTTGAGAAAGCCCTAATTATTTTCCCCAAGACTGACTGCAGCATCTGCAGCTCGATAAAACCCAGTACTCTCCCATGCTGGGCCTGCAAGGCTGCGCCTGGCAGACGCAGGCCTGTCGACCGCCGGAGTGCGAGCCGCCAGCAGTGCTGCCTGGAGAGGTACTTCAAACTGGAGCTGCGAGGAGCTTCCGCAGTGACGTTGACCTACATCGACCACCCTCGTGGCGCCTTTCGGCGCTCGACGCCTGCAGTTGCAGCTTGCACAGGGAAGCTTGGAGGCAAGCGCAGTGTGGCTACGCAATGGCTTCCTCTCCTGAGTCTGACAAGGTTCCGAAACGTCTTGGCCACATGCAATCTCTAGTTTTCGCGTGTATATGTACAATATAACTCTTGGACTGTGCCGGTGCCTGCGAGGCTGCAAGCGCCACATCCTGCCACGAGCACAGACTTATATACTTGTACGTGATACGAGGTCAGAGAGATCCGATGCGAGGAAGGGCAGAGGATGTCTTCAACTCTAAAAGCTGTTGCCATCCATTGGATCCGCTGATCGGATGTGGCTTGAACATTTCTTCGCTGATATCTGCCGTGCTGTGCGCCCATTCATCTCTGATCCTTTTCCTTCTGTGTGGTTGCCGCTCTTTGAGCTTCGCGTTGCGGAAGCAGACCACACTCTGCACCACACTCAACTGCTTTGCACATCTTTGCGATCCGACATCATAACGGTGCTTGCGGATTTCCGGTGTAAGGACGCTACTCTGCTTCTTCATCTGTTGGGCGTCGCGGCTGTGGCCTAGCCTCGGTCATCCTTGCTTCCGGTCGGCATGACAGTTGAACGGGAGAGGCCTTGTCAGGCTTTGATTTTCGGGGGCCGCCCTTGAAATTGGGAGCTAAAGGGCATGCCAGTCCTGTAACATGAAATCAAAGGCAAACGCTTCTGACTGCCTCCGGTTCCGGGCCTTCCACTCATCTTCACTTTTCCAGCAGTGGCACTGCCGTTTGCAGACGCACGAATTCGACAGAAATGGCATAACACAACGAAATGCAGGCAGCCGCACGTGCACCCTGGCGTCTTCGTGGACTGGATCAGGGCACGACAGAAGGGCCAACGGGAATGCATGCGGTGCGACGTTCGTCAAATGACGAAACACCCGATGATACTGACAGTGACGGCAGTGCTGTCCTCTAAGCCATGGCCAGCGCTGAGAGATACAAAGCCCTGCCGCACCTGTGGAGCGCTACAATGCTATGCTATGGTGCAACTCCGCAAAAACAGCACAGAAACTGTCCATACCACGGGTTCCTTGCCCAACGAAGTGTCTCTCTAGACCTTACGCCTTAGACCGCCTCATGTGTAGCGTCAAGCCTCTTTCCAGCCGACAGTCTTCATCGCCTGAGGTTAGGCCAGGTTCACAGGCCAGGTGGAAAGCGTACTCTACTGGGCCGGAGACGTTCCTCTCTGCAAAGTGTGCAGGAACGACCTCGACCGCATGGGGTGGATGTGGCACTTGGGCCGCATCCGCTTCGCACTTGGACGCTCAGCTTGGACGCGGGCTGGCCACAGCAGCAGCTGGATCATCGGCACCATAATACCTGTTACTGCCCCAGTCTCCTGCATCTCGGTCTTTTCCCAGCATGGCTCATGGTGCCTGCCATCTGCTCCCTGCGCATCTGCTGCAGGAAGGCAGCGATCGAGCCTGGAGGCTCTCATCGTTGGGCAAGTGCTGTGACAAGCGCGGGCCACCCTCCGTCGGTAACGCTTGGGATCGTTGCGGACGGCCAGCGCGGCGTCGAGCTCGTCAGGGGGTTCAGCTTCATCCTTCCCAGGGCATTCTTCGTCAAGGTTTGCGCGTGGCGAGGCTGCGCAATGGCACAGTGGCCTGAGCTGCAGCTGGCGATGCCACTGGGCTCGGAGACATCGCCCGCAGCATGTCCTGCGAAACAGTTTCACGAGCAGTGAATCGAGGGCACGCACGGTACTTTGATGAATGATTGTGATGGGGGTCCCAAGAGCGTGGAGCTCGCAGTTCACAGAAATGGCCTGATCCTATATTGATTCCTGGAAGCTCATCATGTATGTCTTGACATGTCACGGCAGGTGCATTGAACGGGACGTCACCTGTCCTGATACATGGAGAATTCCGATGGCCGGGGGACGATCGCCGGCGGCCTTTGCGAAATGCCAAACGCAGCTAATAGGACCTCTCGTCCTTCCCGACCAGGGCTGCCGCTTCATCTCATCGGGGAAACAGTCGAAGATCTGGCGGAGGCAATCGTCACTTAGCAGTACCCGCCGCGAAAGAGAGTACGAGCTTGAGCGTCGGACTGGCCGAGGCTGGACAGGCTTAGGCTGGTGCCAGGCAGCCTGGCCCACTGGCCAACAGCGCATCACAGCTCGCCCCGTCCGCGGCCCGCGACCAACCGCCCGACAGCATTTTCAGCCGGCAGCACAAGGACGAAGACCTGCGGCAGCAGCAGCTCGGCGACGATGGTGTCCGCGATGGCCTCGAAAGCATTCCGAAGTGCTAGTAGAAGAGATTGGAGCACGCTTGGGTGAGGCCGCACCTGCGTCACCCCGGGCAGCCCGAGGCCAAGCAATTCGCCAATGAACTCCAAGATGTCCTGCAGCTGCCGAAAGCAGCACACATGCAGCAGCAGAGTTGCATGGATGGCGACTTCGCCCCTAGTCACTAGTCACCTAGTCGGAGCGGACCTCCTCTGAGCACGTCGCCGAACGGAACGCGGCCTCGTCCCCGGCACGGGCGGCGGCCTCTATGTCTGCCTGGGACTTCTCAGCCCGACAGACCTTCCGCCTACCTCCTTTTGGCCCTTCGGCCGTGTCTAATACCGGCCAAGCTGCCCAGGAGGTCTGCAGCGCGGCGGCCAGGACTGGAAGGAGGCTCTCCTCCAGGACCTGTGCTGACGACGCTTTGCGCTGAGGCCGAGCCTTGCGGTATTGGGGACGAGGCCTCCAAGGCTGCTGCTCGCACCTGCATTTTACCACGTTTCCACGAAGCCAGCTGCTCAAGCAGCGAGGGGCCTCTGCATTCTTCATCTTCAGCATGCCTCCGCAGGTTCTGCAGCACAGCGGGCTGATCCGGAGCCCTGCTTTTACCTTCCATCTCCTTACTCATATCTGCAGCCCAGCTGCTGAGGCAGACCACCCTGGCCCCTGTGCGGGCCAGGTTTTCGTCGTTGAACAGGAAGCCGATGGCCTGCAAGGCGGTTCAGGCGCGCGTCTGTGCAGAGCCACGCCCTTTGGCAACCCTCACGATTCGGTGGCCTCTGTCATGAGCGGCAGGTGCACTGTCGGAGCCTCCGCATAAGATGTTTCGTTCTAAACCCAAGACCTAGACACACGGAAAGCTGGCCTCGTCCTCTCCATGTCCCACCTCAGCCACAGCCACGGACAGAATTGCATGGCGGCTTTCTAAGCAAGCTGGAGAACCGAGCACGGGACTGTCATCAGGAGCAGGTCGGCGGCCCTAACAGAGGAGCACAAGTGCTGAGCTTGCGAGACATTCGTGTTTTTGCTGTTGACTGCGGTAGGCTTCGGGCTGCTCATCCACGTTCATTGCCAGGCGTTTCTGTATATTCATGTACAAGGCCTGACACTGTTGCAGTCTTTTCTCGAATGAATGACGGGGCGGTGTCGCGGGTCGAAGATCGAAGACGGGGCCCAAGCCTCGGCGTCACCATCGGGCAAGTAGGGCCTGGGCCGCGGGAACGCAGAAATGCTATGCGGCTGGTGTTGTTTCTGTTTTGCCAACAAACCAGAAGTGGGGAAGCAGCCATAAGCAGCCTAGACGCGGCTTGCATTTCCCACCTTCGACCCACGGTGCCTTCCGATTCAGTGTCCAAGTGCCGCACTTGCCGCGCAGGAGTCTGTTGTAGGCCCCCGTTTGCAAAACATAACGAAACGTGGTCTTTCGAACCTTGCAACAGATGTGAGAACTTTGGCTGGCAGTAGAACAGCCAAAACCGTGCACCGCCAAGTGCAGTTGGGCGACATTCACGAGCAGGATCGACCTCGTGAGCGGCTCGAAACGAGGCCATGATCCAAGCGGCGAGTGCAGCCACTGCATGCAAGCCCAGGGGCAGCGTCTGGAGGAGCTGCACCCTAACTCGGTCCAGTGTCTCAAACGCCAGGAGCCCGTCCACAAGCATGTCGACCCCCTGTCAGGCACGTCTTGCATCTGGAGAGGTGGAGAGAGCAACCACCGGTCCAACAAGCCTGGTACTCGGCGAAGAGACCGAAAAGGTCCCTGCCGTTTTCTTCGGAAAAGGCCAGCCTCGATCTGGTGCAGGCACTGCAAAGGCGCGAAACGGGCAGCAGCGCTTGGCACACCGTGCGGATCCTTGCAAACAGGCCACGCAGCGCCAGTTTGGTGGATGTACTCCACCAGGGCCTTGTGACAGACTTGGAGTCGGGGGATGCCACAACTGGCGGGCGTTCCTGAGCGCACCGCGTCCGCCTGAGTAGGCAAGCCCGGAAAGAACTTTGTGCCCTTCGTCAGCCCTGCTTTCACGCATTCCAACCTCGGAACGGACTACTGCGAGCCGCTCCCGGCTCTCTACGGCTCTCCATGGATCGCGCTGAGAGTGCGGCACCGGGGCAAGTTCCGCCCTATTCAGCGGAAAAGCCTGTGAACGATTGCGAAAAGCCTTTGAACGATTGCACGGCCGCGTGAAAGCCACCCACGCTCGACCCCAAGTCCCCGACATTCTGGGGTTCCTTTGCCTGATGGCAGGACAGCGCCGGCAGAGAAACTCAATCAGCTGCGGAAAACAAGGGGGCATGCCAGACATGGAAAGCGAGGCGCCTCCCAGAAGGACCATGCCACCTCGGAAAGCGCAAGCAGCACATGATCGGAAGCTGTAGCCAACGTTTTCAGCCAGGTCGCCGCGGACAGCCATGCCATGGCAGCTGAAAACCAGCGAGCCAGCGAGCACGGTGCCCCTCCTACTCCAGTCAGCTAACACCATAGCCATAAAGCCACGTGTGAGCGCGCATGTTGCAACATCCGCATGCTCTCCCGAGATGCATGAGGCACAAACGTGAGGTGACCCCGACTTGAGCACCGATGTTAAGGCAGATGCAAGATCTCCAGTCACTCTGCTCTTTGCCGGTTGTAGGATGATGCTGCTGCAAGCATCTAGAGTCAACGCCCTACAACGCGCCCCAATGCCATCTTCCACGATCAACGCAAGCTGGTCAGTTTCGACCCGAATCCATCTTTGTGCAGGTCTGCAACATGCGCAGGCATCAGTGGCATGAATGTTGCTGTCGGGACCACATCCTCGCACATGCTATTCTTCGCCTCTGGCACATGATGCCATGTTTGATGGTGCTCGGTTGTCAACGCTGTCAGCATGTCGTTTTGTTTCTTGTTATTCATCTCCTCTCCCTGATCTGTCTATGCCTGCAGCCTGCATACATTCTGCATACTTGCCCACATGAATACCTGCAGAACGAGACAGAGGTCCATCTCTGACTTCGTGCTGTTGCTATTATTTGTCCATAGTTTGATTTATTATCTATCTGCTTATGTACACGTTCACGTCAACTCACATTTTCAAGTTTCTTTATTCATTCATTTGATTACACCCGCCCTGCCCCTCCCCCGATACATTCTCTAGACGTACATCCCCACAGCTACAAGGCTTGTCATAGCTAAGCTTACATGGCGCAGCCGAGTCTGTGGACCGTGGATTTTGGCCATCCATCAAGGCCACATTCACACGCAGCTAGCGTGACGGAAAAAAGAGCCGACTGCTTCCATCAGGTAGCTGAAGCTGCCGCCGCCACCTGTCTGGGGAAGTCCGGAGGTCACATTAATCAAATCATCCAGCGAAGAAAATGCAGAGGTAGAGGGGGGCAACGCAGCAACCGCTCCTCCGAGCTTCCGGCTCTGTGCTCAGATACTATTATCTTGGCAGCTTATGTGCTGCAAAAAACGCAACCGTGCAAGCGCAGCGGGAGACAACTGAGAAAGTGTTCAGTGTTCATGCTGGTTGAAACGGGATATAATCCCAGCTGCTTCGAAAGCCTGCTCTCGTCTTAGCTGGCCTTCGTTCGCAACCGGCAGAGGGCTCGGCAGCGGGCTCGGCACCTCCAGCACGCAAATTTAAGAGGCTCCTTCATGCCCGTTTACTCCGACTCCACCCAGACATTCATCACAAACCCATCCGAAACCGAGCAAGCCGTTCATACTGCACTGAAACACCCTTGCAACAGTGAAGCTCTCTCAACACGCTGGAGCCGCTGAAGGCTTAGCTTTCATCATTTCACGACTGTCACGCGATCACTTGCTGCATTCTGCACTTGAGCGGCAAGCCATGGCCAACCGGCATGCTGCGAGCAGCGGTGAGTGACGGTAGGCAAGTACCAGTACCAGTAGCAGTGTCAGATCGCAGAAGCAGCGAGTGGAGAGTCATCGACGCCTACGGACTGCATCAAAGGGGTGAGGACCGCTGAGGGTGTAGAGCAAGCGAGCGAATCGGCGCGTGAGTGAGTCAGTGAATCAGTGAGTCAGAGAGCGAGGCATTGCGTTTCATATGATAGGGAGAGTGAGTGGGTGCGATTGCGAGCAGCGCATCGAATAGGTGCGTGGACGATGCCAGTCTCCGAGCGACGCCCATGTTGAATTTGAGGTGAGTGAAGAAGTTCATGACGGAGTGTGTGTGTGTGTGTGCCTCGCAGTTACTAGTGTAGCTTCATGGCAGTGAGTGGCGGGTGCATTTGCTGCAGAACTTCGATGGGATGTAACTCTTGCGAGATGGAAGCGACAGCTGGCATATCTGGCAACATGGTGCATGAATACGACCGATTCCGGCCGAGAAGACCAAGGACGCGTCAAGTCTGGGAGGGAGGGCCTCTTCGATGCTTGTGTCTAGGCCAGCATCTTGCAGGACGGTGGCGTAAAGGGACGCCTCAACGAGACTGCAGACCTCTGCGGTGGCTTGCGGCCTTTTTGACTTTAAGAGCTCAGATCCAGGCCACGCTTTCCCTGACAAGCCACGATGCCGCAGAGGGCAAACCGGCGAGGCTGCGGCGGGGTCAGTATGGGTCGGTCTCAGAAACCAAGAGCACGTGAATTTCGACTTGCCTTCGCTCCTCGCCATTAAAGCTGGGATGGTCTCCTGAGCCGGATGGCATCGTGCACTCATGGCACGGTGAAGCATCTGCAAAGCCACGGTGTGGCTGGCACCGCCGGGTTTTGCTGGGAACACCTCGATGCGGCCAGAGCTCCCATGGCCAATGTGGACATCGCCACGCCAGCAATGTCCATCATCTCCTGGTTTACGGAACGTCTGGCGAGATCTGTGCTTTCAGGCCTACTGGGAGCCGCGCGCATAGGCGAGTTCTGAACGGGTTTGCCACCTCGCGCAACGCAAGCAACATGCCCATCGAAGACCGTTGCAGATGAATTGCAGTTCATGTCAAAAAAGAAGGCTCAAGAATGCATGGCTCTTTAGCCAGGACCCTAACAGTGTCCACCAGGCGATGCCTGCAAACACTCCTGGTCCTGTGTCTGTCCTTGAGAAGGCCCTCTTTGCCCCAAGACTGACTGCAGCTCGATATATTCCTCCACTCTCCCACGCTGGGCCTGCAAGGGTGCGCCTGGCAGACGCAGGCCTGTCGACCGCCGGAGTGCGAGCCGCCAGCAGTGCTGCCTGGAGAGATGCTACTGCCTCTCACCTTCACAAGCCGTACAAACTTCAGTTCGGAGCTGCGGAGAGCTTGCGCAGTGACATTGACCTACGGGGACCACCCTCGTGGCGCGCCTTTCGGCGCTCGACGCCTGCAGTTGCAACTTGCACAAGTTGGAGGCAACCGCAGTGTGGCTACGCAATGGCTTCCTTTCCTGAGTCTGACAAGGTTCCGAAACCTCTTGGCCATATGCAAACTCTAGTTTTCTATATATGGGTGGTCGTCAAAATTATGGTCCCTTTCTGGGTCCCTTATATAGTACGGCACCTAATACTTAGGGTGCCCAAAAAGGGATCATAAGTTTGACAACCACCCATATGTATATCTACAAATTATAACTCTTGCACCGGACCGGTGCCTCCGAGGCTGCAAGCGCCACATCCTGCCACGAGCACAGATTCACGTGATAGGAGGTCAGAGATTCGATGCGAGGAAGGGCAGAGGATGTCTTTAATTCTCTGAAAACTGTTGCAATGAAATGACTCTAAGCCAGTTTCAACGATTTCTGGCCAGATCTGGCCTGAGGATTTCTTGGCTGGTATCTGCCGTGCTGCGTGCCCATCCGTGTCTGGTCCATTTCCTCTGTGTCGGTTTCCGCTCTTTGAGCTTCGCGTAACGGAAGCATGCCACACTCTGCGCTGAGCTCAGCTGCTTTGCACGTCCAAGGGTCCGAGATCGTTAGGTTACTAGCGCATTTTCGGTGTAAGCAGGCTACGATGCTCAGTCTGGCTTCCGGGCTTTGGCACGGGCTCGGTTATGCCTGACTGGCAAGGATGGCTTTCGGTCGGCATGACACTTGAAAGGGAAAGGGTTTGTCACTCGCGAGTTTGCCGAAACCGCCATACTTGAAGTTAGGGGCATACATGGCACGCCAGCCCAGCACAGGCGGCCCTGACTCCTGTTCCGGGCCTTCCACTCATCTTCACTCCAGTCTTCTCTTTTGCCGGCAGTGGCACTGCCGCTGGCGAACGCACGAATACGACAGAAATCAACACAATTACAAGCGCCAAGTGGATGCACTCATACTTGACTGAAGTTGGCGTCTTCGCGGAGTGGATCCGGGCATGACGTGACCGAAGGGCCAACAGGAATATATGGGACGCGACATTCTGACACTGACTGCCCGACAGCACTTCTGTCCTCTAAGCCATTGCCAGCGCTGAGCTCGACGAAGCCCTGCCGCACCTGGGGATCAAGCTAAAATTCTTTGCGGCATCTCCGAGTTAAACAGCCCGGAAACTTTCCATACCACGGGTTCCTTGCCCGACCAAGCGTCTCTCTCAACACCTTACGCCTCAGACCGCCTCATGTGTAGCAGATTCAAGCCTCCTTCCAGCCGACAGTCTTCATCGCCTGATGTAGAGTGTAGATTGATGCCATGTCCACTGGTGGAAAGCGTACTCTACTGGGCCGGAGACGTTCCTCTCTGCAAAGTGTGCAGGAACGACCTCGACCGCATGGGGTGGATGTGGCACTTGGGCCGCATCCGCTTCGCACTTGGACGCTCAGCTTGGACGCGGGCTGGCCACAGCAGCAGCTGGATCATCGGCACCATAATACCTGTTACTGCCCCAGTCTCCTGCATCTCGGTCTTTTCCCAGCATGGCTCATGGTGCCTGCCATCTGCTCCCTGCGCATCTGCTGCAGGAAGGCAGCGATCGAGCCTGGAGGCTCTCATCGTTGGGCAAGTGCTGTGACAAGCGCGGGCCACCCTCCGTCGGTAACGCTTGGGATCGTTGCGGACGGCCAGCGCGGCGTCGAGCTCGTCAGGGGGTTCAGCTTCATCCTTCCCAGGGCATTCTTCGTCAAGGTTTGCGCGTGGCGAGGCTGCGCAATGGCACAGTGGCCTGAGCTGCAGCTGGCGATGCCACTGGGCTCGGAGACATCGCCCGCAGCATGTCCTGCGAAACAGTTTCACGAGCAGTGAATCGAGGGCACGCACAGTACTTTGATGAATGATTGTGATGGGGGTCCCAAGAGCGTGGAGCTCGCAGTTCACAGAAATGGCCTGATCCTATATTGATTCCTGGAAACTCATCATGTATGTCCTGACATGTCACGGCAGGTGCATTGAACGGGACGTCACCTGTCCTGATACATGGAGAATTCCGATGGGCGGGGGACGATCGCCGGCGGCCTTCGCCAAATGCCAAACGCAGCTAATCGGACCTCTCGTCCTTCCCGACCGGGGCTGCCGCTTCATCTCATCGGGGAAACAGTCGAAGATCTGGCGGAGGCAATCGTCACTTAGCAGTACCCGCCGCGAAAGAGAGTAAGAGCTTGAGCGTCGGACTGGCCGAGGCTGGACAGGCTTAGGCTGGTGCCAGGCAGCCTGGCCCACTGGCCAACAGCGCATCACAGCTCGCCCCGTCCGCGGCCCGCGGCCAACCGCCCGACAGCATTTTCAGCCGGCAGCACAAGGACGAAGACCTGCGGCAGCAGCAGCTCGGCGACGATGGTGTCCGCGATGGCCTCGAAAGCATTCCGAAGTGCTAGTAGAAGAGATTGGAGCACGCTTGGGTGAGGCCGCACCTGCGTCACCCCGGGCAGCCCGAGGCCAAGCAATTCGCCAATGAACTCCAAGATGTCCTGCAACTGCCGAAAGCAGCACATGCAGTAGCAGAGTTGCATGGATGGCGACTTCGCCCCTAGTCACCTAGTCGGAGCGGACCTCCTCTGAGCACGTCGCCGAACGGAACGCGGCCTCGTCCCCCGCACGGGCGGCGGCCTCTATGTCTGCCTGGGACTTCTCAGCCCGACAGACCTTCCGCCTACCTCTTTTTGGCCCTTCGGCCGTGTCTACCGGCCAAGCTGCCCAGGAGGTCTGCAGCGCGGCGGCCAGGACTGGAAGGAGGCTCTCCTCCAGGACCTGTGCTGACGACGCTTTGCGCTGAGGCCGAGCCTTGCGGTATTGGGGACGAGGCCTCCAAGGCTGCTGTTCGCACCTGCATTTTATCACGTTTCCGCGAAGCCAGCTGCTCAAGCAGCGAGGGGCCTCTGCATTCTTCATCTTCAGCATGCCTCCGCAGGTTCTGCAGCACAGCGGGCTGATCCGGAGCCCTCCTTTTACCTTCCATCTCCTTACTCATATCTGCAGCCCAGCTGCTGAGGCAGACCACCCTGGCCCCTGTGCGGGCCAGGTTTTCGTCGTTGAACAGGAAGCCGATGGCCTGCAAGGCGGTTCAGGCGCGCGTCTGTGCAGAGCCACGCCCTTTGGCAACCCTCACGATTCGGTGGCCTCTGTCATGAGCGGCAGGTGCACTGTCGGAGCCTCCGCATAAGATGTTTCGTTCTAAACCCAAGACCTAGACACACGGAAAGCTGGCCTCGTCCTCTCCATGTCCCACCTCAGCCACAGCCACGGACAGAATTGCATGGCGGCGTTCTAAGCAAGCTGGAGAACCGAGCACGGGACTGTCATCAGGAGCAGGTCGGCGGCCCTAACAGAGGAGCACAAGTGCTGAGCTTGCGAGACATTCGTGTTTTTGCTGTTGACTGCGGTAGGCTTCAGGCTGCTCATCCACGTTCATTGCCAGGCGTTTCTGTATATTCATGTACAAGGCCTGACACTGTTGCAGTCTTCTCGAATGAATGACGGGGCGGTGTCGTGGGTCGAAGATGGTAGACGGGGCCCAAGCCTCGGCGTCACCATCGGGCAAGTAGGGCCTGGGCCCCGGGAACGCAGAAATGTTATGCGGCTGGTGTTGTTTCTGTTTTGCCAACAAACCAGAAGTTGGGTAGCAGCACCCACGTTGCCTAGACGCGGCTTGCATTTCCCACCTTCGGCCCACGGTGCCTTCCGATTCAGTGTCCAAGTGCCGCACTTGCCGCGCAGGAGTCTGTTGTAGGCCCCCGTTTGCAAAACATAGCGAAAAGTGGTCTTTCGAACCTTGCAACAGATGTGAGAACTTTGGCTGGCAGTAGAACAGCCAAAACCGTGCACCGCCAAGTGCAGTTGGGCGACATTCACGAGCAGGATCGACCTCGTGAGCGGCTCGAAACGAGGCCATGATCCAAGCGGCGAGTGCAGCCACTGCATGCAAGCCCAGGGGCAGCGTCTGGAGGAGCTGCACCCTAACTCGGTCCAGTGTCTCAAACGCCAGGAGCCCGTCCACAAGCATGTCGACCCCCTGTCAGGCACGTCTTGCATCTGGAGAGGTGGAGAGAGCAACCACCGGTCCAACAAGCCTGGTACTCGGCGAAGAGACCGAAAAGGTCCCTGCCGTTTTCTTCGGAAAAGGCCAGCCTCGATCTGGTGCAGGCACTGCAAAGGCGCGAAACGGGCAGCAGCGCTTGGCACACCGTGCGGATCCTTGCAAACAGGCCACGCAGCGCCAGTTTGGTGGATGTACTCCACCAGGGCCTTGTGACAGACTTGGAGTCGGGGGATGCCACAACTGGCGGGCGTTCCTGAGCGCACCGCGTCCGCCTGAGTAGGCAAGCCCGGAAAGAACTTTGTGCCCTTCGTCAGCCCTGCTTTCACGCATTCCAACCTCGGAACGGACTACTGCGAGCCGCTCCCGGCTCTCTACGGCTCTCCATGGATCGCGCTGAGAGTGCGGCACCGGGGCAAGTTCCGCCCTATTCAGCGGAAAAGCCTGTGAACGATTGCGAAAAGCCTTTGAACGATTGCACGGCCGCGTGAAAGTCACCCACGCTCGACCCCAAGTCCCCGACATTCTGGGGTTCCTTTGCCTGATGGCAGGACAGCGCCGGCAGAGAAGCTCAATCAGCTGCGGAAAACAAGGGGGCATGCCAGACATGGAAAGCGAGGCGCCTCCCAGAAGGACCATGCCACCTCGGAAAGCGCAAGCAGCACATGATCGGAAGCTGTAGCCATAGCCAACGTTTTCAGCCAGGTCGCCGCGGACAGCCATGCCATGGCAGCTGAAAACCAGCGAGCCAGCGAGCACGGTGCCCCTCCTACTCCAGTCAGCTAACACCATAGCCATAAAGCCACGTGTGAGCGCGCATGTTACAACATCCGCATGCTCTCCCGAGATGCATGAGGCACAAACGTGAGGTGACCCCGACTTGAGCACCGATGTTCAGGCAGATGCAAGATCTCCAGTCACTCTGCTCTTTGCCGGTTGTAGGATGATGCTGCTGCAAGCATCTAGAGTCAACGCCCTACAACGCGCCCCAATGCCATCTTCCACGATCAACGCAAGCTGGTCAGTTTCGACCCGAATCCATCTTTGTGCAGGTCTGCAACATGCGCAGGCATCAGTGGCATGAATGTTGCTGTCGGGACCACATCCTCGCACATGCTATTCTTCGCCT
Organism: Symbiodinium sp. CCMP2592; assembly: GCA_905221615.1. Lineage (NCBI taxonomy): Eukaryota > Dinophyceae > Suessiales > Symbiodiniaceae > Symbiodinium > Symbiodinium sp. CCMP2592. The sequence continues at coordinate 21,596 of CAJNDT010003746.1, forward strand.
CTGGCACATGATGCCATGTTTGATGGTGCTCGGTTGTCAACGCTGTCAGCATGTCGTTTTGTTTCTTGTTATTCATCTCCTCTCCCTGATCTGTCTATGCCTGCAGCCTGCATACATTCTGCATACTTGCCCACATGAATACCTGCAGAACGAGACAGAGGTCCATCTCTGACTTCGTGCTGTTGCTATTATTTGTCCATAGTTTGATTTATTATCTATCTGCTTATGTACACGTTCACAACTCACATTTTCAAGTTTCTTTATTCATTCATTTGATTACACCCGCCCTGCCCCTCCCCCGATACATTCTCTAGACGTACATCCCCACAGCTACAAGGCTTGTCATAGCTAAGCTTACATGGCGCAGCCGAGTCTGTGGACCGTGGATTTTGGCCATCCATCAAGGCATGCTGCAGCCTCACGGGCCTCACTGCTCTTCTTCACTCCTGATCCAAGAGGATGGGTGAGGATAGCGGTGAGGATAAAGGCGGGGAGGGATGACGACGAGGGCACGACGACCGGCGCTGGTGGTGTGAGCCGGGCGATGAGGATAGCGGTGAGGATAGAGGCGGAGAGGGATGACGACGACGCAGCGACGACCAGCGCTGGCGGTGTGAGCCGGGCGACGACGACGCAGCGACTGGATAGCTTTTTGTGGCTACCGTTTGTGGCTGCCGCTTGTGGCTACCGTTTCTGATGTGGCTACCGATGTGGCTACCGATGTGGCTGGGTGAGGATGGCTGTAGAGGTGAGGACGGGCGCTGAGCCTCTAGGGGTCAGGAGCAAGGCGACACGGAGCGACGACGACGCGGCAACGACAACGACTACGACGACGACGCGGCAACGACCCCAAATGTCACCACCGAAATATCGCCACCCAAATGTCGCCACCGAAATGTCGCCAGCGAAATGTCGCCACCATTCGCCACCCAAATGTCGCCACCGACGACGACGACGACGACGACGCGACGACGACGGATGCCCTCACAGTCGCCGCAGCCCTCACAGTCGCTGCAGCCCCCCCGGCGCCCTCACTCTTGATCCAAGAGGATGGGTGAGGATAGCGGATAGCGGTATAGAGGACGGGCGCTGAGCATGAGGAGCGGGGCGACGCGGGAGCGACGGCGACGCGGCGACAGCGACGACGACGCGGCAACGACCCCAAATGTCGCCACCGAAATATCGCCACCGAAATATCGCCACCGAAATATCGCCACCGACGACGTCGACGCGACGACGACGATGCGACGTGTTCGAAGGTGGCGAGTGCGCTGGAACGACGCGACGACGACCCGACGACGAGGCACAGTCACCGCAGCCCCAGGCAGTCGGTGCATGTCGCTGCAGCCCCTCCAGAGGTGCCCTCACAGTCGCTGCAGCCCTTCAGGCACCCTCACAGTCGCTGCAGGTCCCCAGGTGCCCCTCACAGTCGCTGCAGCGCCCCAGGCCCTCACAACCTCACGGGCCTCACTGCTCCTGAAGACCCAAGAGGTGGGTGAGGATATATGGAGGGATGACGACGAGCGCACGACGACGGGCGCTGCTGGTGTAAGCCGGGCGGTGAGGATAGCAGTGAGGATACCGGTCAGGATAGAGGCGGGGGGCGATGACACGACGAGGCGACGACGACGCTATAGAGGACGGCGAGGCGACGCCGACGCGACGACGATGCGACGTGTTCGCAGCCTTGGGTTCACCGACCGGGCGACGTGGCGACGAAGGCAAACCGGCCCAAGTGAATCGGTGAACCTGCGGGTTCACCGGGTTCACCGGGGAAGGGGGCGACGAACACGCGTGCACGACGACGACGCACGTGTTCGCAGTTGGTGGTGGGTTCTGATTCACCGACTGAGGGGGGGCGACGCGGCGACTACGACGACGCGACGACGACGACGCGACGTGTTCGCAGCCGTGGGTTCACCGACTGGACGACGTGGCGACGAAGGCAAACCGGCGCAGGTGAACCGGTGAACCTGCGGGCTCACCGGGTTCACCGGGGCAGGAGGCGACGAACACGTTTGCACGACGACGACGCGACGTGTTCGCAGCTGGTGGTGGGTTCACCGACTGAGGGGGGAGGGACGACGACGCGGCAACGACGACGCGGCGGTGACGACGCGACGACGACGAGGCGGCGACGACGCGCCGCAGCCCCAGATGCCCTCACGGTCGCTGCAGCCTCCAGACCCCAGGCCGTCACGGTCGTTGCAGCCCCCCAATCCCGCACTGCAGCCCAAGCAGTCGCTGCAGCCCCCACCACGCCGTCACACTAGCTGCAGGCTGTTCCTCGTCCCTCCTGATCCAAGAGCTCTCTCTTGTATCTGGTTTTTCAACCCGCGTTTTCTTTCAGCGTAGTCTCTGGCTGTTTCGTTGATAGGGTAAGTCCTTCTTCCCGGTTTCGGCCGGAACTCGCTCCAGAACGCGGCCTAGGAGGCTTAGGGCTGGTTTTTAGAACGCTCGAAAGTGCCCTCAAAGTCCATGCAAAATCTTTTGGGCTAAAATGCGGCTCTGGGCAGGTCGTCGTCTTAAGGATTGAGGTAGACCGCGATGTGGGGGCTCGGCGTTGGTTGGAAGCCCGGCTCGGCCTCAATTTTTGTCTCTAGACAACCTATACCAAAATGTGGCCTTGGCCCTCCTACTCTATCCGGCGAGATGTTTTGAGCGAAGGTATGTTCCTTGAGTGCAATGTCCATCACGAGAAGGTTTGATTTCTGACGAAAAGGCACGGTAGAGGCTGAGCAACCCTCGCACAGCCGTCAAGCCTGCATGACCACGGCAAGATTTGGGCCGGGTATTTCTGTTGAGTGCCAACTGCTCTGCACCAAACACAGGTCATAACCTCCAAGCTGCTTCCTTTCAAAAACAGTCAACACGACCTGTCTGTGCCACACCTCAACCTCTTGCTCAGAAGCACGCACCAGTGCGAACCATGATCCCGAGATGCAGCGCATACTTGTGATTCACGACATGACGACACCACTTGCAGCCGAAGCCTTGCACACACTTGCAGTCATTCAAGGCAAGCTCGGATGCGGTCGGGCCACCTGCCAACACCGAATTTGACAACAAAACGTCACTCTCAATCATTGCTCGACGTCATGTCGGTCAACTCCGGTCTCAGTGCGGGCGTTTATTTTGCTCCTCACTCGGCGCTCAGGGCCTGGTACTCCAGCAGCAAGACCTGAGAGATGGCGCAGGAAGGGTGGGATGAGGGCCACCAAGTCTTCTTGCTGCAACGAAAATAGGTCGTCGATGAAGCCTCTGGGAAAATTGGAGCCAAGCACCGCCAAAAACTCCACGTTCCGTTGCCTCACCGTTTCTGCTGCTTTGTGCAGCTTCTTCGACTGCTCTTCGACATCCTCTTGGTTGAGCAGAGTGTTGGACTTGACTTGGACGGCGACTAAACTTGCATTTTCCCGGCGGAAGATGACAAAGTCAAGGGCCATGCAGTTGGGGGGAGCCATGATGACCAGGAAAGGCGACGTGCCGCAGTGATTGATGCCCAGCTCTCGAGCTTCCCGCAGAAAACTTTCGAGCTTTTGTTGTGCCTCGTGCTTGTTTGCTGTTGCAAGGGCGGGATCCTGTGCCAGTGAGTCGTTAAAGCCTATATCCAGGAAGCTTCTTCCACAGCTTGTTTTGAGAGCCTGTGGAAGCTTCTCATGCCCTTTCACAATAGCTAGCATAGCACCAAGAGCGCCTGTAACCTCCGTGAAATACGACGCAGCTTGCTTCATGTGTGTTTCGTTGTCGCTTTCAATCGCCTTGCACTTGGCCCGATACGCTTCGCCCATCATGTGCTGAAGCTTGGCCACCCTAGGAAAGGACTCTACTGGGTTAAACGAGTTCTCGAACCAGGAGGCCGCATGCCAGGCTGCGACTGTTGGCATAAAAAGCCTCTGTTGTTGTGAGGTTTGCCTCGCCTCCACCAGCACGCTTCCCTGGTATATGCCCCGCTGCAGTGACTTGATGCGGCTGACTCGAGCCAGCTGCTGGTAGGGGCAAGCCCGTGAGTCCCATGTCTCGAGCAGTGCCTCCAGCTCGTCTGCCCTGAATTGGGGTGGGAGGTTCACTCCCATGTCTCCAAGCTTCGCAATGCAACCCATTATGGAACCTCCAGACGGGCCTTTGAATCTTGCTTTGTTCAGCTCCGCTGTCAGATACTGGACGGCGCGGGCATAGCCCGCCGTGGCTCCCCAAGCAAGCGAGATGCGGTAGGCCAAGATTGCATTCTTAGTCTTGTTTCGGTCCCAGACGGTGAGCACTGACTGAAAGCGACTGAACGTGTCAGTTCCGAGCACAATCAAGATTTGAAACTCTACTGGCCGAATGCTCGCGTTGAACATGTTCACAGCTCCCTCATAGTCGCTGAGCGCCGACATCACCACCGAGACCTGCCCGGCCCAAGAATCCATCAGCTGACAAAGTCGCCGTCTAGCGAGACCCTCGTCGTCTGATCTGCCCATCTCGTCGGCAAGGATTAGTAGAGGCCGGGCACCATACCAGTGCCGCAGGATCTTAACCACAAAATTGAGGTCGACAAGGCTCTGCAGCATGTTTTCAGATGAAACAGCGTGGTTGATGGCATCCAAGAAGGCTGTCCAAGACTTGCAGCGCAATCCAGTGCTTCTCATGTGATAGGCAGCACCGAACAGAACCCGCAGACCCAAGTCCACGCCGCTGTTGCTCATACGAAATCCATCGGTCCACTTGTCGCCCATGGCAGAGTTGTAAGTGAAGACAGAAACAATCGGCCTCTGCAACTTGCCATCCAAGTCCCAAAGACTCGAGATGTTCTCACCCAACTCGGCCAAGAAATGGCTCTTGCCAGAGCCGGGCGCCTGCGCTACCAGGAGCGCTGGCGACAAACTCTTGTCAGAGCTGGCAAGCCCTTCCAAACGCTTTGCTCGAGCCACAATTTTGGTCACCATATCCTGCATCTCTGTGTCCCGATCCAAGAGTTTTGTTTTGTCTTTCCCAGGTGTGCTTAAAGCCAACTCACCATTGAATGGGCCCAAGCTGAGCTCAATGATGCAGCTTGGGTTTGACGAGTAGCCAGCATCTGTCAGCGGCCAGCCCTTTGTGCCGTCGAACAGCAGCTTTCCAAAAAACTCAGCAGCCTGGGACACGTCAACCTGCAAGGGAATTCTCAGGGGGTCATTCTTGACACCGCCGTCTCTCTCCAAAACCCTCACATCAGCCCTACGACGTGCTGCAAACCCACACCTCTAGCCTCTCTGCAAGCACTAAGAGCAACCCTCCAGCAGCCAAGAGCCCCTCCCACTAAAACAGTAGTTTTCAAGCCGGTCGGCACTGAAGCCTAGCACCAAGAACAACAAACCGAGGGTTGACTGAGCCAAGCGGAAGGCACCCACTCGGTAAAACACGAGGTGCAAGCAGATTTGAGTGGTGCCTGAAGTGAGCAAAAAGGTGCCTTCCGCTCGGCAAAACACGAGGTTGCAACCAGATTTGCGTGAAACCTGAAGCAGCCAAGAGCCCTCTGCTCCGAAGAGAAAAAGCAGCACACCCAAAAAGCAACAACGGTGGAACCCACGACGACCAAGAGCCCCGGACAAGCAGGAGTGCTACAAACCAAAGGCAACATGCCCACGCTGAAGCCCCCGGCCTGCACTAGTCGGAACCCCACTGCTCTTCAAGGGCGGGGTTGACTCCCTTGACTCCCCCTGACGGACCTCAAACAGCAACAACCGCAACATGGAGAGCGAGCTCAAAGCGAGCGCAAAAGAGGCTGACCCCCCCACCTCGAGCCTAGGATTGACACCCCGTTCTGAAGCATCGGCAAAACACGAAGGGCAACCAGATTTGCATGAGCCTGAAGCAGCCAAGAGCCCCTCCCGCTCCCCGAAGGGCTGCAAGCCAAAACAGTGAAGCTTAACGACGGGGGAATCCTTGCTGAGAGGAGAGCATGACCCCAAAAAGCAAGAACGGTGGACCCCACGAAAACGCACAACGACCAGCCCCGGACATGCAGGAGTGCTACAAACCAAAGGCAACATGCGCACGCAGAAGCCCCCACCCTACACTTGTCTTGCCGGAACCCCCACTGCTCTCCAAGGTCCGCGTGCTGAAGGCAAGCACTAAGAACGCAGGGTTGACTCCCTTGACACCCCCCCTCACGGACACAGTAACCTGAAAGTCGAGCCTCAAACAAAAGCGACCGCAACTTGGAGAGCGCAAAGCGAGCACAAAACAGGCCGACCCCCCATCTCGAGCCTAGGACTGACACCCTGTGCTGAAGCGTCGGCAAAACACGAGGAGCAACTAGTTTTGCGTGAAACCTGAAGCAGCCAAGAGCTCTCTGCTCCGAAAGCCCCTCCCGCTCCCCGAACTGCTGCAAGCCAACACAGTGAAGACAGCTTAACGACGAGGGGCTGAGTGGAATGCAGTACCCCAACAAGCAACAATGGTGGACCGCACGAAAACGCACGACGACCAAGAGCCCCGGGCAGGCAGGAATGCTACAAACCAAAGACAACATGCCCACGCGGAAGCCCCCCGGCCTGCACTCGTCTTGCCGGAACCCCACTGCTCTTCAAGGCCCGTGTGCTAGCGGCAGGCACTAAGAACCCAGGTCCCTTGACTCCCCCTCACGGACACAGCAAGCTGAAAGTCGAGCCTCATTCAAAAGCAACCCCAGCCTGGAGAGCGCAAAGCCAGCGCAAAACAGGCTGACCCCCCAACTCGAGCCTAAGACTGACACCCCGTTCTGAAGCCTCGGCAAAACACAAAGGGCAACCAGATTTGCCTGAACCTGAAGCAGCCAAGAGCCCCTCCCGCTCCCCGAAGTGCTGTAAGCCAACACAGTGAAGCGCGAAACGCTGGCCCACTTAGTGCAAAAGCCGAGCATCGACACAAGCACACATGAAGCTTCACCTGGTGCCCTGTGACCGGCTGCCCTGCAAAACGCTGGCGTCTCGGGCCCTGCCCGACCCCGACAAATCAAGAAAGACAACTGCGACAGCACGGCGACCAAGCACACAAACACAGATACCGTAACTGAGCCTCATACGCAAAAACAACTGCAGCCTGAGAGCAACGCAGACCCTCACCTCGAGCCTCACTGCCAGCAACAACACTCGGCAAAACGCGAATGCTCAACCAGATTTGCGTGAAACCTGAAGCAGCCAAGAGCCCTCTGCTCCCAAAGCCCCTCCCGCTCCCCGAAGTGCTGCAAGCCAACACAGTGGAGACAGCTTAACCACAAGGGGATCCTTGCTGAGGAAAGCAGCACCCCAAAAAGCAACAACGGTGGACCGCACGAAAACGCACGATGACCAAGAGCCCCGGGCAGGCAGGAGTGCTACAAGCAACGGCAACATGCCCACGCAGAAGCCCCCGGCCTGCACTAGTCTTGCCGGAACCCCACTGCTCTTCAAAGTCCGTGTGCTAAAGGCACCCAGGGTTGACTCCCTTGACCCCCCCTCACGGACACGGTAACCTGAAAGCCGAGCCTCAAACAAAAACAACCGCAACCTGGAGAACGAGCGCAAAGCGAGCGCAAAGCGAGCGCAAAACAGGCTGACCCCCCCATCTCGAGCCTAGGACTGACACCCCGTTCTGAAGCATCGGCAAAACACAAAGAGCAACTAGATTTGCCTGAACCTGAAGCAGCCAAGAGCCCCTCCCGCTCCCCGAAGTGCTGCAAGCCAACACAGTGAAGCTTGACGACGAGCGGACCCTTGCTGAGAGGAGAGCATGACCCCAAAAAGCAAAAACGGTTGGACTGCACGAAAAACGCACGACGACCAAGAGCCCCGGACATGCAGGAGTGCTACAAGCCAAAGCCAACATGCTCACGCAGAAGCCCCCACCGCAACCCCACTGCTCTTCAAGGTCCGCATGCTAAAGGCAAGCACGAAGAACCCAGGGTTATCCTTGAGCCCCCCTCACGGACCATTCCACAGACTGGTCTTCGAGATCGACAGGCCGGTATCCGCAGCCAATGCTCTCGTCACCGCTGCTTCCACTATCAAAGCAATGTCTGTCGGAACGGCTTCAACCTGAAGGCAACAACACAAGTAACTGACGCTAGATACGTTTGCTGATGTTTGCTGGCCCAACACAAGCAACGACACGTACAAGCAGAGTTAACAACAAGAAACAACCACACGAATGCTCCTCTCTGCAACCTCTCACGAAAAGCCTCATGCTAAACGCTGCTGTTCAAGCCGGATCGTCCGTGCACTGAAGACGCCAAGAACAAACCGAGAAGGCAGTGTGGGGACAGCTCAACGAAGAGGGGATCCTATGAGATTCCGGTCTGACACGAAAGGCACGAAACCAACGAAACCCATGATGTGACGAGCCAGCTCTGTTCAAGCCCCCGGCCTGGAATCCGCTTGCGGCCGTCGGCGGGGCAGAAACAGCAGCGATGCGCTTGGCCAGGACTTCAGCGGGGCCCATGAGAATGCCAACCGTTCGCATCTTCTCCGCAGTCAACTCCAGGAGCGCGGTGCCCCTCACGTCGTTCTGCTTCAAAATCTCGGCAATGCTCTGCCCCTTGTCGCCGTAGTTCTCCGTTTCCAAGGCCGCCCGGACCCAAGAACTGACCTGCCATCCATGCTCGCAGACCCGAAGCTCAAGCAAGAGACATGCAAATCGCCTCGTCCACGCCAAACTGCCGGATCTGCTCAGCTGTTTTTTGCAGCCACTGGGCCTGCGCCAATGGGCACAGCCTAAAGGATGCTCCAGTCCGCGAGGCTGCACGGACAGCTCGCCTGATCGAAGCCTGCTTTGGCCTGCAGGAGCCACGCAGACATGCGAAGCCCGCACCAGCAAAAACACAAACTCCCCGAAAGTGCCTGGGTCGTCGCCTCTTCCACCTCTTCCACCTCATACTTTGCTGAGGAAGCCTCCAAACATGGACTGACCCGAAAAGACATGTGCTGCTGGCAGAGTTGAGCGTTTGGAGCACCTACATCATAAGCACCAGACAAGTTGAAGCGGGTCAGAAAGGCAAAACATGGCAAAACCTGCTTTTGGGGCCTGGAGTTGCAAAGTGCTGGCACGAACACAAGCTGACTGACAACCCAAACACCTCAAGCACCAAGGACATGAGTGCACGCCTTCTTCCCGGTAATCCCCTGCGTGGCATCTTCGACCGTTTCAGCGGTCTGTGATGGGACAGCCTGCTTTAGTAGCATGCTTTAGCGTGAGTCACAAGTAACGCAACACGACAAACCCTTTTCTCTTCGTTGTCTTCGGCCTCACCACCATCCAAAGTGCCATCAGCCTCAGCTCTGCAGGACATAAGCTTAACACTGAACTTCTCTCGGTCTCGGCTTCCCGCCTCAGCCCTGCGTGCAACGAGCAAGCTGCGTGCCCATATTCCTGCAGGAACCGACCTCGCTCTGGCTTGCGGATTTTGGGACTCCATGCCATACATCACATCCCACCTTGAAAACGGCACGGCCCCCGCTCCAAGCAAAGCCCGCGCCGTCTGCGTTGCTTGCCTGAACTGCTCGCGAACACCTCTGACACTGTTCAAAGCGCCGGTCTTAGGCTCTGGCTGACACGTCAAGAACAGCGCCAGTAGCACCAGCACACGCCTGAGCTTGCGTGATGTTGCTGGAGGCCGGCTCATGGCGGCAATCGTCCTAGCTGTCCTCTTGCTTGAGCAAAAGCACTGCAATCTCCACCTTTTTCAGTTTGACTGCTGGTTCATCCCTCCAAGCCATTATTTTCACTGGGTGAGTTACCTCACGTATGCTTTGTTAGCCACTTCGCTTGTCTTCTTGCTGAATCAAAACAATCGTGACCTGTTTCCGCTCGGACACGCTTGCCAGCGCATCACAGATCGGCCCTGCGTGAGAATTTGTGTTGTGGTTCGTTACAAACATGACAACGTGCATATGCTTTCCTTCGGTGAGAATGTCTTGATTTGTCGACATGCCGTCCGCGACCGTGTAGCATGCCAAGTGTTTAGTTTGCAACCAACTGCAACTCAACATGCGCAGCAGTTGCAAGTGTGGCCCGGCGTGCACAGGCAACTGCTGCAAGATGCCTCGGTCAGATTCGGTCAGGGTTCTCGTCGCCGGGGATCGGTCCTTGCGGCGACCGTGAAATGTGAAACCCTGGCCGTCCCTGAAGGCCGTGAAATGTGAAACCCCGGCTCCGTGAAATGTGAAACCCTGGCCCCTCCACCTCCGAAGGCCCTTGAAATGTGAAACCCTGGCCCCCCCGAAGGCGCGTGAAATGTGAAACCCTGGCCCGCGAAGGCGCAACCCTGGCCCCCCGAAGGCGCGTGAAATGTGAAACCCTGGCCACCCCCCCAAAGGCGCGTGAAATGTGAAACCCTGGCCCTTCGAAGGCGCGTGAAATGTGAAACCCTGATCCCCCCGAAGGCCCGTGAAATGTGAAACCCTGGTCCCCCGAAGGCCCGTGAAATGTGAAACCCTGGTCCCCCGAAGGCCCGTGAAATGTGAAACCCTGACCCCTCGAAGGCGCGTGAAATGTGAAACCCTGGTCCCTCGAAGGCCCCCCGAAGGCGCGTGAAATGTGAAACCCTGGTCCCCCGAAGGCCCGGCGTGAAATGTGAAACCCTGGTGCCCCGAAGGCCCGTGAAATGTGAAACCCTGGTCCCCCGAAGGCGCGTGAAATGTGAAACCCTGGTCCCCCGAAGGCGCGTGAAATGTGACACCCTGGTCCCCCGAAGGCCCGTGAAACGTGAAACCCTGGTCCCCCGAAGGCGTGCAAAATGTGAAACCCTGGCGTCCCGAAGGCCCGTGACATGTGAAACCCTGGTCCACTGACCAAAACGCCCCCTGCGGCCTCCCAGATATCACATTTCACGCCCCCATGCGGCGCCCCAGGTTTCACATTTCACGCCTCCCGCGGCCCCCCAGATTTCACATTTCACGCCCCGCTCCGGACCCCCAGATTTCACATTTCACGCCCCGCTGCGGCCCCCAAATTTCACATTTCACGCCCCGCTCCGCCCCCCAAATTTCACATTTCACGCCTCCTGCTGCCCCCCAAATTTCACGTTTCACGGCCCCTGTGGCCTCCCCCCAGGTTTCACATTTCACGCTCGGTGCGGCCTCGCGGCCCCCCAAGTTTCACATTTCACGGCCCCTGCGGCCTCCCCCCAGGTTTCACATTTCACGCCCCGGTGCTGCCTCGCGGCCCCCCAAGTTTCACATTTCACGGCCCCTGCGGCCTCCTTCCAGGTTTCACGTTTCACGCCCCCTGCGACCCCGAATTCGGCCCTTTCACACCGCAAGATTCCTAGGCCCTTGACCCTGCCTCCGAGCCAAGAGGTCGAGGACGAAGATACGAGCAGCACACGAGCGCCTGCGCAGAAGGGTCGGGGGTCTCGGGAAAGGAAGGGACTCCTCGACCACGCAGCCGCGAAAAAACACTACCGCGAAGTAACCTTTCACTAACCTCACCTCTGCTGGATGCTGTCGAAGAAGCGAGAGTCAGGAAGCGCACCTGATCACAGGAGGGGGCCCGGGGTTCCCGGGAGGGGAGGGGAGGCGCACACACTCTAGATTACGGGAGGGGTGAGGGCGGCAGCACAGGGCACTCCTGACACGTGCGACCAAACCTCGCAGCCTCAGAACCCCTTGCCTGCAACCTCCAAAAAACCCTGAAACCTCTGTGCACCCGGCGTTTGCACTCTACCTCCCTGTGTCAGGACTTGCGTGCTTGCTGTCTGTCTTCGTTAGGTGCGTCTTGCCAGGTCCTTCTGTTGCTAAACGAGTTGCTGCTGTTGCCTGTTGCCACTGCCTGCTGCTCATGCTTCGAGGGAGCGAGCGCGGCACAAGCACTCACAAAAATCGAACGTGTCAAAATCATGCAAAAATCCATGCCAAAAACTCATGCAAAACGAAATGCGGGCATTCGGTTTAGGTGGCTTCCAAAGTAGGCCTGCTCGCCACAGAGCAGTGAAGTAGGCCTGCTCGCTCCAGAGCAGTGAAACGTGAAAGAAACTCGTGCAAAACGAAAAAACTGCCGTATAAGGTTTAGGGAGGGCTTGAGCCGAACCTGTACACAAGAGTTGAGCCAAAAACTGTACAAGCCGCTGTACAACGGGGAGGCTTGAGCCGAAGCTGTACACGAAGACTTGAGCCAACAACTGTACAACAAGACTCGACCGGCGAAGGGGCGCCCGCTCGGGGGACGACCTTTTTTCCGGGCGGGTGGTTCAAAAGTCATGAGCTGGGCTCAGCAACGAGAAGCGATCAGAATTGCAGCCGAGGCCGGGGTCAGGGCGAGGACCTCGGCGGCAGGCTCAGAAACCCTTCCTTTGAGACACCACCACCTCCGCTACGCGATGCTCAGCCGCCCCAACGGCGAGCTGACGAGGGCCGGGCAGTACTACTACCAACTGATCGGCCAGCCACCCCCCAGTCGGCAGTACGACCGCAACCAGCCCCTCATCCGCGAGGGGCCCAACGATTACATCATGCTCCGGGGGGGCGCCAAAAAGCTGCTCCGCAGCCTCCAACCCAACGGGAACTACCACTTGACCAAGCTCGGGAAGAGCTTCTTCAAGGACAAGTGGGTCGACTGGGTGGTGCACGTGCCCGTCATCATTCGGGGCATCCGGCGAAACGGCCGGAACCGCGGCATGCCCTACGAGCGCACCAAGCGCCTGCCCGTCACGGACCTCAACGTCGCACTGCCCCGGCAGAGCGAGGGGCTCTCGGATGTGATCAATCACTTTCCCCAGTCACACAAATGCAAACATTCCTTTGTGACATCCAGCCTTAGTCCAGTCTTGAGCCAATGCCATTTAACACTGAGAGTGAGTGAGTGAGTGAGTGAGTGGGGGTCTTAAGGTCAAGGGTTTAGGGCGTCTGCTATTTTCATTTTCGGGGTTGATAAGTTGTAATAGTAGGATATAGGCTTTCACTATTCGAGTGCTTCGGATCTTCGGGCTTTGGGACAATTGAAAAGTCCATAGGATGAGCTTGGGATTTTTGATATTTTTGTGTCGCGGTGTATTATATTTATTATTTTGGGGATTTCGGATCTATCTCGTATGGGATTTACCTATATCTTTAAGGCTCAAATATTAGTGTTCGTGCTCCTCAGCCTTTTGTCGCGTCGCAGTCTCAAAGGCTTTCAATCTGGAAGGCTCTGCTTCCACTTTCGCTCTCCCAGATCTGGCTATCCATAACAGGAGGGATCACACTCAAGACTTCCACTGACCAACGGCAGGTCGTGGGAACAATCCACATCTGCAAAAGGCATGCAGAGCGGAGATCCACTCCACGATTTTAAGCGCCAGTCTTTGTAATGGGAGGCGAGGGTGGGATGCTGAACAGCTGCTAGGATTGACAAGCGAACGCAAGGCTTCGACACTCACACTAACCCTCGACACGAATGTCAAGTGTTCGTGCTCCTCAGCCTTTTGTCGCGTCGCAGTCTCAAAGGCTTTCAATCTGGAAGGCTCTGCTTCCACTTTCGCTCTCCCAGATCTGGCTATCCATAACAGGAGGGATCACACTCAAGACTTCCACTGACCAACGGCAGGTCGTGGGAACAATCCACATCTGCAAAAGGCATGCAGAGCGGAGATCCACTCCACGATTTTAAGCGCCAGTCTTTGTAATGGGAGCTCTTCCACATCCCCAAATCACGGCGGAGCTGTAAAATGGGAGTTGAAACGCGAAAGCAAAGTTCTAGAAGCATCCGTTAAACGAATGTCAGCGAGGTTGGCAAGACCATCCTGGAGGTAGACCCGCGCGGCAGCCAAAGATTGCCAGCGTCCTCGGAGGAGGATCTGCTCCAACGCAACTCCATGCTGAAGCAAAAAGGTGCCACCCCCTCTTCGGAGGGAGTACGGCTGAAACTTGAGATCATGAAGATGAAAAGCCTTGCACATGTTGCGAAAGGAAGTACGAAAACTCTGGGCACTGCGCAGCCAAATCAGCCCTGGCAGCCCTTGTTGGGCTCGGATGGAGACTAGGGTTCGAAGCGCTTCCAGCACGGCTCTGTCGGAGACGGTGACAGCCTCAAAAGCACCAAAGCGCTGGCCTGACTTGGTCAGGCGAAGATTGAGCACACCACGTGTGTCTCCCAGCTGTACATCGTCGATTTTGAGCGAGAGGAGTTCACCTGTACGCAGCAGACAATGGAAACCGAGCCCGACCAGCACCCCCAGGTCCAACTGGCTGGTGTAAATACACCAAGCGAGGAAAGCCGAAGCAACTTCAGCTGGAAGTGGGGGTGCGCGGCAAGGAGGCTCAAGTCGCCGCCACGTCCGAAAAAGTCTCCAAGACAAGTGAAGCTGTCGTCGGCACTGAGGCCACAAGCACTGAAGGCCTGAGAGGGCATCACCGATGACCCCCAGGGGCAAGCCTCGGCCCCACATGAGCTCTACCCAGTCAGCGGCACAGGCATCCAGCTCAGCAAAGCTTTGAGCAGTTAGCACAAACGGCCACAACAGGCGGACGGCTCGGCGATATCGGTCCAGCGTTTGCGGTCTGACGGCTGCTTGCCAGAGTGAGGTGCCTCGACGCGCAGCAGCACGGGAGGAGTTTGTGGGCCGAAGTACCATGGCTCGTCACGCCCTGCTGCCCTCATCAGCAGGGTTTTCAGCGCTATCGACATGGCCCACGACCAAGGAGATGTGCATTGCCAGGACATGAGCAGAAATTTGACGGGTCAGCGAACGGAGCATGCGTGAGGACGTGCGTCCTTTACAGACAATTGACAAAGCGACGAAGCTGTCAACAAGGTGAATGACTCGCTTTCCCAAATGTCCCGGCCTCGTCGCGCGCCACTGCAACGAAAGAAGCAATGCGCGCATCTCCTGGGCGTTGATGTGGTGCGTAAATTTCCACCGTTTCTGATACACTTGCTTCCAAGTCCACCAGATGGCATCGACGCTCTGCCGCGCTCCCTTGGCGGGTGCAAAGAGCTCCCCAGTGCTGATGCGAACATCGGATCCAGTGTGATTGGCCCCTAAACAAAGCTTGGAAGCAATGATTTCCTCATTGCCCACTGTCAGAGTTGAGGAGTTGCTGCCGTAATCTTTCCACCGTCCCATCGGCGCATGACTGCTTTGACGGGCACAATGTCCCGGAGCCAAGCCGAGCACGTTGAGCAACTCTTGCGTTCCCAGCTCGGGTCGAAAGGCACGGCACAATTGGCCAGCCACCCAGCCGAAGGACAACAAGCTGAAGCTATCTCCTACGAGGCTCAGTCTTTCATCTTCGAGGGCTCGAGGTGATTTCTTAGCTTCAGAAGCAGGCAGGCAGAAGGCAGTGTGCCTGGCGCCATACCCCATCATGATCTCCCTTTCACTCGCATCCGGGTAGCGAAGGCGTTCTCCGTTCGTCAGCAAAAACTGTTCTTTGTACTGGTATGGCGGAAACCGATAGCTATCGTTTGCCCACCTGAGCAGAGCATCGTCTGGGGTTCTATGAAACCCAGCAGGAACCGGAGGGGGCTCAGAGCGCGGAATTGACTTCATGAAAGTTGGCAGTTTAGAAGAAGGCTCCACGCGGTGCCATCCAGGCCGAACCCATTCAGATCCAGCAGGAATGGAACCAGTCATGCTAACTTCAACAAAGCCCTTTCTTTTGATGAAAGTGACGCCGTCCGTTTCTTGAGGCCACTCAGAGATCCATGCGAAGCGAGGCCTGCTGTAACACAGAACGTGCGCAGGGTCCAGTTTCAATGGGGTGACGCCAAGCCAGTTGCTGATTTCATCACGAGCATTCACATCCATGGAGGAAACGTTCTCAATCACCCACTTCACCTTGGCAATTCCTTTGAAACCATCCAGTATCAACCCAATGATCTCGTACAGCTTGAAGAACAGCTTTGAGCCCTCGCCAGCAAGATTCTGTCGCCCATGGCGTGCTGAGGACAAATGCACACAAGGGAAACCCCCCCAAACGTGCACTTCAGCAACTCCAGGAAAACGGCCGAGCCAATCTCTGATGAGAGCGTCCAGTACATCAACCTCCTCGAGGTGGGCGCGGGCCTGGTGAGTGCAGTCTTTCTCTGCGCTCACTGGGTGCGAATGGTGCTGACTGTGATAGGCCTGTGTGTGAGCAGTGCCGAAAAACATACAAGACCCGACAAAGATCAAATCAGGAGCCGTGAAGGCCATGACGACAAAATGATTATAAAGAGCCAGAGAGGCCATCCTGTGTTCCCGAGCCCCAGAAGCCGAGGGCGGCACCCGTTCCCTTGCACCCTTTGCTTCTGCTCTCGCTTTTGCTTTGCTGCTCTGCTCTGCCGAGCGCTTCTGCCTTTCCGCTTGACGCATCGCCGTGGGATGATGCGGCGAGCCTACACACCGGCCCTTCGGGCCCCCAATTCAGTGCACCCCCTTGTGCTCTGCCATGGCAGCGCCAACGACCCAGCCCTGCTGTGTGCTACTCGCAGCCTGAGGCGAATTCTTCCAGTTCAGATGCTTGGCAGTGGTTTGTCATAGGATGGTCTTTTCTGTGCCGTACACTGTTTTATGTCATCTTACAAGCAGCGGCGTGGGGATACCCACACCAGCTTCTTCATGACCAACCCCTTTTGCAGTTGGGGTGGCTTTTGTTTTTGGGGCTTGCGGGGGCAATGTGGGACTGGACCCATAGAGCCTTGGAAGCCCGAGCACGACGACATTGGAAGGCGCGAGTTCACAGAACCAAGGCCAAGCAGCGTGCCTTGGCCTTAAAGCTCCGCAGAAGGCGGGGCAAAATCCGAGGCATCCGAATCTTTGCAGCTAGAATGTGCGGAGCTAGACGATGTAAACATGTTCGGGGATTCTTGCTTGCTGACGCGAGACGACGTCGAAGCCACTCAGGACCGTGTCTCGTTAAACTTCAGTGCCCCACCGGGCAGTGCTGCGAGAGCAGTTGTGATCTGCCGAGCGGGTACTGGAGTAACCTTGCTGAGTGTGCTGCTTCTCTCGCAGGTGGCTCTAACCAGGCTACTCGTAAACGAAGGAAAGCCAAACAACAGTTGTTGACCCTGTTGCAGGAGCTCTCATGGGCGAAACCCCGACGACGCAAGCCCGTGGCCTCCGCCAGGACACCGAAACCTCAGCAGGCGGACAACGGCCGTTCTTTGGCCAAAGCCCTGTTAGGGGGCCTCAAGGAGTGCTTGAACAGAGCGTCCTAGCGGAAGCTTTCGCTCAGGCTTCTTCTTTTAAGGACGTGCAGCGAGGGCCTCAGTCACTTGAGCACGAGACGCCGACCAGCGGCGACTGCCAGGGTTGGAAGCCGTGGCATGCCACACAGGACACGGGTTGGGAGGAATGGGCTAACGACGCTTGGACTTGGCCCGAAGCCCCCCGAACTGTGCAAACCAAGGAGTGGAAGTGGGGTACCCCCGCTAAGGACAGGACAGACTGCCGCTTGCACCATAGGGCAACGGCTGTCCGACCGCAGGACTGGAGCTCGGAAGTTCCTCCTCAACTCGTGTCGCTAGGCAGACTGGCTTATGATCTCAAAAGTGCCCTAAGCCCTTCGGGTAATTTAGTTGAGATTTGGACACAACACGACCTCACGCGAGTTCAGGCTTTGTGGGAAGCCTACGGTAGCCCAGCGCCTTGCACGGTTTTGCTGGTTGGAGACATGATTGAGCATAAACAAGCCCAAAAGATTCAGGTTTCCATCACGAGAGGGGCATGGGGACCCCAGATTGAGCAAGCAGCCATCCTGGTGATCAGCGATCAGAAAGGACCGGGGCTAGCCAACGTTACCAAGGTGCTCAAAGCAGCGGTGCCTGCTACCCCAGCTCCGAAGGTCACGATCCGCGTCTCCGCCCCAGATTGCTATCGCAGCGTCTACGCGGTGGATGCGGAGAGTCAAGACACACCGTCTCGCATCCTCCAGTCTCTTGCTGGAACTGCCGAGGTTCGAGTTGGGGATATGTTGGGAGGAAATTGGTCCTCTCGAAGCAGTGGGGCTGTGACTTCCTTGGTTGGACACCTTAGAGTCAAGCCGGACATAGCGACCAAGCTTTTGGCTGCGAGTGGCAAGCAAGGAATCTTTTTGTCCAAAGTTTCGCCCAAGACTCCTGCCTGCAGCACTTCAAACCCGTACTGGGTGCGTAGAGAGAAGGAAGAAACCAGAGAAAAGTACTTCCGAAGGTGCCTCAACCTTGCGGCCCAACGCAAACAGACGATGATCTTTAGAACCGGCGGAGGATCGGACATCGGCTTTCCCAGCGCGCAGGACGGAGACAAACGACCGACAGCTCCTAAGCACGTCACCGTACGGGGAGCCCCACGTGCCTGGACTGACACCGAGGTATGCTCCCTCTTGGAAGGGCAAAAGTGGACTGAGGTCAGGACCACCAGCAAGATCAAGGGAGTTTGGCACCTTATGGCTGTGCCTCCTCCCAACGAGCTCGCTCCGAGCTGTTGGCGCTACGAGCTTGAGAGTGAGGACAAGGACCCTGTTTGCATCACAGTTCATGTTGCTGAGCGTAGCACGAGAGTCCAGCCAATCATCACTCCTTTGCGGGGCCCTCGGAAAGAGCCCCGAGATCGAAGCATCAAGGAAAAAGATGACCCCTCACACACTGGCCCCACCCAGATGGACGAGGAGCCCACTCCCACCCCTCCCCTTGAGGAGGGCACGACGAAGACTGAGAGAGAGCGCAGTCCCCACAGGCACCCTGCTAGGCCTGAGCCGCAAAACCAGGCCAAAGCCAAGGTTAGCCGACAAGGCCCCACTGGAAACGACGACCAGGATGCGGAAGCCAAGAGGCTCAAAGCCGGCCCCCCTCCCCTCGACCCTGATGACGCCAAGCAGAAGGGATGGGAGGAGGTGGATTTGGGCGGAGCCGGTGATTGCTATTTTAGATGTATTGCTTTCCTTGATGCTTTGTATAGCGGGAAGGGACGCATTGAGGCCAAGAAAGCCACTACCGAGGGAGCGTGGTTCCGGGCACAAGCAAAACTGCACGCTGAGAATCATGCTGACAGGTTCGCGGAGTTGTTTCAGGATGACCAGAGCTTCCAGAGCTGGCTCAAGGCTGCAGGAAAGCAAGCTACGTATGCCGAAGGGGCGTTGATACAGGCCAGCGTTGAGAAGACAGGGTCGCCTGTGATAGTCTGGAGATACAAGGATAGCACGTGGGAGAGATTTGTCCTTGCGGCCAGATTCTCCAAGGGCCGTGCGTGTTGGGCCCGTAAAGCTGTCCCGCACACCGTAATCTTGAAGGACAAGCATTACACGGTGCTTGTGCCTCCGAAGGAGTCCGGAGCGAGCATCCCTGACAGCTGGCTTAAGGAGACTCCGAGTTTCTGCATCGACCTCACTGGCGGCACCCGCGGAGGCACTGCTACTCCGTCAGTGCACTCGCAGAACACTCCCTCGGTGCACTCGCACCCTTCGTCGGACCCTCAGTCGCAGGCGGAGGGCAGAAGAAGCGTGGCTGTCACCCCTTCGGTGCACACCCACGACCAGCGTAGCCTGGCTACGCCCTCTGTCTTCACGCAGGGAGGTGCGCAGCAGCCCCTGACTGAGGCCAGCTCTGTGCGGGACTTGGAGTCTTTCTCAGTTCGTGAAGCCGCTGTACGAGAGCCCAACCCTGGCCAGGAGGAGCAAACGCCCGCTCAGGCCGCTAAGAAGCGGTGCCTCCTCCAGCGCTCTCGACTACAGGGCAAGCAGGCTCCCTCGGCAGCTTACACGGTGCCCCTTGCTCCGGATGCTAAGAGTAAGAAGGGCATCCAGCCTTATGTCTCTCGTGTCCCTACCATGCGTCTTAAGCAGGCCTCTATGGCGAATAGGCACCGCCGCCACCCCACCCGCGACCAGGCGCAGAGGGGCCTCCCTGTGGTCACCCGGGCTAACGAGGAGGGCAAACAACTTTGGTGGCCTTGTCCATACTGTGACTTCCGAGTGTACAAAGGCCGTGGGCTCCCGCGTCCAACTGACCAGAGAAACAAGCACCTGTGTTCGGTGCACGGCTTTGCGAAGGCTCCCGACCTTCGCAGTGCGTCGAGCCTGGCTCACTCGGCCACGCGTGAGAGCGCTGCTAAAGCTGCCTTTGACAAGCGTTGGGCTCTCGTGTATCAGGAATACGCCAAAGCCAAATGGCCTGGTGCGCACGATATCACGGAGGAAACGACGAGCTGGACAGCACGCATTGACAAACAAGGCAAGACTCAGTACGATGCGTGCCACCGATGCAAAGCATGTGGGCTTCAGATCGATAGAAGGAAGCTCCCTGTTAACTTCTGTCCCAAGGCTCAGCAGTTCGACAGAACCTGTGTCAACATTGCTGAGCGCAAACGGCAGTGGAAAGAATGGAGGCAGAATGCTTCCACCTCTCTGGGATGCAGTAGGACACTCAAAAGGGTTCGTGCTGCTGCCAAGGCCGCCTCGACTAAGGACAGGCAACCTAAGGTCAAAGGGCCTCGCAAGAGGCCTGCCGCTCGGCAGGCGTGCTGACGGTTTAGGGCCCCCAAGGAGCTTGAGAGACTCACGGGTACTCTCCCGCTCCTGGCCGGGGCCCAAATGTCCAGGCGAGGTTTACGCGGCACGAGGCTGGGTGAGGCTTCGCACCCAGGGCCCGTTAGGGGCAGTTGTCTGCCCAGCCTTCGCGTCTGCTCTCTTAGCAGGCGCAGACAAGCAGTCCTTGACCTTGCTGAGGACTGTGACAGTGTTTGGGCCGTGCTCCCAGCTGAGGCCCAGATGATCACCAGGTGCGGTTACCGCGCACAGCGAGTGGGCGAAGCATTGCATCCAGGACCTGAGGGGCTCACGCTTTGGAGCAAAAACATAGGGTCGTGGCATAAGCATGCTGCTAGTCTCATGAGTGACGCTGCCGAGGCTGGTGTTACAGTTATGGCATTGCAAGAAACAAACCTCGGCCCACACGCCGAGCCTGCTGCGCTCAATCTGGCAAGACGGATGGGTTGGAACATGTTGCATGTCAGACAAACCGGCCGTCGTAGGGGCGGGGTGGCCCTCCTCGTCAGGACCCCTCTCGCTCTCCGACCTGTAGTCCAGAACGCGGCTGTTGACTGTCAATGGCTTTTCGCTGAGGTGCTAGGTGCTCAGCAAAGCTTTACGATTGGCTCTGCCTATCGGGTCCCAGACCAAGACGATGCTTCGAACCTGACTTGCCTTGTCCAGGAGCTTGAGGGCTTTAGAGGCAGGCTTTGGTGTTTGGCTCTCGATGCTAACTGCAGCCAGGTTAGAGGGACTTTCTCTGAGAGCATGTCCTCCACCGGGGCTAGTCTGGCGGCGGTGGCTAGGCATACGAGGGAGCCGATTGATGGCATCTGGACCTCTCAGGCGCTTAGGTTTTCGGACTCTTCCGAGTTCTTATGGGGTGGGGACCACTCGGTCGCTTCTACACGACTCCTTCTCTCGTTTGAGAAACCGGGCAGTGTCTTTCGGTTTGCCAGGACTCCCAGGCTTAGTAGGCAGGACACCGGCGAGCTTACTGCACCGCCGTGGCGACTTGCAGTGCATGAGCTCTCTCAGGACCTCGAGACTGCGTGGGATCAGTGGCATGCTTGTGCAGAGGACTGGCTTCGACAGGCCGGCGTTTTGCAGAGTACCAAGGCTGAGCAAAGGCTGGGATCTGTCCCTCGCCTTAAGTCCGGGACCCACGCGGCGGGCCCTGGGCAGCATGCTGACGAACGTCAGCTGCGAAGGCACATTCGCAGACTTCAGGAGGCTCTTACCCTTACAAGGCGCGGTGCTACTGTGCCGGGGCCTCTTCAGAGCAGACTTGTCAGCCGAAGCGTCCCTCAACCGGAGCGGCAGGCGGCTCGGTCTGGACACTGGGGCGTCGCTTTGCAGAGCGCCCAAGGGCGGCTAGAGGCTCTCCTGGTTGACAGACAGAGGCTACTGAAGCGCGACTGGGTTCACAGGGTTCACTCGGTGGCTGGGGCTGCTTCGTGGTGTAAACAGCAAGCTCCTCCCCCCGCTACTCTGGTCTCTTCTGATGATGCTGAGGTTTACACCACCAAACCTCAAGCTGCTAAGGCTCTCTATCACGCATGGAAAGACATCTTTGGGTCCACTAGTACTGCGACTGAAGGACCAAGTCTGGTGGACAAGTTCGGCGGTTTTATCCGCCAGTCTACGCAGCAGGCTCCCCGCCTTGAGGCGCTTGAGGGGCCGGAGCTGCGTCGCCAGTTGGGGCGGATGAAAGGCAAAACTGCCAGCACGGACGGCTGGACCCCGGAGATGCTGTTAGCGCTGCCTGATTCGGCACTCTCGTGCCTGGCAGTTCTGCTCGGCCAGTGTGAGCGGGAAGGCAGGTTCCCAGAGTCACAAGTTCACTGGAGGTGCGTTTTCCTTCCCAAGTCTAAAGGATGCACTACCAAAGTTGGCGATGTTCGTCCTATCGCTATCGCTTCGATTTTCTATCGTCTCTGGGGCACCGTCCGCTTCAGACAGTGCGCGCCTTTTCTGACTGGGTGCTTGGACCCGTACCAGGCAGGAGGAGTCCGAGGACCTGACTGTGAGACGCTTCTGCTGGACCTAGACCTCACTTTTCCGCCTGAGGACTTTCCCTTCCTCATGTGCCTGGACTACAAGAAGGCATTTGACAGTGTGGACTTTACTGAGGCTCTTCGGCTGCTTGAGACTGTAGGCGCCCCGCAAGAAGTCTGCAAACTGCTAGGCTTCCAATGGCGGTCGCACAAGCGTTGGATTGAATTTAACGGGCACATTCATCAAACGCCTCTTTGCAACACCTTAGGCCTGCCGCAAGGCGACCCCTGGAGCCCGATATGCCTTGCGCTCCTTCTGAGCCTCCCAAACAGATATGTTCGGCAGCAGGTTCCCTCCACGAGTACTCTGCTCTATTTGGATGACAGATCCATTGTGAGTCCGTCTAGCCAGGACATGCTGCGAGCTCAGCAGGCTTGGGCGGTTACGGAAACTGTGAGCAGGATGCGTACGCATCCTGGCAAAACACAAGCCCTCGGACGCACAAGCACACCTCAGGACGAGTTGCTTCGACAGGGGTTCCCTGCTCGGGCCACTGCTGAGGTGTTGGGCGTCTCGATCGGACTGGTTCCCAGGGACCGCAGTGAGGAGGAACTCAAACGGGAAGCTCAGGCCACTTATGTGGCTAGCAGGCTTCAATGCCTCCCGTGCTCTCAGAGATTCAAGTGCACCTTGGCTACGATTCTCTTTACTGCCAAGCGGCTCTGGGGCTCATTCTTGAATGGGCGCTTCCCTACCGAGCCGGAATGTAAGACTTACGCCACGACTTTTCGGACTGCTGTGAAAGGTAGTGATGCTCAGTATGACCGTGCTTCCCGCCCTTTGCAACGGGTCTTGCTGCTTGGTCATGCCAGTGACATGCTTCTCATCAGTGCGCATCGAGCTCTCACTGCTTTGGGCCGGTGGGCTGATGGGGAAAGGCAGGCAGGTCGTGACCCTGCCAGGGTGCAGATTCAGAAGACGCAGGTTGGGGGCCTGCTTTCTCGTGCGCTGCCCGAGTGGGGTTGGCGGATGAGCCGTCAGTGGGGTGTCTTCGCTTGTGAGGCTGGCACTCTGTCGCTAAGGAACTCTGCTCAGGTCCGGGGCAGAGGTCTGCACCTCTTGCGAGAGTCATGGAGGCTTACACAGTTTCGCTCCTGGCTCCACTCCGACCGCATAGATGCTGAGGTTGCCAGGGCTGAGGGCCTTGTCATCAATCGGCACTTGGTTGCCCGCTTGCATAAGCTGGCCATGAAGCTTCCTGGGCATGCTGTCGCGTGCATGGTGGGAGGGTGCAGTACAGATGCCCGCTGGACGCCCTCAGGTGCCATTCGAGATCGCTGTGAGCTCTGTGGCCAGACCGAGACTCCGAGTCTCAAGCACGTCATGTGGAGGTGTTCCGCGATGGCGCACCTTCGAGGCATCCCGGAACCGGCTTCTGCCCTTAGAGGTCGGCTGGGATGGTGCGCTCGGGCCTTGGGCAGAGGGCGCGACGAGGCCTTGCTGATGCAGATGGCCAGCATTCGTGAGGCTGAAGCAGCCTCGCGCCACAAGCGCCCTGCGTGGCGCCACTAAGGAGATGCACTGTTTCGGCTCTCTCATCGCCTACCGCTCAGCGTGGCGCCGCTAAGGAGATGCATGGTCTCTCCTCCCCGCCCTTGTGGCGCCGCTAAGGAGATGCGTTTCGACTATCTCCTCGCCTACACTTCCGTGTGGGCGTCTTCCTCGTCGACACCCCGGAGTCAGGGTACGACGACAACTACATCAATCTCTGATGAGACTTTCGTCCACATCGTGTACATCGTCATACTGGAGTGCGTGAGGCCAGGCTCGTTTAACGACCCGAATGGCTGGTTTATGACATTCAACCGAGATCAGACCTGAGGCTCGAATGCCAGCCAGGTCGTATGCTCGAAAAGCACCCCCAATGCCATTGAAAAGCGAAATTATCAACAGAGGCCGAACGCTGCCAAGATCACTCGGTTCACTCCAAGCACGAGCCAGCGAGCGACCGGACCATGAGAGCCCCGTCGAGACACAAATTGCACCACCTTTTTCGGATGCGTCAGTGGCCACGACCAAAGGATGGACAGCACGAGAGAGGTCACAGGAGCATAGCGGGCTGAGGAGGACCGCCACGAAGAGTTCCAAACTGGCCCGTCGCTTGACAGCCAGTGGGCACGTGGTTGCTGCCGCTTTCCAAATCTCGGAAAAAATAGCGAACAGTGGCCTGCGGAACTGAAGGAGAAAAGCCCATCGACCTGCAAGAACTTGCATCCTTTTTCCTTTTACGGTGTTGTTGAGCAGCGCTTGGCTAAGCGAGCTTACGCAAGTCTTCCACAGCCGAGCGGTTCCTCCACTAAGCTTCCCAAGCTCCCCATCAATCTCAGCTCCAAGCTCGTGAGCAACGCCAGCGAACTCAACGTTTTTATCACTGGCACACAGAATTCCGAAGCTATCCCAGCCGTCAAGCGCGGCACGGAAGAGCTCGGCTCCATCGCTGGTGCGTTGAGAACTCGATTTGCATTCAACCTGACACGAAATGAAGTTGTCCAAGTAAACTTGCCACCAAGAATGCTCGCCGCCTTCACGCCAGCACTTGACTAGCCACGGAGGTGCGGAGCGATCTTTTCTCATTTCATGGGATTCTGGCAGACGTGATTCGAGGAGAACTCGTCGACTAATGCATTGCATCACTCCTACGGCTGATTTCCACCCCATTGGCAAAGTGCAGCAAGCAATAGTGTAGCGCTCATCACTCTCAATGCCCAGCTCATGACCAGAAAGATCGAAGTTGAGGCAGAACCAAGGGAGCCAGACATCAGGAAGGGAGAACAAATAAAAAGCACATGCCATGTCACACTGAAAAGCAGTGAGGGTCTCACCTTCACCCAGAATGATCGACTGCCACTTCGTGATAGATGGAAGGCTTTCGATGTGACCTCCAATGATCCTTTGCACACGATTTGACGGAATCAAGTTTATGATCGTTCTTAACACCGGCCTTCCGTCTTCCAGCGTTTTAGGCTTTGGGACCCCAAAAAGTCCATTCAGGATGCGCTCATTCTCAACACGCCCAACATCACACAGTTTCATGGGTTTGCAAACTCCTCGTTCAACAAGTAGCTTTGCCACGGCAGCTCCCGCCCCAGCCGCGACATGTACTTTTGCCCGGCACGGCCCGGGTTCAATTTCGGAGCTTTCCAACATAGATAGCCGAGGCTCACTTAAAAAACGCCTTGTTCCACCATCCACCAAATCGAGGGCGTTAACTTTTCCCCCGGCACCGGCGGGAGGAAGAGCAGGTTCCATTTGGTCCACCGTCAACGGCCTGAGGGGCAGAATCTCCTCACCCGTGTAGCTTAGAACAGCTTTGTCAAGCTCAGTCCAAATTGAGTCCAAGTCAACACGACCAAACCCAGACGATCCTCGCTCCAGCAACTTCGCAACCTCACCTCGAAGTAAACACTCAACCTCTGTACTGACTCGGTTGCCAGCCTTCTTAGAAGGACACGGCGAGACAAGTAAGTCATGAAAGCCCGCAAGCCAATTGATTCCGCACGCGATGCAAAAGAACCACGCGTCCAAAGAAAGTTCATGAGAGAAAGTCACTCCCTCAAACGGCCGCGATTTCAGCGACCAAACTGTGCTAGTTTCAGAGACTCGCAGGGGGAGGAGCGGTAGATGTTTTGATCCACCCTCCTGAGGACTGCGACTGTCTCCCAACAAAAACTTTAAGCTCATGCCCTGTACAGAAAAGTGATTGTTTAATATTCCCCATGCGAGCCATGGTCCGAGTTCTGCAAAGCTGGTCACGGAGAGGGGCCAGCCAGCGGCCTCACTAACCCCGGACGCGTGGAAGTCCGCAGCCTGCCAACCCGGGCGGCACGCGTCCTCCTCACAGCCGGCGCCAGTGAGGCCTGCGGCACGGCACTCCCCGTAACCACCCGCATTCACTTCGCCTTTGAATCTTTGGCCGGATCGGCCTTGTCCTTCTCCTTCTCCTTCCCTTTCTCTTTTCCTTTCCCTTCCTTTCCTTTCCATTTCCCTTTCGTCTGGCCTTTCCCCCAAGTTTGCCATCCTCCGCTTTCTAGGCCCTTGCCTTCCTGTATCCCGGCTCCTTTGCCTTCTCTCCACCATCCGCCGTCGCCACGTTTCCACGAACCTTCCGACTTGGCAACCAGTCGAGCATGACGCTGAGCTGCCAGGAGGGTTTCCGGTTTGGCGATGCTCCCACTGTCCATCGTTTCGACCTCTAGGTACTTTGCCGTACTCCAGTTCCCCGTGGATGCTGCGACTTCTAAGGCCATGATGCGTCCTGCTATGGCGTCGGCCAGCTCGTTCAAGTGGCCATCCCTGAGAAGGTCGGCACACCGCGAGAGAAGAAAAAGCTCTCGTTGATCCCGGGGCCGATGCTCGAACTTCGACCTCCAAAAGAGTTGGAAGAAGAGGCTCATCTTCACCTCTCCCCCCGCACCAGTCCCCAGCGTTTCCCGGCCTTCTCCCCGCTCGCGTTCCGATAGCTGCGCCCTCGCATGTTCCACTAGCTCCTCCATTACTGCACCGGGTTTCTTCTCGGCTTTCCTCTTCACCGGGGGCATGAGCTCCTTCTCGGAGCTCGATGCGCTTTCGGACCCCGTACTCCCTTCCGAGCTCGAGGTCCTGCTCCTTCCTTTTCTTCGTTTCCTGTCCTTCCTCTTTGCCTTCTTTCTTCGCGCTTTCCTCTTTTGCCAACGACTTCCGCTTCAAAGTAGGCTGCTTGCGAGTCGGGCTTCCACTCTTCCCCGACCCGCTTGTAAGCTCCACGACCTCGTGGATGCCACCTGGCTCCGCCTTCACTCCCGACCCCATCTGAAGAGTTCCAGTCGGAGCTTTGGTCAGGGCTGGGGCTACGCCTGCTAGCGCCTGCCTTTCCCTGTCTGCCCAAGTCACTCTCGGACGAAGGATTGGGCGAGGGTTTGGCTTCCCCACTCCCGCACGCGATGCCAGTTCGGAGAGCCCTGCGAAGAACTCCCCGGGAGGACCACCCTTCCTTTCGGGCGCCTCCCGCTGCTTCCGAGAAGCCTCCGGGCCTCGAGGCTCCAAGGGCTTCGGCGTTGCCGCCTCCGCCCCCCGACAGAACTTCTCGTTGAAGTCCTTCAGCGCCCTCTTGCCGTGCGCTGTGCAGAGTTCCCCCTGATAAGACAGAGGGGGCCACCACGTCAGATCCTCTACATGAAGCACGTCCTCGTCCTGATGGACCTCGCAAAGCGCACGGCCTTGCAAACAGAAGTGGAGCTTTCCGGTTTTGGTGTTGAACATCCTCCCCAAACCTTTGTGCCTCCCTTCTGTACCATGATCGTTGGTCCCGAGGTACCTTGCTACATAGAGTCTCTCGCCAATGGCCTCTGCGATCCCAAAGGCCCCCAGTGCTGGTGCAGACTCCCCAATGGGAGGGAGACCTGCCTCCACAATGCTCCCGATTTCGGGTGCGAAGTCTATCCAGCTTGCCATTTGCTCCTTGGAATAAGGCAACCCCACGACACCATCTTCCTGAGGCAGCTCTTCCTCGTCCCCCTCGCCATACGGGGCACTGACATGATCCGTCATTGGTGCCGCCGCGGGGCACTAAAATCGTACCTCGAATTGAAACGAAGTTCCTCGGCCGACAAGTTCCTGTGAACCAAGGCGCCCTCAGGCTTTTCACCCACCTTCTGATGCTTGCGCCCGGCACGATGAACCTTTTTATCCTTCTTCCTTTTCCTGTCCTTCCGTCCTGGGCTCCTATCCTTTCGGTCGTCGCGTCGATCCCCAAAGGACTTAGAGACCCAATTGCCTGGCGCCGCAGGTGGCTTCGACTTTGAGGTAGCAGCTGGTTCAATTCCTTCCTTTTCCTTTTTCACAATCTCCTCCTCACTTTCAGTGGCGTATGTGTACTCGTCGTCGTTTGGTGCAGGGGCTGTCAAGGCTTTGCTGCTAGCACGAGCTGGGCCAGCTGACTCTTCCGCGGCACGTAACTCCCTTCCCTCAGCCCGCACCGAAGTGCTGGCACGAGGGACCGGAGAAACAGCCTGCGTCTGAGTAGCACGGTCAGGCTCAGCTCGCAAGCCCAAAGCAGAGCGATCACCAGCAGGCAGGCCGAGCAGGGTTGGACCCAAACCTCCGAGGCTTCTGACCTGGCGCACAGCTGAAAGCAAGATCTCCTCGGCCAAATTACGGGCTCCGGGGTTGGTCCACCTCTTGCTCAGCTCCACTTGCCCTGCTTCCAAAGCCCGACAGCCCCAACACCAAGTGTCGCCCTCAGCACGAAATCCCTGGCGACACTTGTTGCAAAAACTCATTTGATGCTGAACAGCTGCTAGGATTGACAAGCGAACGCAAGGCTTCGACACTCACACTAACCCTCGACACGAATGTCATTTCATAAATACTACATGCTTTGATTTTTTAATTTAGGGTTCTAAAGGTTTAGGACACAAAAAAAGTAAAAAAACAAGCATGCGCAGCAGACTCAAGCGCGACATCACCTTTTCCATGCTCCCATGCTTCCCCTTGGAGTTCGCTTGCTACTCTGGCAACAACCTCAGGCAAGTTGCCAGCGCTACGTGACTTAATTGTCGAGAACCATCTTCTCTCGATGCACCTCCTTCTCGGTTTCGGAAAGGAGTTTGACACAATTGTGCTCTCCAATTCTCGCGGACTTTCTAGTCACAATCCGCCCAGCTGCATCTCTGCGAGCCTCAGATTTCATGCCTAGAGCTGTGAAAGCCAGACCAATCTTCTGAAAGGTAGTACAGCAGCGTGTACTCGCAAACTTCTTCAACACACTCACATGAGTCGCGTTGGATCTATCCGTCCATTGACAGTGATTTTCCAAGAATGTCTTCAATCGACTCTGAACTTCGGCATCATCGGTGATAAGATTTTCACGTCGCCTCTGATGCCAATCCTGTCTTTTCTGCTTCCGCTTGTTTCTGAATTTCTTATCGTCTCTTGGGCACGACACTTTATGCTGACATGTAGCAAGTCCTGGTTCTCCTCTGATTGACCCTGCAGACACTCGAACCCGATTCTGGAACCAACATCGTGGGCATCATGCCAAGATCATGTGAAAATCATGCACCACTGCAATGAAATCATGCCAAGATCATGTGAAAATCATGCACCACTGCAACGAAATCATGCCAATACGCCAAACCAGAGTTCACATTTCCGCGGGCTTCCTGGGTAGGTCCCACAGTTTTGGCCATTTTGGATAGAAACAATACACCAAACCAGAGTTCACATTTCCGCGGGCTTCCTGGGTAGGTCCCACAGTTTTGGCCATTTTGGATAGAAACAATACGCCAAACCAGAGTTCACATTTCCGCGGGCTTCCTGGGTAGGTCCCACAGTTTTGGCCATTTTGGATAGAAACAATACGCCAAACCAGAGTTCACATTTCCGCGGGCTTCCTGGGTAGGTCCCACAGTTTTGGCCATTTTGGATAGAAACAATACGCCAAACCAGAGTTCACATTTCCGCGGGCTTCCTGGGTAGGTCCCACAGTTTTGGCCATTTTGGACAGAAACAATACGCCAAACCAGAGTTCACATTTCCGCGGGCTTCCTGGGTAGGTCCCACAGTTTTGGCCCCATTTTGGACAGAAACAATACGTGTTAAAGAACAGGGTTCACTACGGGTTCAGACACAGCTCCACTTAACACGCACTTTTCCTTCCCAAGCTGCCCGGAACCTCAAGGCATCCGCGCTCGCGCAGCTCGGGAACCCCGAGCCGAACGACATTATTTGGGAGCTGTCCGACGAGAGCTACTACCTGGACGCGACGAGGGAGTGGACCTTCAGCCAGCAGGCCATGCAGGTCGTGGACAACCAGGTGGTGCTGAACACCGTCCTGGATCAGCCCCTGGGGGCTCTGCGGGACGTCTCCTACCAGCTGTACTGCGGCGACGACATCCTCGAGTCCGCCTTCGAACAACGGCCGGACAAGCTCTGCGTCCCTCGGCAGCTCGCGGAGCTGATGCGGCTGCCGCTGCAAGAGGTGCTTTCGGACTTCGACGCAATCTGCACCCAAAAAACGTGGCGGGAGCAAGGCATCACCCCGATGTTCTACGTGGACTGCCAGGGCCGCCTGCTGGACAAGTACGAGCCTTCGGTCAAGGAGCAGCGGGCCGTGGCCTTCACGAGCTGGAACGGCCACGCCTTCTTCTACAAATCCGCCCGCACCGTCGCGAAGTGCGAGCCGATCGGGGAGCGGGCCAGGTATAGGGGCGAGAGGAGGCCGGGCGAAACGCCCGAGTTCAAGCATTGGCGGGAGTGGGAGGGTGAGGTCACCAGCGGCCACTTCTACGCCGAGGACCTGGAGCGGTCCGGAGGGAGCTCCTGGCCGAGGAGCACTGCCCGAAGGTGGTCATGCGAAGCATGAGCGAGTGGCGGTGCCTGCGGCTGAGGGTGCGGGGCGGCGAGGACTGCGTCATCTCCGCCTTCCACGAAGACCTGGACGTGCTGCAGGCCTGGATGCGGCGGCTGGGGCCCCTATTACGGGCAGCGTCTGGCAGGCGCTTCGAGCGAGGTCTTCCTTCACCTTCTCAAGGCCCGCCGCGATCCGCCCGGATCTCGGCAAGCCCTGCTCTCGGAGCAGGACCATCAGTGCAAGCTCTGCGGGGCCCCCATCACCGCAACCACATGCGAGTTGGACCACATCGTTCCCGTGCACCAGTCCTTCGCCGCGCAGGCCCAAAATCTCCAGGCCCTGTGCCTCGAGTGCCACCGGAACAAAACGGCCTTGGAGTTCTCGCACGCCACGACACTGGAGTCGCGCTTCAGCCGGCGGGCTTACGAGCAGTACGTGGAATCGCCCCGACTCCCACCGCTCTTCAAGCTCAACAGCCACAAGCCGGACCACATCTGCCACGGAATCGACGTGGTCCGGTGCCGCAAGAACGCCCTGGCCCATGCCAAGTTCCCGGCGCCCATCTTCTGCCCCAAGGACAACGTGGAGCAAGCCCGCGAAGGGCACCTGGCGGACCTGACCTACGTGAAGCTCCGGGAGGACGGGCGTTGGGCGGCCTTCAAGCAGCTCCCCTACGTGGGTCAGGGCTGGTACGCGAAGCCTGCGGTGGCCTACATGCTGGAAAAGGGCCTTGCGACCTGGCGCGACTTCGTGTACAGCCTGGACGCCACGGCGCACGTGGACCAGGAGTCCGTGACTCAGGCCCTGCAGCAAATGGAGGCGGCTTGGCCGGAGGGAGAAGAGCACTACGCGAAGCTGTCGGTGAACGCCCTCATCGGACTCTGGGCACGCAACATGAACCTCATCTACACCATGCGCACCAGCAACCACCAGTTCGACGGCTCCGGGTGCCAGCACCGGGAGCTGTTCCTGGACGCCGCGGGTGGGATGCACTGGGATCACATCTACGTGACCCAATTGTTGTCCAATCGGAGCTGCCGGCCCGTGCACGACTTCGTGATGGCCTCGGAGTACGTCGCCGTCTCCAGAATCCGGGATGCACTCGCAACCGTGCCGCCGAGGTACCTGAAGGCCGTCAAAACGGACTGCGTCGTCTTCCAGGACCTGCCCAAAAAGTTCCAGGGCCTCGTGGACGGACTGGTCCGCCAAAAACACCCCGACGGCACGCCCGTGTACCGATGCGAGGAGGTCAAGGGCCTCGAAGGCCAGTACCGAATCCCCCGAATCGAGGCGGAGTGCATGTGCAACATTGACACCTGGAAGGTCGCAGAGGACCCGGTGCTCCACTGCCTCGAGGGTGGGAGCCTGCTGCTGACCGGCTACCCGGGCACCGGGAAAACCTATCTGGCGCGCCAGATCGTGACCGCCCTCCGGGAAGAAGGGTACAAGGTGAAGATCATCACGAAGACCCACTCCTCCGTGCAGAACTTCGGCATGCAGGCGGAGACGGCCGACCACTGGGTGCGGAGCACCGTTCGGAACGGGTACTGCAACATCGACTGGCTGGTGGCGGAGGAAATCACGCAGCTCGACACCGGGCTGTGGAACGATATCGCCTGTGTCTCCATGAACCGCAAAATCAAGTTCCTGCTGCTCGGCGACTTCCGCCAGTTCCCCGCGATCATGGACAACTTCGCGGGCACTCCGGTGCAGCGCGAGCTCAAGCACTGCCAGCTGCTCCACGACCTCACCGACGGCTGGCACCACGAGCTCACCGAGAACATGAGGAGCGACCCGGGCATCTTCGACTTCCTGACCTGGCTTGGGGTCGACGAGCCCCGGGAGCAGCGCCTGGCCGAGGCGCTCCACGCGGCCCGAGAAAGATTTCCTCGACAAGGCGAGCCGGACGTCAGCCTGGTCATCTCCCACGCCCACCGCATCAGGATCAACACCCGGGACAACCGTCGCCTGGCCCCGCCGGAAGCTGTCACGATCGAGTACACCGGCACTGGCCCGACGACCACCAACATGCCACAGACCATGCGGGTCTGGCCCGGCCTGAAGCTCATCGGGGCCGGCGGCCGGGTCAGCAAGGGCATCTACGTGCACGTGGCCGAAGTGGGCCCCGAAAAGATCGTCTTGGACGGCGGCGACTCCTTCACCCACGCCGCCCTCCTCAAGCACACCCGGCTGTGCCACGCCATCACCTACGCCTCGTGCCAAGGCCTGACGCTCGAGGGGCGGGTCTTCCTGTGCGACACCGAGAGCCCGCACTTCACTCTCAAGCACCTCTACGTTGGCGCCAGCCGCGCCACCAGCAGCGAGCTCCTGACCGTGCTCTAGAAGGGGCACGCGGGACCGGCGGCCTCGTAGTCCTTCAGCTGCACATCGGTCACTTCGAGCAGTAGGCCGCACTGGTTGGACATCAGCCATATTTGGCGCAGCTCGCACCGGACCCTGCACTCCCTGCCGGCGAGGTTGCCGGGCTCCGCCAGCTCCTCCTGATTGGGCCCCCACATGCGGACTCGCCCCCAGTCCATCTTCAGCTTGAGGTACGAGCCGCCCCGTGGGCTCGTTTTCAGGCACGATTGGAAGCGGTCCTTCACATCCGCCTCGGTCAGAAACTTGCCGAAGACCTTCGGCTCAGAAAGCGACAGCGCCGTCAGGGCCCTGACGAGGTGCTGCTCGATCTCCTGGAGCTGCGCCTTGGAAGCCTCCTCGGGCTCCAGGCACAGACCCACGCGCTTGGCGCTCGGGTCGTTGAAGGCGGCCGGGTGCCAGATGATCTTCTGCCACTCCGCCGACTGCCACACCGGCGGACCGCCGTTCCGGCGCAAGGGGACGTACTTGCCGCCCTTCGCGTTGATCGTCAGATCGCCGAGCTGAATAGCCGATTCGCTGGTGGCTTGCTTTTGCGGCTCCATGCTGCTCCCTTTCCTTCCGTATAACATAAAAAATGCCGTCGCTCGAAGGGATGACGCCCGGACCCTGCGCGGTCGTCACGCTGGCGGGCGTCTTTCTCGGCTTGTGGCTTCTGTCATTGCCCTGGGAAAACCATGAGACTTCTGGAATTGTTCTCCGGCACGAAGTCGGTGGGCCGTGCCTTCGAGGCCCTTGGCTGGGAGGTAACGAGTCTTGACACGGACGCGACGACTCGACCCACCATCTGCGCCGAGATTCAGGAATGGGATTACCGGACCTACCCGCCCGGGCACTTCGACTTCATCTGGGCCTCTCCCGTCTGCACGGAATTCTCGAGAGCCCTGACCCGGCGACCCCGACGGCTGACCGAGGGCGATGGCTTGGTTCTGAAAACCATCGAGATCATCGGCCACCTCCGGCCTCGGTGGTGGGCCGTCGAGAACCCGCGAACGGGCCTGCTCAAAAGTCGGCCCTACATGCAAGCGCTGCCTTACAACGATGTGTCCTACTGCATGTACGGCTTTCGCTACCAGAAGACCACCCGAATATGGAACAACCTGCCTTGGGTTCCCAGCCAAGCGGTCTGCTCCAAGCGCAGCCGCTGCGAAGCCTTCCGAGATGGCCGGCACCCCGAAACCGCTCAGAGGCAAGGCAGCGGCCAGACCCGAAACCAGTTGTACTCCCTGCCGCCCCGGCTGTGCCAGGAGATCGCGGAGAGCCTGGAATAGAAATGGGAAAGGTGAAGCTCTTCCCCACCACCGAGTACACCTCAAAACAGCCACGCGACCCGATCGTCCCCTGCGTGCCGTGCACGGGCATCTTCCTCGGGCCCTCGAAATCGGGGAAG
Organism: Symbiodinium sp. CCMP2592; assembly: GCA_905221615.1. Lineage (NCBI taxonomy): Eukaryota > Dinophyceae > Suessiales > Symbiodiniaceae > Symbiodinium > Symbiodinium sp. CCMP2592. The sequence goes on from CAJNDT010003746.1 coordinate 56,136, forward strand.
ACGGTGGCCCTGATCTCAGCCATCCTGGACCAGTACATGACAAGCGGCGGCGAGTCGGTTTTCGAACGGATCTACATCTTCAGCCCGAGCATCGAGATCGACGACGCCTGGAAGCCCGTGAAGGACTTCATCGAGCACCACATGGGCGTCAACACGGAGCGAGAGCAGGTCTACTTCGACAAGTGGGACGAGGGGGCCCTGCGCACCATCATCCAGCAGCAGAAGAAGATCACCCGAACCACGAAGGAGCTGGGCTTCAAGAAGCTCTACCAGATCCTGATCGTGATCGACGACTTCGCGGATCAGCCGGAGCTCCACCGCCGCACCGGCGACGGGGCGCTGGACACGCTCTTCATCCGCGGACGCCACATGCAGATCTCGACCTGGGTCTCCTCCCAGAAGCTCCGGCTCATTAGCGCTGCGGTCCGGGTGAACATGCAGTTCATGTGCGTCTGGCGCCTCCGCAACCAGCTCGAGCTGGAAGCCGTCCTCGAGGAGCTCACGGCGCTGCTGCCCAACCACCTGCGACAGGATCGTCCCCATTATTTTCGATCACGAAGCGTTCCTCCCAGCGCTTGTAGAACATTTCGGGCCGGGGCTTGAGATAGTGGATGAAGAGGAAGCTGTAGGGCTCCCTCGTCGCCTCCTCGTAGATGGCCTGCAGCTCCTTCTGGGCAAGCTCCTGGGGGGCGGGCCGGTCTTGGACAGTGAGTGCCATTGCTGCAGCAGCACCCGCATCGTGGAACCGCGCTGGCCCTACCCTGAGCGGGCCCGGCAGATCTCCGAGAAGTCGACGGGGCGGAGTTTCTTCCGGAGAAGGAAAAGGATGAGCTGCACGATTTACGTGGATAGCCGGAAGCGCATCGCCGGGGACGACTCTTCCTTCGAGTTCGACATCGGAGAGACCCTCCACCTCCAGACGGGCGCCAGGCTGTCGGTGCTGAAGTTTCGGGTGGCCGACGCCTTCCTCTCCACGGACCGCGGCTTCTACATGTACTGGATCGACGAGGCCCTGCAGACTCTCAATTGGGCTGTGCTTCCTGTTGGGGCCTACACCGGAGCTCGTTTGGCTAGCTGGATATCCTCCAACTACGCGAGCGCCACTTACGTGGAGCAAACGAACGAGTTCGGAGTGGCCTACGACGCGAACCGCCGCATCCTAAACGACGCCGAGATCCGGAGCCTCTTTCCCGGCACCGGCTCTTACCCCGCCGGCGCCACGCCCAGTTGTTTCTTGAGCATGAACCACCTGCTCGGGCCCTCCTTCATCGAGGGCTCTCTCCAAATATTCACGTTCGTCACGATGAACCCCTACAGCGAGCTGTTCCTGCGCTGCTCCACGCTCGCCACCGCCGCCGACATCAAGGGCCCCCTGGGTCAGGACATCATCGCGAAAATGATTATCGACAAAGGCATCGGCAACATAATGCAAACGAGAACGGACGAGGGCCATTTCGTGAAACTCCACGGGCCCATTACCTTGCGCACCCTGCGCTTCAAGCTCACCGACGTCGACGGGAATGTGGTTAACACCCGCGGCACTTCCGTTTCCTTCGCGATTTTCCTCGACTATGAAACTTAAATGTTTAATGAAGTAAAATGACGGAGGAAAATGAGCTGGTGGTGGAGGAAACTCCTCAGGAGCCTCCAGCGACTGAAACCCCAGAGCCTGCTGAGGAGCCTGCTCCGGCCCCCGTGCCCGAGACGCCAGCCGCCCCAGCCCCAAAGCGAAGAGGGCGTCCGCCCGGAAGCAAAAACAAACCCAAGCCACCGAAAACGGTCCCGGTCGAGGAGGTCGCAGCACCAGCTCCCGAGCCCTCGCACACTCCGCAGGCTCCAAAGGCTCCAGCCACTCCCGAGCCTGCCCCGGAGCCCCCGCAGGCTGCCCCGCCAGTGGAGCCTGTGAGGATGACGCCCGCCCAGGAGCGGGCTCTCAGGTACATGGAGCGACAAGATAGATACATGCAGCTTCTTGCCCGAAACACTCTGGAACTGTAAAGAAGATGATGCCCCTCGAGAGGCGCAACGAACCCTTCATGCTTCGGCAGTTCCACAAGATGTACCCCAGCTACAACCTCAATCCCCTGATGCGCCGGCGGCACCAGCAGCTCGTCGAGGCGCAAGCTTTCAACGAGTGGCTCTCGAACCGCCGCCTCCGCCAAGAAGGCGAGACCTACGCCGACGAGCTCGGCAGGATGACGGAGGCCGTGAACCGACGGATTCCCCAGCTCCGCTACGCTCCGGCGGGGCGCGCGGGCATCCAACGCATGGCGCGGGACGTGGCAGGAACACCAGCGACTCCCAGGTCTACGGGGGGATGCTGTAAGTAAATGGAGGAGCGCAGAAGCAACGGCTTCCGCGTGAAGCCCAGCTTCGGCCAGGTCCTCGGCTACATAGCTGAGGGCGAGCCCCTCGACATCCCCCTACCCAACCGCAAGGCGAGCATCTACACATCCAGCCACTTCTACCTGGACGATTACCCCAATGCCCCCGAGCCCATCAGCGATGCACCGATGCCCCACACCCAGCTGAACCCAGCGGCTGCTTTTGAAACAGCCGACGAGGGTTACGACGGAGTTCCCTTCCCTCGCCCGCCCAGAGAGTTCACTCGCCCATCTTTTCTACCGGACTCCGATGACGGAGGCATGGACCCAGGCCAGGCCCTGCGCAACGACGGTCTGAACCCTCCGAGGCCCCCGACGCTCGGAGGTCGCATGAGGGAATCGGGCATCCAAGCCGCGGAGGCGATCATCGCAGGGGGCGCTGCGGGCGCTGCGGCGGCGAGCCGAAGCGTCGCCGAGAACCAGACCTTCAACGTTTTGAGGGGCGGAGGAGATTGGCTGGACCGCACGCTGCGGATCCCGAGGAGGCCGCCCGGATTGGGCCCGCCGCCAGACGAAGTGCCCCCGCCGCAAATCATCGGCAGACCCTCCGAAGTCGAGCCCTTGCTGGAGCGAGCCGGCCAGAGAGCCGCGGAGGTGGAGCGAGCGGCCGCGCAAGACATCGAGCAGTTCGCCACACAGCAGCTGGCGGAGGCGGAAGCTTCAGAAGGCTTTGTCACGGCGGCGGAGGCTGCAGCGGCAGGGGCCGAAGCGGCAACTGCGGCGGAAGCGGGTGGAGGAGCTTTGGCATTGCTCGGCGAGGGAGCCCTCGCAGCTGCGGGGACGGTGGGAGGCTTGGCCGTTGCAGGCGCAGGCGCTGCTATCGTGGGAACTGCTTGGGCGATTCAGGGAGCCGCCAACACGGCGGGCTTCATGATGGACAATGCTGGAGGCGGCACGGACTCCGATGCCTCGCGGCCCAGCATGACGACGGATGTGCAGACGCTGAATGGGATGCAAGAGTCGGGCGCCGTGGACCACTTCCAGGTTCAGGAGATGCGCCGGCAGCAGCAGCGCCCGCAGGTCTTCAGGATCGACACGTCGGAGGACGAGCCCCAGCCGCAGGCACAGCCGCAGCAACGCATCGTGGCCCGCCCGGCTCGGCGGCCGAGGGCGCAGCCGATGCCCTTCGGCTTGAACGCCCCACCCATCCCGGTCTCTTCCGACAGCGACCGCTCCCGCATCAGCCGGCAGTCTCGCTCGGACCGCGGGCCCCTCGGCACCCAGCCGTCGTTCGACCAGTTGAGGAACGAACCGGAACTTGCGTAGGTAGTAAAGGGTCATGGAGAACATCTCACAAGGGGTCCAAGATGAGCTCGTACAAAGCCTCAATTATCGTCTGGCCTCTTCGAACGTGAACTATGTGATGAGCCGCAAAGACGTGCAATACTTTCCATCGAGTCTCTCGACGTTCACCCCCACCACGTCCAGAGTGGCTAGAATACCGCTTACGAGCGGTCGATCGTTCATAGATCCCGAGAGCGTCAAGATCGCTTTCCGGGTGCGCAACAACTCGGCCACCCTGGCCCTCAACCCCGGCACGCAGGAGCCCTCGTGCTTCATCAAGCGGGTACAGCTCTTCGCCAATGGTCAACGTTGTGATGACATCAGCGAATACGGGCGCTGCTGCTACCTGTACTCGCTGCTGAAGCCCGCCGAATGGTATAGGAACAAGGGCATCACGGGCTTCTGGGAAGTCGGCGGCGCGCCGGCGCCCATCCCGGCGGAGAGCTTCAAGGACACCCTCATGGCGCCAACTTTGATCGGTCTTTTCCAGGCAGGGCGATTTCTACCTCCTCAATTAAACCTAAGTTTGGAATTGGAATTTAGTGAGGCCGCCGACGCCCTGCGCCCCGGCGAAGGTTCGACGGATTACACCATCGAAAATGTCCGAGTTCTGGCCAGTCAAGTCGACCTTGATTCGGCGATGTACGACGGCTTCGAAAAAATCATGCTTTCGGGCAGAAGTTTGACGTTCGGGCATCCAACGATGCACACCCAGGTCTCCAGCATCCCCGCCGGCAGCACTTCTTTCAATGTAACAGTGGCTCGCGCCTGGAGCAAATTACTAGGATGCTTCGTCACCTTTCGGGACGTCAACGATTTGCAGCTCGGCGAGTGCGCCAACTTCGAGCATCCGGGCGACGGGAACCAGTTCTCGACAAACTCTCTGGAGTCCCAAATGCAGCTGGGAGCGCTCCAATATCCCCGCTATCCTATGGCCAGCGACGCGGAGGCATTCCACTTCCTCGAGATTTTGGCCGGAACCTACGATTCGACCATAAAAAATGTGAGAATTGCCGACAACCAGTGGAGCAACAACCAGTTCATTTGTGCCTTCCCCGTGGAGCGTGTACCCAAGCACCCTCTGAGCGGCATCAGCACGCGCTCCGGCGACCTCGCGAGGTTCACCTTCAAGAACATGCAGCCGGACCGGGTCCAGAGAATATACATACACCAACTCAGTTATCAAATTGTAACGCTTTCAGGCTCCGGCGTGTCGGTCCTCGATTAGGATAATTAGGATAATCGCTATTTTGAGTGATTTTTGCACCCTTTTTGCCCTCTTCGAGCACCGTCGCCAGCTGGCCGGCGCAGAGCCCGGGCACTAGATGTAAATGAGTTTGTTTCCTTCCACTTTGACCGGGCGGATCCTGGACGACGGCGCAACACCCCCGCCGGTCATCGAGCTTCAGGGCATCTCCGCCGGCCAGCTGGCGACGGTGCTCACAGCCTACACCCCACAGACGGAGCACACAGCAAACACCGCGGCCATCGGAGTCAACGCAGCAGCCATCGCGGTGCTGCAGGGCCAACTGTCCGCCCTGCCCGCAGCTCCGGATCTGACTCCCTACGCCCTGGCGGCGGACCTCGCCGCAGCAGAGGGCTCCATCCTGGCCAACGCTTCCGGGTTGGTGGCCGTCAACACCAGCCTGACCCAGGGCCTGGCCACCAAAGCCAACCAGTCGGCCCTGGATGCTCTTCAGGTCGAGGTCAATGGTAAATCGACGCCCGCTTCCGTGGACCTCAAATTAGCCAGTCACCCCACGACGGCTGCGACGAACAGCAGCATCGCTTCGGCCAACAACGCCACATTAGCTACTGTTGCGGCAACCTACGCCCTGAAATCGGTGGTGGACCAGCTGGCGATCGATCTGGCGGCCCGGCAAACAGCCGCCGACGTGGTACACTAGCTAGCGTATCCTCCCGCCACCTCCCTCTACACCTCCGGGGAGTACGTAGCAAGCCTAGCTTAAGCTAGCTGGCTTCACGCAGTAGCACGGACAACACGAACTTCTCTCTTTTTAGCGTTGTGGCGAAGTCCCGCGTTAGCGTTGTGGCGAAGTCCCGCGTTAGCCCGGAGAAGAACTCTAGCCTTTGGCTAGCTAATCTCCAGGGTGGGTTGGGTGGGCACTCGAAATTTGCCCCCCAATAGCTGGGGGCCTTTCAGCACAATGGCCACGGAGTAGCACTGCTTCACCGGCCATGTGCAGACACTCTAGCAAACAGACAAGCTTCGTTCTGTTTAGCTTCAGAGGAAAACCCCTTCGACGTTTTCTAGCGAAACACCTTCGATGTTTCCCAAAGGGATACTGGCGCTAGCATACACTGTCGTACCTCGTCCCTCGGCACGAGTGCGTACACTAGCTAGCGTATCCTCCCGCCACCTCCCTCTACACCTCCGGGGAGTACGTAGCAAGCCTAGCTTAAGCTAGCTGGCTTCACGCAGTAGCACGGACAACACGAACTTCTCTCTTTTTAGCGTTGTGGCGAAGTCCCGCGTTAGCCCGGAGAAGAACTCTAGCCTTTGGCTAGCTAATCTCCTTGCGCAGCCGTAGGGCTACCAGGGACCTAGCTTACGGGCCTTCTTAGCGAACCTCGGAGCCTTCGGCTCTCCGGTCCTTTTCCTCACTCCTAGCTCTTGGAAGTAGCTAGCCGAGTGTTCGAGGAGACGGCCCAGCACGCGCCACTCTAGCTTCCCCCCCTCCAGGTTCACCCTGAAGTCCGGGGAGAAACTAGCGAAGTTCTCGTTCGTGAGGTCGTCCGCTAGCTGGTTCAGATCCCTGCGGATCCACTGTAGCTGAAGCTCACAGTTCTTAGCGGAGAGTTCCTCTGCTAGCTCCATCAACACCAGGGTCGACGGGAACTTCGTCGTCATAGCCTTCTTCAGTAGCGCTTCGTTGGACTGGTTGTCAGTGTAGCCACGGATGGCCACCTTGGAGGTCTTCTTAGCATCCCCTTCCGGTACCCAGAGCCTCACGCCAACCAGAGTAGCCAGTAGCTCCAGCGCGGCTATGACCTTGTTCGGGTCTCCTTTAGCGAAGGCCCAGGGGGCCCATTCCTTCTTCACCTCTAGCGAGAACCAGGGACCGTGGCAGCCGTCCACTAGCTCGAGGAAGCCCCCAATCCAGGCACGTCCGTTCTCGGCCTTAGCGTCGGTGTAAAAGGAGAGCGGTGCCGCCCCGTCCAATAGCGAGGCCGGCTTCTGGAGACGGCCCCCCGCTGCTAAACGGTCTGCTAGCCAGCCACAGAGGACGCGAATCATCGTGGGTAGCGTGAGGATCCCCAGCTTCCCTTGTACGGCTGAAGACCAGGCGTGTAGCGGTCCCAAGAAGGGGCGCTCCCAGTCTAGCGCCATGGAGGCGAACCCCAGGCGCCCTAGCCCCTGCGCAAAGGGCCGGGCCTCGCACTTCCCGTCACGGACTAGCTTCCGTAGCCATTCCACTAGCCAGTCGGTTCTCTTCTGAGACAGACCTAGCCTCCAGGTGGAGTACTCCGTCTCCATGCCTAGCCACTCCACCCGAAATCCCCCCCTCGTCTTGGCCCACTTGAAGGGGTACCCAAGACTAGCGAGGAAGAGATAGCTTAGCGGGATCCCCATGCGCCCTCTAGCCCCCCGGCCCAAGGACTCGAGGTCGTCGGCATAGAGGAGCATGTCTAGCGGGAACGATGGCCCTAGCAGGTGGTACGTGAGCCGAAGCCCACACGCCGCTATGCGGGTCCACCAGTAGCTCGCGCAGGATAGCCCGAAGGTCCCCACCAGGTTAACGTAAACCGTCTGGCTGTCGGGGTCCCCCGGTGTAGCTTCCTCGGTGTCGATCTGGCACCCCAGGTAGCCATGCTCTCCTTCAGCATGCTTGTAGCGTCGGTGAGCCTTAGCGATGTCGCCCACCACGGAGAAAGCCACCTCGTTAGCGTCGATGTGTTCTCGAAGTAGCTGCTTCTTCTCCCTAGCTCCCGGGGCCCGGATCTTATCCCTGCACTTGATGCGGTGGTTGACCCGGACCCCGTGAGTAGCGTCGTGGATCATCCTCTTCTTTCCACTAGCTTCGTCCTCGACGATGACAGCTAGCGCGGCGATGGCTCGATGCTCGCCATAGCGGGCTTTGAACTCGCCTAGCGTCATCTTGACCATGAGGCCCTCCGCCACGTCCTCTTCGAACTTCTCCCTAGCGAACTCCCGGTACTCCTCCACCGAGGAGTAGTTCGGGACCCAGGCTAGCGCCGCCTCCCAAGGGGCGTTCTCCAAAGGCCACTTTAGCTGCTCCTCGAAGACGTGGGGAGTGCGTGGTAGCGGGTCTCTCACCCCCACCGGTAGCCCCTCCTCGGCCTGGAGGAGGAAGTCCCTGTCGGGATCGCCGGCCGCGGTCAGTAGCGCCCGAATGAGGCGGAGGTATAGCGGTTGCCCCGGGGCCACCTTCAGCAGCTCCGGGTCCCCCAGGTCGTTAGCTTCCAGCCACTCTTTCCAGATCAAGCGTAGCTGCTCCTGGAGGTCTTCGGAGCTAGCCAGGGCACAGCCCTTGGCCCCTCCGGCCGCCATTCGGAAGGCTTCCTTCTCTAGCTCCGCCTCCGAACCCACCTTAGCGAGGATCACCTCCATCATCTTCTCCCGTAGCCAGTTCCAGTTGGGACCATCGGCATAGCTGCGGGTAGCGTGGGGCCAGCGTCCTGGGGAGCAGAGGCCCCCACCATCGTGGTAGCTCTTGTTGCCACCTAGCTGTTGGCAGGTCCTTGGTGGTCCTGAACCCCCTAGCACTCGCGGACCCTCCGGCTCACAGGTCGGGAAGGTCTCGGGTAGCGGGCACTCCGGCCTAGCGCCACCCCCCTCCCCCTGGGCAGCGGTAGCAGGGTGCTGGCAGGAGTCCAGAATTAGGGTAGCCAGCCACTGGCACATCCTAGCGGGCCACTTCTCGGAACCTGAGGTCTTGAAGGGGCCCTTAGCGGTGCGTTTGAACATGCGACCCAAGGTAGCAGCAGAAGGCAGCGGTCCTGTGTAGCAGCCCTTTTTGTCATAGCACGGCAGGCCTTCGTGCACAAAGTCTGGCATAGCGGAAGAACACTTCAGGAGTAGCCGTGTAGGCTTAGCGTATGGCGTACCAAAACTAGCCTGGTGGAAGGCCACGGTCCGTAGCCCCTTTTCCAGAAGGGTGGCTAGCGGCGGCCACTGCCACATAGAGGCCGGCCGTGCCCCTTTGCGCGGGCCCTTAGCGAGGGCACCAAGGTCCTCGGGCTGTTCCATGGCCAGGAAGGTAGCTGCACCATCGGCCACGAGATTAGCGACCTCAAAGCTGAAATCCGCAAAAATGTTGCCTAGTATAGCTCGATCGCGCTCTGCAGGTGTTAGCGTCTCCAGGCCTCGGGGAAACTCGTAGCTGCGCACTGGGCGGGGCCCCTGGAAGTTAGCCCAAGGCGCTCTGGAGAAACTAGCACATGGCGGGGAGAGAACCACGGCCTGGAACTCTTTGCTAGCGATCCGGTCCAGGTAGCTTTGCCGGATCTTGGGATTGCTGAGGTCGTATTTAGCGTGCCGTAGCAGGTCGACACATTCGACCCGCACATCCTTCCCGAGCTCTGCTGCTAGCTGGTGCAGGCAGTGCGCCACATCTAGCCGGCGTGAGGTACCTGAGAAGAGGTACAGCACCCGTAGCGGCTTTGTCGGCGTAGCGGCCGGCGTTGCTGGCGTAGCGGCCGGTGAGTCTGGCGTAGCATCCCCCCCAGGGGGGGTCACAGGCACTGAGGGCGCAGCCGCCGTAGCGGGTCAGTTGGAGGGCTTGTCCTCCTTAGCTGCGTCGGTCTGCTTGCTCGGGCACTTGGTAGCTGGGTGCTTGCCGAAGCATAGCGAGCAAACGTGCTCGAAGTGGCACTTGCTGCCATTCTTGCATCCCTTAGCATTGTAGCGGAAGCAGATGGGCTTCCCCTGCGGGGTGCGATCGGCACCCAAGCGTTTCTTAGCTTTGCCCCCTTTGGGGGGGCCGTCTTTGCCTTTGCCCTTCCCCTTGGGGGTCTTAGCGGGCCGGTCCTCTGTGGAGGTCCAGGGCTGCGGCCGCTTGGCATGGAGGGCTAGCGGCGTCGTGAAGTGCCGCTCCTTGACGCTAGCGTCCTTGTAGGCCAGGACTAGCGCAGCACCGAAGGAGTAGCCAGCTGTGGCCATGACCTTGTAGGCGTGCTTCCTGATAGCGTGCTCGTAGCTGAGGACCAAGGTCCACGGGGGCACTAGCGACCCCGAGTCGGCACTGGACCGGAGACCATAGCAATAGTCTCCGAGGAGATAGTCTTTGTAGCGCTCGAAGAGGGCCATGTTGACATCCTTTAGCTCCTCTCGATTGGGGTGTTTTAGCTGCATCATAATTAGCGTGTTCTGGAGGACCGTGAGCCGCAGCCGTAGCTGCTCCGGCCCAGAGGGCATGGGGGCCCTAGCTCCGCCCTTCTTCATGGATAGCGTGCCATTGCCGTTCCAGACGGGCAGTAGCGTGTCAGGATCCCACTCGTCCCGGCTGATGACCTCGGTTAGCGGCTCCGCTCGGAACTCGCCAGATTCGAGCTCACCTAGCTTCTTCTCGATGTACTCCTTAGCGGGAGTTTGCTTGTCCTCCAGGTCTCCGAACTTAGCTGTGAAGGCCTGGCGCATGGCCATGTAATCCGTAGCGGGGATGGGCTTCGCCCAATCCCGGACCTCGTGTGTAGCCTCCGCCTCCGCTTGCCGCTCGGAGCGGGAATTAGCGGTCCGCCATGCGATGGTGACCCCCGCGGCCTGAGCGCGGCTAGCGAGCGAGGTGGACGGCTCAATTGCAAAGCTGTCCTTTAGCATCTTCTTGAGGTCCGCCTCATCTGTTGCCGAGGCTGCGAACTTAGCGACGGTATCAATACCGTTGGAAAAGAGCTCGGATTGGATAGCATCCGAGACTTTATGTTGCACTAGCAGGAAACGAAGCTCGCTGCTTCCGAGGGCTAGCTTCTTCGCCAGAGCCTCTGCCATGGTAGCCGGCACGACGGGCCCTACGCTACCCTAAGGAAAAATGTGAAAAGAAAAATTCCTGCTAGCACATTGGGGAAAAGCTCCTAGCGTGAGAGTGTGTCTGGGAGTGCCGGTCGATAGCTTTCGCTGAAAGGGGTCACTGCAGCAGAGAGCGGCCCTAGCAGCACCACCGACCCCGGCCCCGCCCCCCCCCAAGACTCTCGACACTCTCTCGCTCTAGCCGTCCCTTCTTTCTGGCTGCCGACATGTGTGTAGCATGACTGTAGCGCGCACACACTGGCAACTGTAGCGAGGGACGCCCCTGACTTTTGCTGCGGCTAGCGGTCGGCAGCAGAGGGCGCTGCAAGAGTAGCCACATGCAAGACAAAAGTAGCGGGTGCAAGTAGCGAGGCCGGGGCCTGTAGCGAGGCAGGGGGCTGCCTGTTTTAGCGGCCGCCCCAATCCTCCCCGCGGCTCCACTGCTTGCACCCATCACAACAGTGAGTAGCGTGGTCGTCACACTTAAACCACATCCGCCTGTTACAGGCTCTTAGCGAACAGACCTCGCAGGTCGTAGCGCACCTGAAAATACAGGCGTTAGCGTCCCAGTGGCCAAGGGAGTAGCGGCAGCGATTCGGCTGGTACTGCGTATAGCAGCTAGGTAGCAGCATGGAAAGTAGCTCGCTAGCGCGCTCCCCTTGGGGCGTGTTAGCGGGAGGGTGCGTGTAGCGACACATCAGTGCCACGTCCTCCCTCCCTAGCGAGTACAGGTGCTCCCCGTGGTGGATAGCACCCTTGACTAGCGTGCCATCATAGCCTTTGCCATAGCGGGGGTTGGGTCCCCTGCCCTTCCCCTTCTCGAAGCGCTGGTCCCAGGAACCTAGCGGCCACAGATCGCGGTCAATAGCGGACCACGAGAGCTCGAGGTACCAGTAGCTCTCCCCTCTGGGGAGACTGTTAGCGTGGGCCCCCGGAGGGGGCCGCGCTCTCCCCTTTAGCGCGACGCTCACTGGCGTGCCCTTAGCGGCCCGGACATTGTCGGGCATGCCCCCCGCTTGCTGGATAGCGCGATCCTGCTGGAGTTCGCGGCGTAGCAACTCCAGGTAGCGGTCGGGGTCCTCGAATAGCGTGCCCCACGTGTAGTCGAACACATTGATCGTAGCGGGCGGCTGGCCCTTGCCGTCTTTGCCCTCGGCCGGCCTGCCCTTAGCGCCCTTGCCTCGGCTCCGGCCCGGGCTGGTAGCGCGAGGGGGCGAGGGGCTAGCGGCTCTCGGCCCCATCTCCATGAACCTTCTAGCGGCCGACTCTGCCGGCGTCGGGTCCACGCTAGCGGGTGCCGCAGTGTCGGCGGCAGTAGCGGCCGGTAGCTGTTGCATCTCTGGTAGCGGCCTCCTCTGCGGCCTGCAGGGAGGCTTTGCTAGCGGCCACCGCCTGCTGGTACTCCAGCTCGGCAGCCTGTTCCTCTTTAGCGAGCCGCTCCGCGGCTTCCTTCCGCTTCTCTGCTAGCGCGGCCGCTGCGACCCTCTGGTCGTGCTCGGCCTTCTCCTTAGCGGCTGCGGCCTCCGCGTCTCTGCGGGCCTTGGCCTTAGCAGCGCTAGCGGCTGCATTAGCAGCAGCAAGCTGGTCTAGCTGGGCCTTTGTTGCTGCAGCGGCGGCCTCTGTAGCGGCGAACCTTTGCGTGAGGCCCGCAGACATAGCTTCGTCCAGGCTAGCGATGTCCTCTTGGGACAAGTCGGCCCAGCTGGTAGCGGACAGAACCCTCCGCTCCATCAGGTTAGCGGGGCTCTGCTGGCGTAGCCCGGCCCCTATCCACTTTCGTGGCGGGGACTCCTTGTCTAGCCTCTCGATCGCCTCCTGCGACATAGCGATCAGCTCTTGTAGCAGAGGCTTGTCGAGATAGCGGTGCAGCCCATCCGTGCACTCTGAAGGCCGAAACCTTAGCGCCTTCCGAAGACCGCGGAGGGTCTCCGGAAGGTAGTCTCCACTAGCGGGCTGTTCTGCCGTAGCTGGACCACCTGGTGGCCCCGCGCCCTTAGGCGTTGTAGCAGTGGCATCCTTTCCTTTGCCACCCATAGCGGCGCCCACGGCGCGGATCAGGTGAAACGATTATCGAAAATCTAGCTACCTTAGGGTAGCGAAGCCGAGGGCTAGCGTGGAGAGAGGTTTAGCACAGTCACTGGCTCCTGCGCCTAGCTCCTTTGTTGCCCTGTTGCCTAGCGGGGTCCAAACCCGCACGTTTCGTAGCGCCTTCCTCCGCTCCTTAGCTCCTTCCTGCAGGACGGACCTAGCGCAGACACTGGCTCCTCTCCTAGCTCCTGTGTTCCCTGGGTGGCCAGCGAAGGGGTCCCCCGGCCCCGGTTTCCTAGCGCCTGCCTTCGCTCCTTGCTCCTCCTACAGCGCACTAGCGGAACACGAAAGCACAACACAAGCAACACAGCAAGTGACATGTAGCAAGAACGTGGTTCCCTCCACTCTCTTCTTTCTCCCCTCCCCCCCCCCCCCCCCCCCCCCCCCCCCCCCCCCCCCCCCCCCCCCCCCCCCCCCCCCCCCCCCGAGCACACCCCCTTTAAAAACTAGCGGCGTTTCGCAAGGGAGGGAAGAGAGAGAGAGAGAGGGAGACAGAGGGGAAAGGAAAAGAGGGTGCCGACCTAGCAGCCTTTCTAGCCTCAGTGCGAGTGCGAGTTCGGCGGCTTAGCACGCCCTGCGCTCAAGGATGACTGCTAGCGGACCCCGTTGCTTGATCCTCCGGGGCCTCGTCGTCTTCCGAGTTAGCGAGCGATCCTTCGCTAGCGTCCCCTTCGGAGATAGCCCCCTGGTTCGGCCAGCATAGCTTGCACACATGTGTGTACTCATGCGGCTCCGGAACCGAATCAAAACCCTAGCGTTGCGGAAAGCCCGTCGCTTTCCCATCCAGCAACCTGTAGCGCCCGCCTTGTGCAGGCGGAAAATGGCACCCGGGACCTCTACGATTACATAGCTGCCCTGGCTGCGGTCGGGAACCCTGGCCTGCTTCTTAGCGGGCCGTTCCACGACCTCTGCAGAGGCCTCGGAGCTACTCCCGGGCACTAGCGGTTCCACTGGCTCTTCGGGCCCCTCGGGAACTTCTAGCTCTTCCGCCTCTGTCGGGACTCCTAGCAGGCCCTCCATCCAGATCTTCCGCAGCCTCGCCGCCATGTGGATAGCCTGGCTGTGGGTTAGCTTGGCCCTCTCTTCCAGCCAGGGCTCCAGATCCGCGGCGATTTCACGCTCGTCGAGCGCCTCGTAGCGGTCGTCCCCCCTAGCTGTCTTAGCGAAGAGAGCTTGGAGACGGGACACCCGACCCGCAAAGGATCTAGCGTACACGTCGGACCCCTCGGGTTTCCAACGCCCTAGCAGATCCTTATCTTGCGGGGGGATCTCCTTTAGCGCCAACCCTGTTGGTAGCACTGAGCGCTCACTGTGCTCCGTCCAATAGCCCTGGACCTCCCGCGGGTAGCCCATGATAGCCAGCAGCCCCGCGGTTGCCACCATAGCGTCCGCATAGGTAGCCATCTTCTTCTCTAGCTGCCCCGCCCGGCCCAGCCGCGGCATGAGGTAGTCCCGGGCGTAGTTAGCGTGGGCCTTGAGGAGGTCGAAGCCGGTCACCAGCCAGCTCTTAGCGACCAGAAAGGCGTGCTCGGACACCACGACCGGTAGCTCCTTGACCCTCCTCGTAGCGCCGGACGTCTTGGTCTTCCGGAGGATGGTGGTGAGTCGCCCCTCCACCATCACTAGCTCGGCCGGCAAGATAGCCTGGAGGTCCGACCATCTTAGCGTGGCCCAAACCTTGACCAACTTAGCCCAGGCCCAGATTCGCCAGCCTGCCGCCAGGGCGGGGTTGATGACCACGAGCTCTAGCTGCACCAGCATGTAGACAGGGTAGCGGGGCGCTATCTTGATCAGGGGGGCGCCCTCCGCTAGCTGCTCCACTATGCTATCCTTAGCGGCCCAAACCAGGCGACCAAAGGTGGTCCGTAGCTCCACCGGGAAGTCGGCCACCTTCTCCACCCAAGAGATAGCCTTAAGAATAGCTTCAGGGACTGACCGGCCGCAGGGTTCATCACTCCTAGCGAGGAGGTAATCCACCAGGTCCGCGGCGGTGCCCGGAGGCGGCCTGAGCCTGCGTGGAGCCATTGGCGCCACTGCCTGTAGTAGCTCAGGTAGCGCTTCAAAGTGGAAGCCCGGGTCCTCCCGGGAAGCAACATAGCTGCCCTCGCGGGGTCCAGACTCCCGTGCAGCTTAGCGAGAACCGGGGCATGTATCTCTAGCAGCTCCTCACGGAGCTTCCTCGCCCAAACGTCTAGCAGTCGCTCCTCTCTAGCTGCACTGATCGTGCTGGGCTGTAGCGTCTTTCGGTTCCGCTCCCCGGGAGGAGGTCTTAGCGGCGCCGGTGGCTGAAGCACCGCCTCTTCGACCTCTTCCCTTGGGGTCGGTAGCGGCGGCATCCGGGCTCTCCAGGTGATATCGTCCTGGAAGTAGCCGTGCACCCTCTGATAGACCGTAGCTTCCTGCCGTGCTTCCTGTAGCCAGCAGTAAACGCCATCCCATAGCCACGGCTGGTATGGGATACCTAGCTCTCGTGCTAGCTGCTTGGCAACGTCCTCTGCGTCGTCCAGGTCCACCACCGCTAGCTCCAAGACCCCAAACCCCTGGCTGGTGAGATGCCGGTAGGCCCTGTCTAGCGTGCGCCTACGTTCCTGCTGGACCGTAGCCTGCGCCTCTAGCTCTGCCTCCATCTCCCAACCCTCGAAGAGCAGCCCCGTCTCCTCGGGCTGCGGGTCACTAGCTGGGGTCTGCGGGACCCACGAGGGTACCTCCCCGGAGGGAGCCCCCGCGGTGTCGTCCCCCCCTAGCGTGGGTACCTCGGTAGGACACGACCCACTTAGCGGGGGCGGGGAATCCCCAACCACTGTAGCGCAGTCGACGGCTGTAGCTGCTGCGCCATCTGGCGTGGTCGGCGCCAGGGTAGCGTCGCTGTCCGACATGGCAGCGCACCCAAAGCAGGGCTAATTAGCCCTGTTCCCCTTCCTACCGCACTCGAAATTTGCCCCCCAATAGCTGGGGGCCTTTCAGCACAATGGCCACGGAGTAGCACTGCTTCACCGGCCATGTGCAGACACTCTAGCAAACAGACAAGCTTCGTTCTGTTTAGCTTCAGAGGAAAACCCCTTCGACGTTTTCTAGCGAAACACCTTCGATGTTTCCCAAAGGGATACTGGCGCTAGCATACACTGTCGTACCTCGTCCCTCGGCACGAGTGCGACCAGCGCGTCGCCACGGCTCTATTGGCCTACGTGCAGCAAGCGGCCCTCAACGCCGCACTGGCACTCAGAGACGGCCGGCTGGACGGCCACGACGCCGACATCTTGGCGCTGCAGAGCGCAGGACCCTTCGCCCTGCCCAGCGAGATCACGGCTCTGCAGGCATCCATCGACAGCATCCTGGCGGAGATCGCCACGCTCGGCGGCGCCACTAATCTGGTCAATGCTCCGGCCTGGCCCGGCGAGATTACCTGGGACCTGCTGGCCGGCACCAATCAGATCCGCAACTTGCACGCCGCGGGTCCCCTGAGCATCCAGCTCGCGAACGACAACTGGACCCTGTCCTTCTCCGTGGACAGCTACAGCATCGCCGAAACCGACGGAGCCGTCCTACGGCCCTGAGCCCCATCGATCTTTCGTTTTTGGCCCGAGGCTGTAGGCTCAACGCCCTTTCGATTTTGAATCAGCTTCCTTCTAGCTGATCGACTGTGGGCCCAACACCCTGCTACACAAGAGAGAGGCCGCAGCTTTTTCGCGGTTTGTGGGCTGTGCGCGTTAGTTGTCAACCCAACCCGCGTCGCGTTAGTTGTCAACCTAGTTGTCAACCTAGTTGTCAACCTAGTTGTCAACCTAGTTGTCAACCTAGTTGTCAACCTAGTTGTCAACCTAGTTGTCAACCTAGGTGTCAACCTAGTTGTCAACCTAGTTGTCAACCCCATTGTCAACCCAACCCGCGCCGCGGAATTGTCAACCCAATTGTCAACCCGATTGTCAACCCAACCCGCGCCGCGGAATTGTCAACCCAATTGTCAACCCGATTGTCAACCCGATTGTCAACCCAACCCGCGCCGCGGAATTGTCCACCCAATTGTCAACCGATTGTCAACCCGATTGTCAACCCAACCCGCGCGGAATTGTCAACCCGATTGTCAACCCAACCCGCGCCTCGTCGTCGCCGCGTCGTCCTTCAGAACAACACGAACTGAAAAATGCCTCGATCCCAGGGTGCACCCACGTTCAAGCGTCGAAACAGCCGGCTTCGGCCCTCTAGAAAACTCACACCATGTCCAGTTGGGCACAGCAGCAAGAAGCCATCCGCCGAGCGGCCCAGGGCGGCGTCAGAGCGAGGACGAACGCCCAGGGCTCGCAGCGGCTCCAGGTTCTGCTGTTTCGCCCCAACAGCAAGCTCACCAGGGCCGGGCAGTTCTACGGCCTCGTGGGGGGCCGCCCCCCTCGAGGCATCGACGAGGAGCAGCCCCTCATCTGCGAGGGACCCACAGACTACGAGAAGTACACGGGCTGGCCCACGTCCCGTCCGCATCACTGGCGGCGCTGCAGCGACCGTATTGCGGTTTCGGGGCAGTGCGAGTCACGGTCAATCTGGATGTCAACCCAGATGTCAACCCAGATGTCAACCCAGGTGTCAACCCGATTGTCAACCCGACCCGCGCCGCGAAATTGTCAACCCAATTGTCAACCCGATTGTCAACCCGATTGTCAACCCAACCCGCGCCGCGGAATTGTCAACTCGATTGTCAACCCAACTCGCGCCGCGTCGTCGTCGCCGTCGTCGTGGTCGTCGTCGTCGCCGTTCGCCGCTCGTCGCTGTTCGCTGCTCGCCGCTCGTCGCCGTTCGCCGCTCGCCGCTCGTCGCCGTTCGCCGCTCGTCGCCGTTCGCCGCTCGTCGCCGTCGGCATCGTCGCTGTGTCGTCGTCGCGTCGCCGTGTCGTGGGTGCGGCTCGGTGGTGGCAACATCTCGGTGGCAGTTTCGGCCTGCCGAGTGTTCTGCCAAGTGTTCTGCCTCAGTGTTCTGCCGAGTGTTCTGCCCAAATGTTCAAATGCTCTGCCGTGTGATCTGCAGCGCTGGTCGTTGCGTCGTCGCCTCGTCGTCCTCTATCCTCATCCATCCTCTCGGGTCAGGACAGCGAGGCCCTTGAGGCTGCAGCGATTGTGAGGGCCTCGGGCGCTGCAGCGACGGTGAGGGGCAGCTGGAGGCCTGGCTGCGGCGACTTTGCGGGGCACCTGACGTTCAGCCACTGTCAGACCGTGGGAGCTGCAACGATTGTGAGGCTGCAGCGACTGTGAGGGGCCTGGGGGGCTGCATCGACTGGGGCACCTGGAGCAGCAGCGATTGTAAGGGGCACCCGACTGAGGCATGGGCCGCTGCGACTGTGGGCGCCTGGGGGGCTGCAACGACTGTGCAGCGACTGTGAGGGCTCGGGGGGCTGCAGCGACTGTGAGCAGCTGGGGGCTGCAGCCACATCGGTAGCCACATCGGTGGCCACAAACGGTAGCCACAAAGGGTAGCCACACACGGTAGCCACGAACGGCAGCCACAAAAAACTATCCACGTCGTCGTCGCTGCGTTGTCGTCGGGTGAGGACCGCTATCCTCACTCGTCGCTGCGTCGTCGTCATCCCTCTCCGCCTCGATCCTCACCGCCCAGTCGTCACTACTTCGTTGCCGTCCCTCCCCGCCTCTATCCTCACCGCTGTCCTCACCCATCCTCTTGGATCAGGAGGGACGAGGAACAGCCTGCAGCTAGTGTGACGGCGTGGTGGGGGCTGCAGCGACTGCTTGGGCTGCAGTGCGGGATTGGGGGGCTGCAACGACCGTGACGGCCTGGGGTCTGGAGGCTGCAGCGACCGTGAGGGCATCTGGGGCTGCGGCGCGTCGTCGCCGCCTCGTCGTCGTCGCGTCGTCACCGCCGCGTCGTCGTTGCCGCGTCGTCGTCCCTCCCCCCTCAGTCGGTGAACCCACCACCAGCTGCGAACACGTCGCGTCGTCGTCGTGCAAACGTGTTCGTCGCCTCCTGCCCCGGTGAACCCGGTGAGCCCGCAGGTTCACCGGTTCACCTGCGCCGGTTTGCCTTCGTCGCCACGTCGTCCAGTCGGTGAACCCACGGCTGCGAACACGTCGCGTCGTCGTCGTCGCGTCGTCGTAGTCGCCGCGTCGCCCCCCCTCAGTCGGTGAATCAGAACCCACCACCAACTGCGAACACGTGCGTCGTCGTCGTGCACGCGTGTTCGTCGCCCCCTTCCCCGGTGAACCCGGTGAACCCGCAGGTTCACCGATTCACTTGGGCCGGTTTGCCTTCGTCGCCACGTCGCCCGGTCGGTGAACCCAAGGCTGCGAACACGTCGCATCGTCGTCGCGTCGGCGTCGCCTCGCCGTCCTCTATAGCGTCGTCGTCGCCTCGTCGTGTCATCGCCCCCCGCCTCTATCCTGACCGGTATCCTCACTGCTATCCTCACCGCCCGGCTTACACCAGCAGCGCCCGTCGTCGTGCGCTCGTCGTCATCCCTCCATATATCCTCACCCACCTCTTGGGTCTTCAGGAGCAGTGAGGCCCGTGAGGTTGTGAGGGCCTGGGGCGCTGCAGCGACTGTGAGGGGCACCTGGGGACCTGCAGCGACTGTGAGGGTGCCTGAAGGGCTGCAGCGACTGTGAGGGCACCTCTGGAGGGGCTGCAGCGACATGCACCGACTGCCTGGGGCTGCGGTGACTGTGCCTCGTCGTCGGGTCGTCGTCGCGTCGTTCCAGCGCACTCGCCACCTTCGAACACGTCGCATCGTCGTCGTCGCGTCGACGTCGTCGGTGGCGATATTTCGGTGGCGATATTTCGGTGGCGATATTTCGGTGGCGACATTTGGGGTCGTTGCCGCGTCGTCGTCGCTGTCGCCGCGTCGCCGTCGCTCCCGCGTCGCCCCGCTCCTCATGCTCAGCGCCCGTCCTGGATCAAGAGTGAGGGCGCCGGGGGGGCTGCAGCGACTGTGAGGGCTGCGGCGACTGTGAGGGCATCCGTCGTCGTCGCGTCGTCGTCGTCGTCGTCGTCGGTGGCGACATTTGGGTGGCGAATGGTGGCGACATTTCGCTGGCGACATTTCGGTGGCGACATTTGGGTGGCGATATTTCGGTGGTGACATTTGGGGTCGTTGCCGCGTCGTCGTCGTAGTCGTTGTCGTTGCCGCGTCGTCGTCGCTCCGTGTCGCCTTGCTCCTGACCCCTAGAGGCTCAGCGCCCGTCCTCACCTCTACAGCCATCCTCACCCAGCCACATCGGTAGCCACATCGGTAGCCACATCAGAAACGGTAGCCACAAGCGGCAGCCACAAACGGTAGCCACAAAAAGCTATCCAGTCGCTGCGTCGTCGTCGCCCGGCTCACACCGCCAGCGCTGGTCGTCGCTGCGTCGTCGTCATCCCTCTCCGCCTCTATCCTCACCGCTATCCTCATCGCCCGGCTCACACCACCAGCGCCGGTCGTCGTGCCCTCGTCGTCATCCCTCCCCGCCTTTATCCTCACCGCTATCCTCACCCATCCTCTTGGATCAGGAGTGAAGAAGAGCAGTGAGGCCCGTGAGGCTGCAGCGGCTGTGACGGCATGGGGCGCTGCGGCGACTGTGAGGGGCACCTGGGGGCTGCAGCGACTGCTTGGGCTGCAGGGCGCCCACGAGACTGGGAGGGCCTGGGGACTGTGCCCGCAGAGGCCGCAGCGACTGCGAGGCTGCAGCGATTGTGAGGGCACTTGGGACCTCCAGCGACGGTGAAGGCACCTGGGGGGTGCAGCGACTCGCCCGCGCCGTCGGTCGTGGCTGGCAACATTTGGCTGGCAACATTTGGTGCGGCTCGGTGGCAACAATTCGGTGGCAACAGTTGCGAGGCAACATTTAGCGCGGCTCGGTGGCAACAATTGCGTGGCAACATTTAGCGCGGCTGGGTGGCAACAATTGGGTGGCACATTTAGCGCGGCTCGGTGGCGACAATTCGGTCGCATCAATTGGGTGGCAACAATTGCGTGGCAACATTTAGTGCGGCTCGGTGGCAACTTTGCCTTGGCAACATTTGGTGCGGCTCGGTGGCAACATCTCGGCGGCAACGTTTCGGCCGTGTCCTCCTCGTCGCCGCGTCGTCGTCGTTGCCGCGTCGGGTCGCGTCGTCGTCGTCGCTCTGTTGTCGGGTCGTCGTCGTTGTGGTTGCGTCGTCGTCTCATCGCCCTCTATACCGCTATCCTCACCCATCCTCTTGGGTCAGGAGTGAGGGGGAGCAATGAGGCCTGGGCACTGCAGCGAGGCTGGGGGCACGTGGGGGCTGCAGCGGGGGAGAGGCTGTTGTCGTCGCCGCCTCGTCGTCGCCGCGTCGTCATGTCCCGCCTCGGCGCGGCTCGGTAGCGACATTTCGGTGGCGACATTTCGGTGGTGACATTTCGGTCGCGACATTTCGGTGGCAACATTTCGGTGGCACCATTCGGGCGCGGTCGTTGTCACCGCGTGTTCGTCGTCGCCTCGTCGTCGCGTCGTCGTCGCCGCATCGTCGTCGCCGCATCGTCGTCGCTGCGCCTCGTCGTCCCTTCTGGGTTAGGTGAAGTGAAGAGGAGCAATGAGGCCTGTGAGGCTCGGGGGCTGCAGCGACTGTGAAGGCACCTGGGGCATGCAGCGACCGCTGAGCCTGCAGCGACTGTGGGGGGCACCAGGGGGCTGCAGCGACTGTGCACCTGGGACCTGCAGCGACCGTGAAGGGCACCTGTGGGGGCTGCGAACTCGCCCGCGCCGTCGCCGCGTCCACGTCGTCGTGTCGCATCGTCGTCGCGTCGCATCGTGGTCGCGTCGTCGTCGCGTCGTCGTCGCGCCGCCCTCACCTCTACCCCGCTATCCTCACCCCATCCTATTGCCGGCACCCAGCAAAGCAGCGAGGGCACCTGTGAGAGGGCACTTGGAGCCTGGTGAGCTTGAGTGGGCAGTGAGGGTGTCTGTGAGGGCACCTGCATGAAGCCTTAATTTGCATCCAGTGAAGGCACGAGGGCAGCCGGGGCTGTGAGGGCACCCATGGACATGCAGCGATTGTGAGGGGGGAGCAGCGACGGTCTGGGGGCAGCTTCGCCGCATCGTCGTACCCCCATCCCCCGCGCGGTCGCCGGCTCGTCGTCGCCGGCTCGTCGCTTACTCGTCGCTTCCCGCGCCGTCGTCCTCACCGGTACATCCTCACATCTATCCTCACCGGTATGCTCACCACTATCCTTACCCGGTCCTCACCGCCGCGCCGTCGTCGTCGTCGTCTCCACGCCGCCGTGTCATCGCCGGAAGCCTCACCGGAATCCTCACTGCTATCCTCACCCCGCGCCGTCATCGCCGCCTCGTCGCCACTAAATCCTCACCGCTATCCTCACCCCGGCGTCGCCGCGTCGTCGCCTCGTTCATGCGGTATCGGCCCACATTGTCCGCTGCGGTACCACCCACTATCCTCACCTCTATCCTCTCGCCTCTTTCCCGCCCCGTCGTTGCCCGTCCTCACCCACTCTCCTCACCCGCTATTCATCCTCTTCATTCAGGAGTGAGGACCCGAATCAGGAAGCGCCTGCAGCGAGGCATCCGTGAGGCAGCCGCTTAGGGCAGGCGCACCCACGCACGCGGCAGGCACCTGCAGCGAGGCTGGGGGCTGCAGAAACTTGTGAGGGCACCTGTGACCTGCAGCGACTGTGAGGGCCTGGAACGGTTGGGGGCTGTGGATTGTCAGGGCACCTGGGACCTGCAGCGGGTGTCTGGAAGGCTGCAGCGAGGGCACTCGGCAGCGAGGGCATTCGGCAGCGAGGGCACCTGTGAGGCACCTGGAGAGACTGGGTCACCGCGTCGTGGTCGTCGCATCATCGTCGCCACGTCGTCGCCGCGTTGTCGTCGCAGCCGTCGCCACGTCGGCGCCGCATCACCTCTATACCTCCATCCTCTGCCTGCGGGCGTCGTCGCCGCGTCTCGTCCTCTCACCCCATCCTCTTGGTCAGGAGTCACAATGAGGGGGGCGGTGAGGGCGCCCGTCAGGACTGCAAAGGGGCCTTTTGTGAACTGAAGGGAGGCAGGGCAGAAGACCGAGGCTGGGCCGGGAGTGCAAGAGGGCAGGCCTGAAGCCAGAAAAATGGGCGCCCAGTTGCGCCGCTCTTCGGTGCAGCCAGGTGCAACCGCGCCCTTGGCCTGGATGGTACTGCAGCGGGCGCATGGAGGCTTCGGCTGGAGGTGACCGGAAGCGGCTGTGCAACCAGGTGCACCCAGGTGTCGCATCGTCATCGCGTCGTCGTGGCCGCGTCGCATCCCGCGTCTCGCTCCCATCGTCGCTTCGTCGTCCCATCGTCGCCTCGTCGTCCCAGCCTCGCCGCGTCGTCGCTCGTCGTCGCCGCGTCGTCTTCGTCGCGTCGTCCCCGCCGCATCGCCGTCGTCGTCAGCCGGTTCACCGCCGCCCCCTCAGTTGCGCCTCGGTGACTGCCGTCAGCTTCCGAGCGGCTCGCCCGTCACCGCTCGCCGTCGTCGCCGCAGCCCATCATCAAGCGTTCACACGAATGCACCGCAACGCCGAGCGGCTCTTCAGCCCTGGTTTGAAGTCTCGCAGCTGCCTGACCTCGCTGTACGCTCAGCGTTTCTCAGGGGGCACAGGCAAAGCGTGCTTGTGCTTTACCAACTTAAGTCTCCATCGGAGTTGTTAGAAAGTTGGAGGTAGAGCTGCACTTCCCCCGCGGAGGGCAGCTCTCCAGGCATGCATTTCACGATGTTATGGTCGCCGCTGTTCACGGTGGTCGCCCTGCGCCTGCACGCCGAGGTGGGCCGGGCTCGGCAAGGAGACTGCAGTGCGCCGGGCTTGGAAGCTTGGAAAGTGCTGGGGCATCTGGGGCTTGGGGACTATGTGGAAGTTGCAAGGCTGCAAGGCCTCCAGCCTCCAAGCTGGGCTTGGAGGCTGCACCGTCCCATCGTCGTCAGTCGGCGCACCCAGCTGCAATCAAGTGCATTCAGGTGCACACCGCCGCTCCCTCCCTTGTGCCGCGCCGGCCCCGCCGCCCCTCCTGCCCCGTCGTCGTCGCCGCGTCGTTGTCGCGTCGTGCTCTACCTCTATCCTCACTCTCACTGCCACGTCCGCCGCGCTGCTTTACTTCTACGCCTACCACGTGAAGGCACCAAGCTCCTACGTCCCCGCGTCGTCGTCGCTGCGTCGCCACATCGTCGTCGTCGTCGGCGGCGTCGTTGCGTCGTCGTCGAGTTGTCGCCGCGCCGTCCTTCTTGCCATGTTCTTGCGTCGTCGTCGCATCGTCGGCGTCGTCGTCGTCATCGCCGCGTCGTCCCCCTTCGTTGCCGTCGCCGGGTCGTCATCGCCTCGTTGTCGCCGGGTCGTCGTCGCCGCGCCGCATGAAAAAAAAACGTTCCTGGCCTCTTTTTTGGGCCCTTGCAAAGGAGGCATGCAGCACCTGTGAGCTGCGAGGGCACCTAGTGAGGGGCAGCTGGTCAAAGGAGCGGGCACAGGCACCGGTGCCAGAAGCACCGGGCAAGGGCACCTGGTCAGGCACCTGGTGAGGGCACTTGGGTCAGGGCACCTAGTGAGGGCGGGGCTGCAGCGAGGGCGCCCTACCCACAACTCTTTTCATAAGGTTCTCATCAGCCCAGTTCTCCAACCCAGTTAAGGTGCCATGTGATGAGGTGACCTGCCACCGCGTCGTCGCCGCGCTGCCTTTATCACCTTTATCCCACAAGGCACCAAGCGCCCACGTCCCCGCGTCGTCGCCGCCGCTCCTTCTGCCTCTGCCTCTACCCTACCTCGCCGCTGCGTCGCCGCGTCGTCGTCGCTTCGTCGTCGTCGTCGTCACTGCACCGTTGTGGTCGCGTCGCCGCCGCACATCGTTGTCGCCGTGTGCAACATTTGGGGTGACGCGGCTCTGGGGTAACATGTGGGGTAACATTTGGGGAACGGCACAACAGAGAACAGCGGTATCCACACAGGTATCCACGCGGGTATCCACGAAGCTTTCGCATCCTCGCCGCTATCCTCACCCCTATCCTAACCGGTATCTTCGCTGCTATCCTCACCTGCTTGCCGCCGTGTCGTCGTCGCCCGTGTTCGCTGGTATCCTCATCTCCTCGCCGCCACGTCGTCGTCATCCGTCCTCGCTTCTATCCCACCGGCATCCTCACCGCTATGATTGTCCTCACCGGCGGTATCCTCCCCTCCTCGCCGCCGCGTCGTCGTCATCCGCCCTCGTTTCTATCCTCACCGGTATCCTCACCGCTTTCCTCATCCTCACCGCTATCCTCGCCCGCCTCGCCACCGTCGGGCCGTCGTCGCCGTGGTCGTCGTCGTCGTCGTCGCATCGTCGTCGTCGTCGCATCGTCGCCGTGCTCGCACCGCTGCTCCGCTGCCCCGCGTGCTCCCCCTGCATCGCATCGCACCCTCGCTGGAATCGAGGCCTAGGATCCCCCCACTGCGTCCCACCAACAGTCCGGCATGCATGGCATCTGCGGCAGCCCTCGCCGTGTCGTCGTCGAAGCGTCGTCCCCGCATCGCCGTCGTTTTCGCCGCGTCGTCGTCGTTCCTCGCCGCGTTGCCGTCGTCGTCGCCGCCGTGATGCTGCGCCGTCCGAGTCTGCCGCCGTCGTCGGTCCCATGCAGTGTGGTCGTCACCGTCGCCGTCGTCCGAGCGCCGCGCGACGCCCCGCCGCGTCGTCGCCGCATCGTCGCATCCTCGCCGTCGTCGCCGTCGTCTATATATCCTTATTTTCGTGCTGGTTTCTCACCCACCACGGCCTTTCGAGGCCGCCACCAACACTTACCCGTCGTTGGTCTGCCCTCTCCCTGCCCTCCGCGCCCCTATCTTCCCCCGCCGCCGTCGTCGCTGTCGTCGCCGCTGCTATCACCGCGGCCTGTTCCCGGCCTATTCGCCCGCCGTCGTCATCGTCGCGTCGTCACCGTCGCCATCTGACACACTTGCGACATCTTGGTTCGGGTCTTGTCGTTGCCCCCAATTCCAGCCCTGCAGCCCATCGTCGTCGTCGGTCGTCGTCGCCACCGCCGGCGTGGCCAATCGCCACTAAACCGCTGCCGCAGCTTTTGCCGCAACAGCCTGACCCCCCTGCAGCATGCAGCCCCAGCAGCAGCAGCCGGCAGCACCACCCAACAGCGCCGAGCCCAGCAGCAACAGCAGTGGCACCAACAGCAGTGTGCCAGCAGCAGCGGCCGTAGCAGCGCAGCAGCCAGCAATCAGCAATGTCCTGCAATCAAGCACGCGCGCGAATCTGGAGGCTCGAGATGTCAAGATGGAGGGCCCCAGCGGAAACCTCGGATGCCTTAAGGTCGAATCGCATGGCAAGGACCTCCCAAAAACATACATGGCAGAGCAGGCCAAACAGCTCACGAGGTGCCTCTAACAACTTACACTGCTGGAACAGTGCATGCTTGGGGCGAGGCCCAGGTGCCGTGGAACGACCTGCAGAATTGACGCGAGCAAGAAGGCAACCCTCAAACAAAGGACCCTTGCTCAAACACTGCGCTTTGCCGGAAACTTTTCAACTGCACCCCATCCGCTTGTCAAAGTCTTGGCAGCTAACGTGCAGCAGCTCCCAGTCATGAGAATCTTTGGGCTTCCACTCGCAGGGTTTCTCTCCCTTGCGAAAGTCCCACAAAGCCAACTGCGGCTTGGTTGGCGCAGGGGGCAGCAACTGCGGCCGGTCTTCAAGCGGGCCATGCTTGTGCTCCTTTGCAATGCTGATCTGGATGGCCAACACCTCGGTCTTCCCGCCAAACTTGAACCTGAGAATGCTGTCGAGCACAGCATATTGCGGGCTGTCAGGCGTGAAGTAGCCCACAATGTCATCGACGACTGCGACGGCCTCCTTGTTATAGTCTTCGATACTTTTAGGCTTCTCCTCCAACTTCTTGAACTGTTTGCAATCCACGTCCACCTCCTTGGCGATCTCCTTGCCCGTAAGTGAAAGCTCGACCTTCTGCTCTGTCGCTTCAGCATCCCGCCAAAACAGGTGGACCAAGAGCTCGAAGGCACAGCCGGCGGCGCCTGCGTTCATGCTCGAGAGCTCCTTGTACATGTTCAACACCTCCTCAAACTTCGCGTGCTTGTTCTGCTTGATGCACTTGATGACGAAGTCGGAGCGGGGCATCGGCCGTGCTGCGCTGACGCCCTGCGCGAAGCTCTCATCGTTTGCGTTGGAACCTTTTCGGGGAAAGAACGACAGAAGTCCCGTGCGGTGCTTCTTGTCAACATCGTCCAGGCCCAAATCCAGGGCCAGCAACCTTTTCATGTCTGCTTGCTCCAAGCCCCCTACGGCTGCTCGAATGACCCCCTCTTCATCGCCAGGCTTGAAGAGAAACCGCACGGATCCACCACAAACTGCATACGCCTGCGCAGGCGGAGCGCCAGCGTCACCCAACTTCTCACGAAGCTCCTCCACCTCGTCTTTTGTCCAGCTCCAAAGAACCAGCTTGCACGGCGACAGGTGAAGGGACGGCTTGCCAACGATCTTGGTCTCACCGTGGCCGGACATCAGCCCCATGAACTTCACGTCAGCGAACTCGTTCTCGT
The DNA here is from genome assembly GCA_905221615.1 of Symbiodinium sp. CCMP2592. Classification (NCBI taxonomy): domain Eukaryota; class Dinophyceae; order Suessiales; family Symbiodiniaceae; genus Symbiodinium; species Symbiodinium sp. CCMP2592. Next base: position 83,370 of record CAJNDT010003746.1, read on the forward strand.
TCCGCTCGATCAGCTGCCGGACCCCGGTGAAGATGCGAGTCGCGTCATCAGCGAGGTCCATGCTCACGTCCACGATGCAGACCTGGCACTTCGACTCTCTCAGGACCTGCTTGAGCATGTGCCCGTTCCAGCTCACCTCCTCGTACTGCTTCTTCACCTGGAAGTTGGCGATGGCCGTCACGTCTGAGTTCCTGATGGTGAGGTGCAGGGTCTTCTTGCCCACCTTCTGCAGGGTGTAGGCCACCAGCCACCCGCACCACGTCTTGCCGGTGCCGGGGCAGCCGACCAGCGACACCAGGCGAATCTTCTCCGCCTGCAAAGCCTCCACTGCCTTGTTGTGCACGTTGAGGAGATGCTTTCGCAGGAAGAGCGGTCTGTCAGCGGTCGTGTTGGGTGCCACGAAGTCCATGAACTGCTTGACGTCGAGCAGCTCGTCGGCCTTGAACTCCCCAAGCTCGAGGAGCCCGAAATCGCCCAAATCCACCGGCACAGTCGGTCCGGGCAATTCCTCAAGCAGCGAACGTCTACAGCACCAAATCTAGAAGCTACCGCGACCTGAGTCGACCCTCATGCACCAAAACTAGCCCCTCAAGTGCAAGCTGACCTGGCCTGGGCTGGACCCGCCGCGACCTTCTTCTCGGCCGCCTCGACCTCCTCCTTGGCCGCTTTGATCTTCGTCTCGGCCGCCTCGACCTCCTCCTTGGCCGCTTTGATCTTCGTCTCGTCGTTGGCCTCTGCGGCCTTCTGCAATATCCCCACTGCTATCGCCTTCTCCTGCAGCGCCGTCTCCTTCTCCTGCAGCGCCAGTCGCAGCTGTTGCTCCCAAGCACTTTCCTGCCAGGCTGGATTGCGGAATGCAGTTGGGCAGGTCTCAGCTACGATCCCGTCTCAAATCCTGCACAGCATACCCGGCCGTGCCTGTTTAGCAACTTTTGGCGGCGGCTCCTGCACAAGAAAAGGCTTCCGCCAACCAAACTTCCAAGAAACTCGCATTGACGCCCTCCTCCGGCTGCCCAGCGGCGAGGCGCTTCTCTGGCGGCATTGCGAATCTCTCCAGAATTTGAACCAAAGCACTACGCCGCACGGTGGCAACGGAGGTTCTCTCCACCAGCAAGTTGCAATGCAAACCCGCGCAACAACGGCTGCACAACAGGCCTCGTTCAATTGTTGGAGGCCGGACCATAGCCCGCACCTGCCAACAGCATGCTGGCATGCTCATGTTCACAAAACTTGTGCATGCTAAATGAAAGCCAGCCTCGACCAAAAGGGGAACCAAGCCAGCTGCCAACTCATCGACTTGCACACCTAGGCCATAAGACCATGCCAGCAATACTGAACCACATTCAGCTTCGCTTGGTCTCCAGCTTCCTTCCATTGGTCTTGAGCGAGCCCCTGCTGCTCCAGCACAAGTTGCAGCTGCCGCTTTGCAGTATTAACCTGCCAGGCCGGATCACAACACAGAGTGGAGCACGTCTGAGCTAAGAGCCGATCTCAAATCGCGCCTCATCTTCGGATCTAGCAGCTTTTGGTCCTCGCTCCTGCACAACACAAAAGCTTCCGGCAACCAAACTTCCAAACAACTCGCGTTGACGCCGTCCTCCGGCGGCTCAGCGGCGCGACGCTTCTCTGACATCATTTCGAATTTGAACTCAAGCACTGCGCCGCACGGAGGCAACGTAGGTTCTCTCCATCAGCAAGTTGCAATGCAAACCCGCGCGAACAACAATTGCACAACAGGCCTCCTCCACTCGTTGGAGGCTGGACCATAACCCGCACCTTCCAGCAGCATGCTGGCATGCTCATGTTGAAAAATCGGGGGAATGATACAGGAAAGCCCGCCTCTTCCAAAAGGGGAGCCAAGCCAGCCGCCAACTCATCGACTTGCACACCTGGACCGAGGCCCTGGCCGCCAAAACCTCGCGATCTTCAAACGGTCCTGCGCGATCTCGAGCAGGTCCAGTCGCAGCTGACGATCCCACAAATTGTCCTGCCAGGCTGGATCACGAAACAGTGGAGCACTCTGAGCTACGAGTCCTCCGTCGATGGAGCGGCGGGACGCTTGGCGGGGCACTTGCTTGGCGGCTTTGTAAAGATCTCCAGACTTTCAACTAAAGCACCGTGCAGCAAGGTGGCAGCGCTCAACCCGCAAGTCGCAGCTGCACAACCTGCCTCATCCACTTGTCGGGGTCATGGCCCGCAACTGCCGATAGATGAAGGAAAGCCCGCCTCGTCACCCCGCATAAGGGAAGAAAACGAAGTCCAAACAAATCATGGCCAAAATGCGCGCAAACGTATCCATACTTAGCAAATTTCAGGATTCCTATCTTCCATACACATTGTCGGGTATCCTTGTCGGTAACATATTTTAGTACTGGTGAGGCTTGCCTTCTGCTTTCTACTGATTTTCACGCCTGATTTGAGGTCAGCTCCAACATCTCTGGCCAGCGCAAAAGATAAAAGCCACGAAATATTGAAACAAAAACCATGTCCAAGTCGTGGGCACCGCTTTGCTGATTGCTGGCTGCTGCGCTGCTACGGCCGCTGCTGCTGGCACACTGCTGTTGGTGCCACTGCTGTTGCTGCTGGGCTCGGCGCTGTTGGGTGGTGCTGCCGGCTGCTGCTGCTGGGGCTGCATGCTGCAGGGGGGTCAGGCTGTTGCGGCAAAAGCTGCGGCAGCGGTTTAGTGGCGATTGGCCACGCCGGCGGTGGCGACGACGACCGACGACGACGATGGGCTGCAGGGCTGGAATTGGGGGCAACGACAAGACCCGAACCAAGATGTCGCAAGTGTGTCAGATGGCGACGATGACGACGCGACGATGACGACGGCGGGCGAATAGGCCGGGAACAGGCCGCGGTGATAGCAGCGGCGACGACAGCGACGACGGCGGCGGGGGAAGAAGTTAGCAGAACCCTTGCCCATTTTGGGTAATAATACCACCAGTCAACCCATTAGACGATTATTCCTATACTCCCCCCTACACCTCACCAACTATATCACTACTACTACCCCATTACCATTTCCAGTATAGGAATAACCGATTACCTCATCCATATAAGAGGATTATTCCTATACTCCCTACTACAATCCCCCAAATATCACCACTACTTCCCCATTACCAAGACCAGTATAGGAATAACCAATTACCCTATCCATATTCCCTAAGGTGGTATTATCATCCCAAAGTGGGCAAAGGTTCCCTCATAGATTTTACTAGGTTTGGTGGAAAGGCGTGAGCATCAAGAGAGGAAAGTTCATGTCCAGGTACTGTTAGAGTGTTAAAACTATCAGCACAGCAGCAGTCATGACCATTGCAGTCTTTGTGAAGGCTGATGGCAAACATCGAAGGTCAGCTGCCCGCAGGATCGCCCAAGCTATCGGCTATTCTTGTCATCATCTCCATGAGTTGGTCACTTTTGCCACTGAGCTCCTTGATGGCGGCCTCATTTCGGTCACTTTTGCCAATGAGCTCCTTCACGGCGGCCTCATTTCGGTCACTTTTGCCAATGAGCTCCTTGATGGCGGCCTCATTTCGGTCACTTTTGCCAATGAGCTCCTTGATGGCGGCCTCATTTCGATCACTTTTGCCACTGAGCTCCTTGATGGCGGCCTCATTTCGGTCACTTTTGCCACTGAGCTCCTTGATGGCGGCCTCATTTCGGTCACTTTTGCCACTGAGCTCCTTTAGCTCGTCCTTGACGGCACGGATCTCTGCGTAGGTGTTGCGATATTCGGTCCAAATGGCATAGACTGGAACTTCAGACAGGCGTGTGGTCGCTTGGGATAGGGATTTCCTTGCAGCATGCACTGCATCTTCGAAGAGTGCAGCATCACCATTGATGCAAACGATGCAACATGTTGGGCTCTTCAATGCTGGCGGGCCAAACTGTAGAGCACGCTCGAGTTGCCATAACTTTGCGCGCATGCTTTGCGGTGTCTGTGCAACCTCTGCGAGCAGGACACCGAATGTCTGCTGGTCCCAGTGGGACCGGTTTGCATGTTTTGTTATCGCTCGGAGTCTGTCAACGCAATCTCGAAACACATGACTGACTGTTAACTGACTAGCGGAAGGACATCTGATGTAGAGGTCGCACTCGAAGGCGTCCACCTTGTTGTTCACCTTGTTGCTGCTGGCGCGCTTCACCGGAGACCAAGAAAACGTCTTCGGACTGCAGAACTGCTTTGCAAAGGACCGATACTGTTGGTCAATGTGAAGAGTTTGCTGTGCAACCTTATACTCTGCCAACCGCTGAACTTTCTGGAAGCTTGCCAAGCGCGCGTAAACCTGTCTTTCGAAGTTGTCTTTGGACCAAATGTGCTGTAATTCGACAGCGCTTGTCCACTTGACTGCTGCTTGGATCGGTCCAGCGCACAAAAGTGCTGCAAAATGTAGGCTTGTAAACACCACCTGCACCTTTCGTCGCCGATGCGGTGGATCACGAGCCATGGCAAGATCAGCAAAATAATCACTGCTGTTAGCCACCTGTTCGTCACATGACTCTTGGAAAGAAAGTGCATGACTTTGTCCTGTGGTGCTCTATGTTCTGTTCCTTTAAATATGTTTGAATAGCTTCTTTAGACAGAGCGCCTTCATCATCCGTATAGAGTATTTTAGGTTTTTTCCCCATCTTATGCAAACACTCAATCATACCACTCGCTAAATCCTCTTCTTTTTTACCTTTTACTGCTACGACATGCATAAACTTATCAAAGACATCTATCATAATCATACCAACCTTAAACTTTTGATCTTCCAGATCATTTATAAAAAACAAGTCCATTTGATACTCGTATGCCGAATGTGGTGCTATAAAACTGTTCTGTCCCACAGGTTTTCTTTTTGCCTCCACGTTCTTCTTGAAAAACTCATTGACATCGTCAAGAGTTATGCTTTTATCTTTCTCCCGTGCTTCCTTTAAGGTCCTCTGTCTGCTCCCATATCCCGCGCGATCGTAATACACATCATTAATTATTTCTTGTTTACTCATATAACTACAATACAAAATATTGATTTAATCTTATTTCTAAAATTAAATCAGCATTCTTCTGCTTTCATGGGCATCACAACTTTAACATTATTCATGTCATACTTCGGTCCTTTCTTATTCTGACTGCTGTTGAATTCTGCCAGTTGCTCTTCGGTTAAATCCTCTATTGCGCTATTGATATTGTTGTCTTTTAGATATTGCTTTAACTTCTTCTTTTGAATGCACTTCAAGGCAGAATCGCGTTTTTTCTGCATATATCCTTCCTCTTGTCTTCGCTTGTAGTAATACAGTCGGTTGTAAATTGCCAACTGTTCTCTTATCTCTTCCATGGTCATATCCTCTGGGGTTTTCATAGACATATTACTATACTATATATTATAATATTTCTTTAAGTGAATTTTCTGAACAGAATTTCCCAAAAAAATATTTAGTTTTCAAAACTTATCTTCAGAAAAACATTTAAATATAAAATTATTTTATAGTCTAATTATATTGACATGAGTAAGACCATCCAACGCGGTGTAAAAGCATTAGAGACAGTGTATGATTTTTATCAGGGCAGACTTAACAGAGCAACCAAAACTAAAATCAAAAATATCATCGGCTTATACGATGACAGAAAAATAGCGCAGTTCACAACAGCAGACAAACTAGTAAGGAACTTCATCAATGCCAAGACAGACCAACAAATGCAAAAGGCAAGTGACCAATACAACAAGGTATACGAAAAACACAAGGAAAAGAAACCACTAGGAGAACGAATGCGAACAGCAAAGCGTGACAACAAACTCACAGAAATCCGCAGACGACTAACACAGAAGACCGCAGTTCAGCGAATACAGAAGAGGGTGAGAGCGGAACAATCCAAAACAACACATGCATATTCCGTAGACCTTATGTTCTTCAAATTTAAACTCCCCAAGGATACCATCAAAGCATCCTTCAAAGACAGCAAGGGTAGACCCCTAATCCCGATCTGGTATGAGACTAAGAGAGCAACTATACAAACAACAGGCTATATAGAAGACTTATCAGGCAGACGTGTGTTTCAATACGAATCTAAAGACAGATATCTTTTTAAGAAACTGATGAAGACAATAATGTCTGACCCAGATATGGAGGAAACCCTTCGCTTCGTCCATTCCTACATAGTGTGCATCAAAGTTAAGGGTGTAGACAGAGTAGATGGTGACACTGATTTTATACCAGTGGACGAGAATTTAACTGACACCTCCCATGTGAGCATGTTCCACAGATACATACAAACTCCATTAAACCCAGAATACGAAACACTAAAGGAAGCAATCAAAGTAAACCATTATCAAGAAAACCAGTGTTGGTTGAACACCATAACCGATTACTATAAGGACACACTTATGGGAGAAAAGCGCAGAGAAAAGAACAGACTAACCAGACAGAGCATGTTGACCCTGATAGGTAAGTCAGAAGAGGATTTTAAAACATCAGGTGCATCAATAAAGGAAATGGTTAAAGTGTTTGAGCACTACAGGATCCAAGTCAGAATATACAATGCTTTTGAGAGACTGATTTTTCAATATGATCCACCCAAGCGGGATCATCATATCCCCACATTGTATGCCATTGTGAAGAACAACCATATATACACAGTAACTGATAATTTGAATGTATTAAGGCAGATGTTACCAAGAAACTCTGGGTATGATATTTCAGTGAAGGCTTCACCAGATTATCACCTGAATGAGAAGGACGAACCTGTTCAATGTAAAATGATACAGTCACTTAACGACATAAAGAAATATAACGAACATGCTGAGTATACATTGATATATGATGGTCATGACCTTGCCGAGCTCTTTTATGAAAGCAAAAAGGCAGGATACGAACCGCAAGTTAAATTCAGTGCAGGTATAGTATCGGAACTTAATTTTAAATTCAGGATAAAAAAGAATGTCATCAAATACAAAGTTAAGACCCAGAACCTAGTAAACAACTCCATTGACGGAACTATATCAGTGAGAACTGAGCAGATCTACAACAACATGTCTAAAGCAATGTATGTATTTAACAAGTCCTTGTTTAATCCACTACATAAGTCACATTATAATGAGATTGACATGGAATTGTTTAAGGAATGTAGAACGATAAACCCAGTTGGTGAGATAAACAGACACTACTTCCAATACAACCCACATACAAACAAAGACGACAAGATGTTTTACATGCCAGAACACGCGGTAGAAATTGATATTAGAAAAGCATTCACACATGCTTTCAACAAAATTACAGAAATCCCTGTCTTCACTCAGTTTGATGTGTGGAAACACTATGATTACATGAAGCACGATCACAGGAAACTACACGAATTCACATTATACCTAGTAAAAGCAAACAAACCGACCATGTTCTTCAACAAGACTTACAATCTAGTATATGGCAGGTTTCTAGCAGGGTATGCCAACCAATGTGAGATCATCTACTACAAGCAACCCTCTAGAGTATACAAGGTGGATTACAGAAAGATTGCAAAGGATTTGTGGCAAACAGACATTTCGGACAAATACCCCGAAGATGTGAAGATAAAAAAACTAATAGCCAATGTGAATTTCGGTTTACTGGAGAAGAGCACCAACACTGTATCTAGAAGTTATGCCTTTGACAGTCTACGGGAAGCATTGTATTATCAACAGCAGGTGGGTGGAAAAATCAACAAGGTGTCATCGTTTTATGATGAGGAGGTAGATAATGGTAACGATGATGTGGGTGAGCATATAGAGAAGGAGAGTGACAAAAAGTATTATTGCCTGACTGTCTCTGACAGAGCCACTCTACGAAATGGATACATTTACGTAAAGGAACTTCTTTTACAACACCATAACCACAAAATGCATGAAGATTATAGCGCACTGATCGCTAACCACATAGATGTATGGAGTGTTAAAACAGATGCATTTACGATCAGGAAGGACCACCTTAGTCTAGCAAAGAAGGTTCTACAATTCAATGATCATATCGGCGGGTGGAGACATGAAAAGGGTAAACATATAGTAGAACCGAGAGACGAGCACAAGGTAAAAGTGAACACTTTAATGCCCATACCCGTGTTCAAAAACGACACCTTGTCTATAGAAGATGAGTGGGACACCAAGCAGATTGCAGAAGACATTGTTAAACACAATCCTCTAATGATACGATCTAAATATGCGGGAGGAGGTAAGTCACATATTGCCAAATATTTTAGCAAACTTGGTTACAAGACCCTGTTCGTAGTTCCACAGAACAACCTATCACAAAACATACCAGATGATGCTGTAACGACAAACAAGTTTTTCTCTATACCTGTGGGCGATGGAGACAAGCTTCCTGAATTTGATCACAGCCAGTATAATGTGATAGTCTTTGATGAGATTTACATGAACGGACTGCGCGTTCTGAATTGCATAAGAGGGTTTGTGAACAACAACCCAGACAAAATTATCATAGGAGCAGGTGATGTGAAACAACTTCCACCTGTGTGTGATGATCTGACTAATACAAGGAATGCCGGTGAATACTCTGATGAATGTATAGATCAGATTTTTGAGTATAACATTTTGCTTAAGGTGTGTAAGCGACTTGGTCCCAAGGACGACCCAAAGGCAAACAAAAACAGAGAAATATTAGACAGCATGTATGACGATATGTGGATACATCGTATTCCATTAGAAGAGTTCGTGCCTAAATACTTTAAAATGACAGATGATGTTACAAAGGCATTACACAACATCGCCTATACCAACATGAGATGTCTGAATGTGTCTAATTATATCAGGAAGCACTTAGGTAAAACAGATAAGTATGGAGTGGGTGACACACTCATATGCAGAGTGTATAAAAATTTGGGTAACCAGCGGTTTAATGTGAACTACAGGTATAGGATCATAAGTATGACACTACCAAGACTGACACTAGAGAATGTAAAATCCAAGGAGAAGTTCACTACTGACCTCTACACATTAGATAAGCATTTCAGATATGACTATTGCACCACATGCCACTCAGCACAGGGTGCATCCATAGACGGTCAGATCATAATCCATGAGTGGGAGAAGAAACACCTAGTAAGTCGTGAATGGATATGGTGTGCCCTTACCAGAAGCACAGACTTTAACAAGGTAAGGTTCTTCAAAAGTGCAACCAACCAGAACGAATTAAACGAAGAAACTTTAACAAAATACATAGAAACTAAGATCAAAAATTATCAGATGCAAGATGTGAATGCCAATAGAGTTATAGATGTTGACAAGTATGTTAATCACGAGTGGTTTATGAAACGCCTGACGAACACATGCTGTAATTGTGGTTGTCGGTTTGAGTTTGAAATCAAAAACGGAAACCTAACGAGTAACATGACTGCTCAAAGACTAGATAATGAGCAACCGCACCACATAGACAATTGTGAGGCATGGTGTCGTGGATGTAATACAAGTGCTAAATAAAAACCATTCACTTGATTTTTATTTAGGATTGCTTGACATGAGTTTAACGGTTGAAAACTGTTTTATCTACTAAAAACGGGTTTTATCTACTAAAACGGGTTTTATCTATTAAAAACGGAATCCCTGTATAATGCTTGTAGTTCTTTTAAAGTTTGTTTTTTCCCTGCAGGAACACCTGCAGATGAAACCCATTTATTATAAATACTTCGGTATTTTCTATACGTCGTTGTGTTTATTGTGTTTTTGTTGTTGGCTTCCTCAAATGTTTCTCTTAATTTTTGTATTCCGATCTTACTTGGTATGATCAAAGGTCTCATGTTTAGTTCTTCTCGTGGTGTATCTGTGTCTTCTCGGGCACTTTCCTTTAGGTTGGTCTTTTTAGTTAGTCTGGTTCGCGGTCTTCTTGGTGTTTGTTCATCTGCTTGTCTTGCAGAACCTTCAGGTTGTCTTGCAGAACCTTCAGGTTGTCTTGCAGAACCTCGTGGGAATTGAAAGTTTCCTGACGATGATGATGATGATGATCCACCTTGTTGAACGTTTGGTGTTGGTGCTGGTAATGCTGGTTGCTGAACTGCAGGAGGCAGTGGTTGTTGAGTTGCACCCACATTAGGTTGATGAGGTTGTAACACAATAGAGGGCGGTAGTTGCGCAATATTCATTGGATTGGGGTTTCTCACCCACGGGTTATTAGGTGGTGTTCGGGGTGCTTCTAAATCAAGCAAGGGGCGAGGTTGTGGTAAAATCCTTCTCATAACTGCATCGCCTATACCACTTAGAACTGGTTCTGCCAGTCCTCCAATTACGGATGTAGTTAGATCATGCCCTGACACTAAACCACCTGCAATATTTCTGCCTACTCTCATTGAGCCTCTTCCTAATGTTCTTAATATTCCGTCTCCTTGCTGTTGTTCGCGTTCTACCTGTTGCTGGTGTGCCTGAACGATGTCCTGTTGGTTTGCTTGTCGTGTTTCTTCTGCCCTCTGTATAACTCCCTCTAATTCCGCCCGTGTAATTCCTTCTTCTGTGTCAAAAAACTCGTCATTGCCATATTCTTCTATAGGAGTGCCGATATTATACATTTCTGGTTGTGCTGGTGTGTCTGTTGCTCCTGCTCCTGCGTCCCACAACGCCCTATGAGTAAGATCGTTGTCCGTGGCATACTCTCTTAACATGTGATCTCTTACCACCCGTTCATTAATTCTTTTCTGTTCTGCTTTCAATCTGTCTAAATGATCTTTACCGTCAAAATACGATCCTTTATTACTAGCCTTGTAAAATACTGCATCTCTGTTAGGGAAGGGTTTTAACGCTTCTTCATTATCATTGACAAGTTCCAAGATGTCTTCATATCGTGACCTTCTATGAAATTGTATCTGTGTTTTATTTCGTGCCATTATATTTTATATTCTTATATAGAAATTTACGATTTAGAATATTCTTTCACTTAAGGTTTCCAAGGTTTGTATTCTGTTTCTTAAATGCTCTATAGATGTCTCTGGAATTCTTGGGTTATGCATTTCCGACTTCAATCTGTCAATCTCCATTGTGTAATTGTCTTTCATTTGTCCCTCTAATAGTCTTCTCTTCATTGCTAGATTTGCTACCCGCGCCTCTCTGGCATCCATTTCCTTTTTTAAATTCAACAAGTAATCAATATTAGGCTTGTGAAAGTATAATTCGGATGCTTCATTCACCACAGGGTTGTCTAATGATTTTCTCTTCTTTTGTTTATTCAGTTGTCTAAATTTGTATTTGTTATATAAAACCATTGCTATATATTATTTACCTAGATTTTTTAGGACGGGATTTAAACATTGCTTGACACATATTATTCGCCTTCTCCTGTCTTCTTCTCATTATTTCTTGGTTCATGGTTCTCATATGTAACTGATATAGTTGAGCCTGTGTCAAATTGTCGTAAGGTTGCATGTTTGGAGGTGGCGGAGTAGGTGAACTTCGTTCTCTTTCAGGGCTTTGCCCTGACGGAATAGCTTTAGAAACTGGAGGCGGGGCTTTGTGTATTATAGGCTCTTCGTGATCGTCTACACTTACTGGTTTTACTTGCACCTTTGGTTTCACATTGTTTTTTCTAACTGGCTTTTCAATTATATTGCTTGGCTTACCTTCACATGTGTCTTTATGGGTATACCTAGCCGTCTTCATTGTAATAGTTTTGTGGCAGTCCTGACACTCTGTCTTTTGCTTTGCAACCTCTCTGATTTTTACGCGTTTCGGTTTTAGAGTTTCATTCTTGTGATCCTCTGTCGTTTCAGGTTTCATCTCTTCTATGGTTTCAGGTGGTTCTTCTGGTTTAGGTGTTTCATCAATGGTTGCCATTTCAGTGTTTTCGTCAGTCATATATAATGTTCTATATATTTTCTATTTCATTTCATGTCATATCTCTATTATGAAAGAGGAGACTAAAAGTGACATTTATACCGTTTAGATCTATAACATTCCCTGCCCCGTCCATTATTCTAAATGTTAACCTTTTGATGTTTCTTTTGGATACATTTATATAGTCAAATTCTGTTATGCCATAATTGTCGCTGATAATACCTGCAAATGGTGCATTAACTGGGACTTTTTTGATTATTGCGTTTGAAAAAGCAGAAGGGCTGTGAAAATTATTATTAGACAATTCAGGACAAGAAATATAGACATCAGGATAGTTTATCAAATTTATAAACCCTGTTGTCCAAGGGGAGGATGAAGTGAATGCGTCCCCAACTGGTGTGGTGAAACCCAAAACATTATTAATAGAGTTAAGATTGTTAAGATCCACGGAGTTAGAGAATGAACCAACAAAAGTAGGAACATCTGTATCAGTCAAGGGTATAAACACGACCTCACTGTAGTTAGAAGATATTGTAATCTTATTCGTTAAAGTATCATATATAGCAGAATAGGAGTTAGTCCTTCCGCCACTATCAAAGAAGGTGTTTAATTGTGTTTCCATGGCTGAGGCTAGATCAGGAGCAGTGTAGTTTCCTACAGGTATCTCAATTCTTCTGTATGTTATTCCTTGAGGTGTGGCAGGTGGCAATATCTGATGTCTAAAATATAGGTTTTGATTATTTGTGTTGATTGAATACCATGCATTGGGAATAGCTACCTCGTGCACTTGCATAATGGTGTTGTCGGGTATTTCAAAGGTGTCCTGCAACTCTATTTTAAAATCAGAAGTTGATTTACTGTCAGAAACTCTGTATTGTGAGTTAACATAAACTTTTTTGTATGTTAAAGGTCTGAAACTCATATTAATAACAGATAAAATATTTATATGATTTATTAATATAATGACAAGAGTTCAGTCTCAATTAGACAACATGCTGAAGTCTAACGGGAGAATATCCAATACACAAGGTATTAAGATGGCATACGATCGTGATAATAAGGTTTATGTGAAAGGTAATAAAATGTATGTTGGTGGCACAGTTTCCACAAATGACTGGAAACAAAATTTTACAATGCTTAAAACGGGGCAAATTAGACAAATGGACAGGTATAAGGAAGCAAGGAGGGTATTGTTAGAAAACCCGCAGGTGGATACATTACTAGGGCACTCTATGGGTGGCAGTGTTGTTTTAGAACTAAATAATGAATTTAAAGACAAGAATTTTAAAACTCGCACCTACGACGCTCCTGTAGTTTCATTAATCAGTCCAATCTTTGGGTTTGACAGACCCACTGAACAACACAAGAGATTTAGAAAAGCGGGAGATTTAGTAAGTTCACTAGACAACGCGGCTATTAGTTACAACACAGATAGTTTAAATCCGATAAGAAATCATGATGTAGATGGTTTAATGAATATTGATGAAAGTATACCTGAGATTGGTTGGATTTAATCTCTATTATTATAATATGATGTTCAATAAACCTAAACATATAAAAGAACCAAATAGGGTCGGTAAACCATCAGAAAGCCTACGGTTTAAGAACAATTTAAACAAGAAACTAAACAGTTCGGCTTACGAGAGTATCCGGCATATAATAGAAGAAGGGGACAATGTAGTGTCACAACCACAACTAGAGAAACAGAATAATGAACATTTTAAAAGCCATAAAAGATATAATAATAAAAAATCTAAATAAATAATATAATGGATCTAGTTTTAGCTGAAAGTAATGACAATATGATTAACTCCCTTCAATTTGGTCTCCCAGAGAGCGCGGCATATGTAACTGACAGGAAACAAGTTCACTTTCCTAGTGTATCTGGAAACATCTTTAGTTCATCTAACGGAAACAAATACTTAAAATTTGTAATCACAGGTGAAGATAATAATTATATTGATTTGTCTAGCGTTTGTTTGTTCTTTGATGTTGTAAATACATCCACTACTGCAGGAGAATATTTACGCCCATTAGGTGAGAGCCATGCCTTCTTCACCAGATACAGATGCAACGCGGCAGGGCAACAGATAAACGACATTGATAAGTACAACCAAGTGTGTGAACAAATGAAATCATTCAAAAGTGAGGAAGTCAGAAATTTAGATGACATTCAAGAAGGTTGCTTAACACGATACGACAGTAGAATTAACCGACTGTTCGCTTATACTATAGAAAGTCACGATGCAACAGCAACAGCAGGATCAAACCAAAGAGGCGCTGTTCTACCGAAACTAACACGACTTAATACTACAGGAATTGAACAGGGTAAGTTCGTAAGAATGGGACACAAGCCCGTTTGTGGATTTGTTCAATCTGGATATTATCCTCCAATTCGGTATTGTCCTTTAGAATTTATTTTTGAGATTGTTTCAGATGCAGGTGAACCAGTTATCAGACCTTCAGCAACAGTAGCAGGAACACAAGCAGAAGACGATGAAAATGGATTATATTTTACAACACGCAACACTACCACATCTTGGGCTATTCAGAATGCCATTTTACGATGTGAATTGATACAGGTGGACAATACCGTCAACAATAATATAGTTTCACATTTATTGAAAGGGGGTAGGCTTAGAATGGTTTATCCTGCTTATTATTCATTTTCACAAACCTTCACGGCAGGAAACACAGAGATCAACATGAACATCGTAAAATCTTCAACTCGTTTATCTCAGATGTTCTTCACCTTTAGCAACAGCAATATCAATAATGACAACACAGCAGGTAATTATGACAGAAAGAGATGGAACTACTTTTTCCATCCTATGGCGGTAACCATTGATAATTTAGAAGGTGTGATCGATAGCGACAAGCAGATTTCAGCACAAATACAAATAGCCAATAAGAAATTCCCAGAACAAGAAATATCAAGTATCAGTGAATTTATGTATTTCCTTCGTAGGGCTGTTAATGTCATGTCGCCTTATTACGACGGCTTTTCAATTGATATTTACCGCTATGCAAATGATAAATTTATTGGAGGTATTAACTTTGATAAACAGCCTGATATGAATTTTACTGGTTCCAATACTAAAATGGGCTCCTTAATCACTTTTAAAATCAAAGGAGCCAACGCAAATTTTGCTTTAGGCATTGAAAGAGTTTTCGTGACTGCCGTGTCAGAACAGATTTTTGAGCTTTCCGAATCAGCTAGCACGGTATTAGATTAGAAATAAGAGCAGTAAATGGTCTAAAGAAATAGCACCATATAGTAACATATAGATAGAATGAGTAAGGATTTTCAAAAAGGAAAAATCTATTGCATCAGAAACAATACCACTGATGATATTTACATAGGTTCTACTTGTCAACCACTAAGCAAACGAATGGCAAAGCATCGCGAAACCAGAACAGACCCTAACAAGCAACACCATAAGATTTACAGTAAAATGAACGAATTAGGAGTAGAAAATTTTTACATTGAATTAATTGAAGAATATCCGTGTGAAAACAATGACCAGTTAAGAGCTAGAGAAGGACATTTTATTAGAGAAATGGCTACTTTAAATGGAAGAATAGAATGTAGGGATAGAAAAGAACACTATCAAGATAATAAAGAATACATAAAAACAAAGAGCAACAAGAATTATTATGATAATATTGAGGATAGAAGAGCAAAGAATAAGGAGTATAGAGATAATCACAAAGAAGAAAGAGTAGAATACGATAAGCAATACAGACAAGATAATAAAGAACGTATAGCACAATACAAGAAAGATTACCATGAAAAGAACCGAGATACCATACTACAGAAACACAAGGAATATCACGAACAACATAAAGAAGAGCAAAACCAAAAGCGACGCGAATTCTACCAAGAGCATAAGGAAGAAATCAACAGAAAGCGAAGAGAGAAACGTCAACAAGCAAAGGAGGAACACGATCAATAACCCATCATTAAACTAATTAAAATCTAAATTAGTTTAATAATGGCTTCAATAAACAATCTAACAGCAGTTTATGCCGACAAGTTTTATTTAGCGTCTTCAACGGGGGTAAGTGAAATTTCTGACACCTACGCAACAAAGACAGAGGTGGAAAATCTTAACTTCGCAACAGACATAACGGCAAACACCGACGCCATAGCAGTTTTGAATACGAAACAGCTACAGAATTTCAATAATATTAATGCTATAAATGATGACTTAAACAACAATTACCAAACTAATACAGTTTTAGCCATGAACTTTTACAATAAAACCGAGATTGATACAACATTGAGTAATTATTATACATCAACGCAGATAGACACAAATTTATCTACTAATTATCAAAATAACACATTATTGGCTACTAACTTTTATAATAAAGGTGAGGTAGATACATTAATAGCAGGTGCTGGTGGTAGCAGTGGTTATACCGATACAGAAATTGATAACTTTTTAGGTTTAAGAGTTCCTAAATCAGACTTTACTGATAGGTTTTCTACATTTCCAATTATTGGTTGTAGCGCTCCTACGATTATTCATAGTGGTTCAACATTAAACAACGAGACGATAAACATATCACCAACTACAGGGTTATTATTCAGCAATCAAACAGGAGGAGGAGATAAAATTATTAGTGTATTTAAGAATGCTACAAATTACATAACTTTACAAGGAAACAAAATTAATGCCAATGCCACAAGCGACGATAGTGTTGTAGATTTGAACTTAAACCCTACGGGGAATATTAATATGAATAATGACTTGTCAGTGAATAATGTAAATATTACAACTAATGTAACAATAGGAGGTGAAATTGACATAACAAGCAACTTGACAGTAAAGGGGGATATTGAATTAACAAACGCTAACACAAGTATTGAAAGATACACTAATGCTACTAAATCCAATATATCAATGGATTTATCAATTGATGAAACCGCGAACGCTATAAGATTAATTAATGGAACCAATGACGATACTGACACAAATACATATATAGAATGCAATAATACAACAGGAGGAACAACATTTTTTAAACCGACACATTTCAAGGATAATATATATTATGAAACTGATAATTTCAATATTTCTAATCATTCAGGACTTACAATTTACAAACCAACAACAGACGCCAGTAATGTTGTAGCCATTGCCAATAATAGTGGGAAATTAAGATTTAGAGGCTTTAGTATTGATGCTTATAATACCAATGACACATCGCAACAGCTATTTTTGAATATGAATAATTCTAACGCGGTGAGATGTAATAAATTAGGGATAGGAGCTAATGCCGTTGTGGATGTTCTTAACGTTAATGGTGGCAATTCTAACTTTAGTTCCACTGTAAGGTTTAACGGCGCTACTACTTTTAACAATGAAATATTGATATGGAACAATAGCAAGTTATACAGAAGAGCAGACGCTAACAATTCATTAAACTTAATAACAAATGACGAAATAAATTTCTCATTCCAACCAAACAGAGCAACCGATCCAACAACAGGAACTATAGCATTACAACTAACCGACACTAACGGAATTACAATTAACAGAGCAGTTACAAATAATCAGACTTTCAACAGTATAGGAAAAATAACAGCAGAAGCAGATTTAGATGTGTGGGGTGGTGTTTATTTTCAACATTCGTCAGCAATTAAAGAAACATTAAATGGTAGTGATTATGATCTAGATATAAGAAATGGAGACACCGACAGAGCAATTAATTTTATCATTGGAACTATAGGAAGCACACCGGAGTTATCATTAACAGAAGGGAAAGTGAATTTATTGGGAAATTTAGAAATAACACACGATGATATAACAGGACAGCAACGAGTATTAATAAATAATCCAGACGACAACGGATGGATAAGATTAAGTAATAACAACTTATCAACATTAGACGCAACAACAACAGGTGTGGATGTTTATGGTGACCTTTCATATACAGGGTCGTTAATTCCTTCATCGGATAAAAGATTAAAGAAAGATATAAAGGAAGTAAATAGTAAAAAAGCAGTAGAACTAATAAAATATATTAAACCGAAAACATATCATTTTATTGATGACAGACAACAAGGTAAATCTTGTGTAGGATTTATCGCTAATGATTTTATGGAAACAAAGAAGATGCCGGATGAATGGCAGAATGTAGTTAAAGAAGGAAAAGATGGATATTTAAAGTTTGATTATACAACGTGTGTGCCAATTTTATGGAGTGCTTTACAGACAACAATACATGAAGTAGATAAACTGAAAAAGGAAGTAAATAAGTTAAAGAAAAATAAGAGTGATAGTGATTAATAATATTTTGATCAATAATATTTTAGGAAATAATATTATTAATCACCTATTTCAAAGCGTTGTTCAAAATTAATATAAAACATGTTATTCACATCTTTAGCATTTGTGTTTATATAAAAGAACGAGTAAGGTGCAAAATTCACCGCTTGTTGATACATGTCATAAAGTGTTCGCTTGTCTACAAGGGCACTATTCTCTTCTAGGAAACTATTTACCTCGTTCATGTTCTTCAGTCTGAATATGAAAAGTGCCGAGGCATTGAGTCTTATTATAGGGGCAAGGACATTATATTTTTGTGTCGATAAAATGCATGAGATGGCATTATGTCTTCCGCGTGTGAACAATCCATGCAAGATATTGGAGTATCTTACAAATTTAGGATCATCGGCAAAGTCGTCCACCACTACTAAAATACTGAATAATTCCTTTTGTTTATTCTTCTTCTGGAAGTCTATTACCTTGTGTTGTGTTTCTATTATATGCTTTAATGCAATTGGATCGTATTCTTCATAATATACTTTTTCCTTTTCGGTATCCACTTTCATTACATCAGTAATGTATTTCTTGACTGCTCTCCATGCGTCGTCCACATGCACACTAGGGCTAAAAATGTATATCCTTTCAAATGAACCACGGTATATCTTTAAAATTAGATTTTGTATTAAAACAGATTTGCCACCTGTTGAAGAAGCAACACATAACATTCTTGCTGGTAGACTTGGCATCATCTCATATTTACTATTCTTATAATTGTATTTGGGTATGTCTATAGGGTCTACTTTAGGAATATCTTCTAACATTAATACTAGTTAGAAATTATATCATTTAAATATATATGGATAAATACATACAAGTAATAAATGAGATAGAGAAATTTGATGAAATAATAAAAACTCCAAGATATAGAATGTGTTGTCACAGTTTGTTGGAATTTCTTAAGGTTTTTTTTATTATCTTAAAAATGTTAAAAAATGTAAATAATATATATACATGGATTGTTTGTTTACTAAGAAAGAAAACAAAGAAAATAAAACTGATTGTCTGGAGGAAAGAAGAAATATTAGAATGTATAACGCCAGATTAAGTGCTATTATAAATGAACTAGAGGATTATTATCATTATGAAGAGTATAAGAAGCGATTTAAATTGTTGTTTGAGTTTTATCAGCTGGAAGAATTGCTAAATAATGTTGTAAAGAGTGATGTACTTATAGAATGACGCAAGGAACGAGCCCCGCGTGCATTCGCGTCAGCGCCCCATTTCTCCCATTTCCCCAGTGTGCCTTCCATAAGCACGTCATAAGAGCGTGGTAATGGTTAATTAGTTTGAAACAAGGTTTATCATAATTAACGAATTATGATAAATATTGTAAAATAATATAATATGACACTATATGTTGATAAAATAACAATGGATTTTAATACTGAGCATCAGCATCCCCATTGTGAAAGACAATGTGTTAGATGTAAAAAGTTTAAAAATTTAGTGCATTTTAAGAGGTATTATTATTGTAAAACGGGTAGGTATTTAACGCAGTATAGAACCACTGTTACTTGTTGTGAATGTCTTGATGGAATGAAAAAGTATAATGATAAAAGGAAACGTGAGTTAAAAAACATAAGTATAATGTAAGCACATTTCATAAGAGTTTATGGAATATAATTCTATTATGATTACAACCTTTGAAACCAAACCTAATAAAATCTATAAGAGAACCCTTGCCCACTTTGGGATGATAATACCACCTTAGGGAATATGGATGGGGTAATTGGTTATTCCTATACTGGTATTGGTAATGGGGAAGTAGTGGTGATATTTGGGGGATTGTAGTAGGGAGTATAGGAATAATCCTCTTATATGGATGAGGTAATCGGTTATTCCTATACTGGAAATGGTAATGGGGTAGTAGTAGTGATATAGTTGGTGAGGTGTAGGGGGGAGTATAGGAATAATCGTCTACTGGGTTGACTGGTGGTATTATTACCCAAAATGGGCAAGGGTTCTGCTAACTGAAGATAGGGGCGCGGAGGGCAGGGAGAGGGCAGACCAACGACGGGTAAGTGTTGGTGACGGCCTCGAAAGGCCGTGGTGGGTGAGAAACCAGCACGAAAATAAGGATATATAGACGACGGCGACGACGGCGAGGATGCGACGATGCGGCGACGACGCGGCGGGGCGTCGCGCGGCGCTCGGACGACGGCGACGGTGACGACCACACTGCATGGGACCGACGACGGCGGCAGACTCGGACGGCGCAGCATCACGGCGGCGACGACGACGGCAACGCGGCGAGGAACGACGACGACGCGGCGAAAACGACGGCGATGCGGGGACGACGCTTCGACGACGACACGGCGAGGGCTGCCGCAGATGCCATGCATGCCGGACTGTTGGTGGGACGCAGTGGGGGGATCCTAGGCCTCGATTCCAGCGACGGTGCGATGCCATGCAGGGGGAGCACGCGGGGCAGCGGAGCAGCGGTGCGAGCACGGCGACGATGCGACGACGACGACGACGACGACGACCACGGCGACGACGGCCCGACGGTGGCGAGGCGGGCGAGGATAGCGGTGAGGATGAGGAAAGCGGTGAGGATACCGGTGAGGATAGAAACGAGGGCGGATGACGACGACGCGGCGGCGAGGAGGGGAGGATACCGCCGGTGAGGACAATCATAGCGGTGAGGATGCCGGTGGGATAGAAGCGAGGACGGATGACGACGACGTGGCGGCGAGGAGGTGAGGATACCAGTGAGGACAGGGGGGGAGGCTAGAAGCGAGGATTGATGACGACGACGCGGCGTCGAGGAGGTGAGAATACCAGCGAGGACAGTGGTGAGGATAGAAGCGAGGACGGATGACGACGACGCGGCGGCGAGGAGATGAGGATACCAGCGAACACGGGCGACGACGACACGGCGGCAAGCAGGTGAGGATAGCAGCGAAGATACCGGTTAGGATAGGGGTGAGGATAGCGGCGAGGATGGGAAAGCTTCGTGGATACCCGCGTGGATACCTGTGTGGATACCGCTGTTCTCTGTTGTGCCGTTCCCCAAATGTTGCCCCACATGTTACCCCAGAGCCGCGTCACCCCAAATGTTGCACACGGCGACAACGATGTGCGGCGGCGACGCGACCACAACGGTGCAGTGACGACGACGACGACGAAGCGACGACGACGCGGCGACGCAGCGGCGAGGTAGGGTAGAGGCAGAGGCAGAAGGAGCGGCGGCGACGACGCGGGGACGTGGGCGCTTGGTGCCTTGTGGGATAAAGGTGATAAAGGCAGCGCGGCGACGACGCGGTGGCAGGTCACCTCATCACATGGCACCTTAACTGGGTTGGAGAACTGGGCTGATGAGAACCTTATGAAAAGAGTTGTGGGTAGGGCGCCCTCGCTGCAGCCCCGCCCTCACTAGGTGCCCTGACCCAAGTGCCCTCACCAGGTGCCTGACCAGGTGCCCTTGCCCGGTGCTTCTGGCACCGGTGCCTGTGCCCGCTCCTTTGACCAGCTGCCCCTCACTAGGTGCCCTCGCAGCTCACAGGTGCTGCATGCCTCCTTTGCAAGGGCCCAAAAAAGAGGCCAGGAACGTTTTTTTTTCATGCGGCGCGGCGACGACGACCCGGCGACAACGAGGCGATGACGACCCGGCGACGGCAACGAAGGGGGACGACGCGGCGATGACGACGACGACGCCGACGATGCGACGACGACGCAAGAACATGGCAAGAAGGACGGCGCGGCGACAACTCGACGACGACGCAACGACGCCGCCGACGACGACGACGATGTGGCGACGCAGCGACGACGACGCGGGGACGTAGGAGCTTGGTGCCTTCACGTGGTAGGCGTAGAAGTAAAGCAGCGCGGCGGACGTGGCAGTGAGAGTGAGGATAGAGGTAGAGCACGACGCGACAACGACGCGGCGACGACGACGGGGCAGGAGGGGCGGCGGGGCCGGCGCGGCACAAGGGAGGGAGCGGCGGTGTGCACCTGAATGCACTTGATTGCAGCTGGGTGCGCCGACTGACGACGATGGGACGGTGCAGCCTCCAAGCCCAGCTTGGAGGCTGGAGGCCTTGCAGCCTTGCAACTTCCACATAGTCCCCAAGCCCCAGATGCCCCAGCACTTTCCAAGCTTCCAAGCCCGGCGCACTGCAGTCTCCTTGCCGAGCCCGGCCCACCTCGGCGTGCAGGCGCAGGGCGACCACCGTGAACAGCGGCGACCATAACATCGTGAAATGCATGCCTGGAGAGCTGCCCTCCGCGGGGGAAGTGCAGCTCTACCTCCAACCTTCTAACAACTCCGATGGAGACTTTGGTAAAGCACAAGCACGCTTTGCCTGTGCCCCCTGAGAAACGCTGAGCGTACAGCGAGGTCAGGCAGCTGCGAGACTTCAAACCAGGGCTGAAGAGCCGCTCGGCGTTGCGGTGCATTCGTGTGAACGCTTGATGATGGGCTGCGGCGACGACGGCGACCGGTGACGGGCGAGCCGCTCGGAAGCTGACGGCAGTCACCGAGGCGCAACTGAGGGGGCGGCGGTGAACCGGCTGACGACGACGGCGATGCGGCGGGGACGACGCGACGAAGACGACGCGGCGACGACGAGCGACGACGCGGCGAGGCTGGGACGACGAGGCGACGATGGGACGACGAAGCGACGATGGGAGCGAGACGCGGGATGCGACGCGGCCACGACGACGCGATGACGATGCGACACCTGGGTGCACCTGGTTGCACAGCCGCTTCCGGTCACCTCCAGCCGAAGCCTCCATGCGCCCGCTGCAGTACCATCCAGGCCAAGGGCGCGGTTGCACCTGGCTGCACCGAAGAGCGGCGCAACTGGGCGCCCATTTTTCTGGCTTCAGGCCTGCCCTCTTGCACTCCCGGCCCAGCCTCGGTCTTCTGCCCTGCCTCCCTTCAGTTCACAAAAGGCCCCTTTGCAGTCCTGACGGGCGCCCTCACCGCCCCCCTCATTGTGACTCCTGACCAAGAGGATGGGGTGAGAGGACGAGACGCGGCGACGACGCCCGCAGGCAGAGGATGGAGGTATAGAGGTGATGCGGCGCCGACGTGGCGACGGCTGCGACGACAACGCGGCGACGACGTGGCGACGATGATGCGACGACCACGACGCGGTGACCCAGTCTCTCCAGGTGCCTCACAGGTGCCCTCGCTGCCGAATGCCCTCGCTGCCGAGTGCCCTCGCTGCAGCCTTCCAGACACCTTCACAGTCGCTGCAGGTCCCAGGTGCCCTGACAATCCACAGCCCCCAACCGTTCCAGGCCCTCACAGTCGCTGCAGGTCACAGGTGCCCTCACAAGTTTCTGCAGCCCCCAGCCTCGCTGCAGGTGCCTGCCGCGTGCGTGGGTGCGCCTGCCCTAAGCGGCTGCCTCACGGATGCCTCGCTGCAGGCGCTTCCTGATTCGGGTCCTCACTCCTGAATGAAGAGGATGAATAGCGGGTGAGGAGAGTGGGTGAGGACGGGCAACGACGGGGCGGGAAAGAGGCGAGGAAGAGGCGAGGATAGAGGTGAGGATAGTGGGTGGTACCGCAGCGGACAATGTGGGCCGATACCGCATGAACGAGGCGACGACGCGGCGACGCCGGGGTGAGGATAGCGGTGAGGATTTAGTGGCGACGAGGCGGCGATGACGGCGCGGGGTGAGGATAGCAGTGAGGATTCCGGTGGGGCTTCCGGCGATGACACGGCGGCGTGGAGACGACGACGACGACGGCGCGGCGGTGAGGACCGGGTAAGGATAGTGGTGAGCATACCGGTGAGGATAGACGTGAGGATGTACCGGTGAGGACGACGGCGCGGGAAGCGACGAGTAAGCGACGAGCCGGCGACGACGAGCCGGCGACCGCGCGGGGGATGGGGGTACGACGATGCGGCGAAGCTGCCCCCAGACCGTCGCTGCTCCCCCCTCACAATCGCTGCATGTCCATGGGTGCCCTCACAGCCCCGGCTGCCCTCGTGCCTTCACTGGATGCAAATTAAGGCTTCATGCAGGTGCCCTCACAGACACCCTCACTGCCCACTCAAGCTCACCAGGCTCCAAGTGCCCTCTCACAGGTGCCCTCGCTGCTTTGCTGGGTGCCGTCATTGCCCTCACAGAGCCCAGGCATGCGCAGCCGCCCTCCCTCGCTGCACCCTTCCGCGGGTCCTAGCTCCTGACCCAAGAGGATGGGGTGAGGATAGCGGGGTAGAGGTGAGGGCGGCGCGACGACGACGCGACGACGACGCGACCACGATGCGACGCGACGACGATGCGACACGACGACGTGGACGCGGCGACGGCGCGGGCGAGTTCGCAGCCCCCACAGGTGCCCTTCACGGTCGCTGCAGGTCCCAGGTGCACAGTCGGTGCAGCCCCCTGGTGCCCCCCACAGTCGCTGCAGGCTCAGCGGTCGCTGCATGCCCCAGGTGCCTTCACAGTCGCTGCAGCCCCCGAGCCTCACAGGCCTCATTGCTCCTCTTCACTTCACCTAACCCAGAAGGGACGACGAGGCGCAGCGACGACGATGCGGCGACGACGATGCGGCGACGACGACGCGACGACGAGGCGACGACGAACACGCGGTGACAACGACCGCGCCCGAATGGTGCCACCGAAATGTTGCCACCGAAATGTCGCGACCGAAATGTCACCACCGAAATGTCGCCACCGAAATGTCGCTACCGAGCCGCGCCGAGGCGGGACATGACGACGCGGCGACGACGAGGCGGCGACGACAACAGCCTCTCCCCCGCTGCAGCCCCCACGTGCCCCCAGCCTCGCTGCAGTGCCCAGGCCTCATTGCTCCCCCTCACTCCTGACCCAAGAGGATGGGTGAGGATAGCGGTATAGAGGGCGATGAGACGACGACGCAACCACAACGACGACGACCCGACAACAGAGCGACGACGACGACGCGACCCGACGCGGCAACGACGACGACGCGGCGACGAGGAGGACACGGCCGAAACGTTGCCGCCGAGATGTTGCCACCGAGCCGCACCAAATGTTGCCAAGGCAAAGTTGCCACCGAGCCGCACTAAATGTTGCCACGCAATTGTTGCCACCCAATTGATGCGACCGAATTGTCGCCACCGAGCCGCGCTAAATGTGCCACCCAATTGTTGCCACCCAGCCGCGCTAAATGTTGCCACGCAATTGTTGCCACCGAGCCGCGCTAAATGTTGCCTCGCAACTGTTGCCACCGAATTGTTGCCACCGAGCCGCACCAAATGTTGCCAGCCAAATGTTGCCAGCCACGACCGACGGCGCGGGCGAGTCGCTGCACCCCCCAGGTGCCCTCACCGTCGCTGGAGGTCCCAAGTGCCCTCACAATCGCTGCAGCCTCGCAGTCGCTGCGGCCTCTGCGGGCACAGTCCCCAGGCCCTCCCAGTCTCGTGGGCGCCCTGCAGCCCAAGTAGTCGCTGCAGCCCCCTAACCCCTCAGGCGCCCCTCAGTCACTGCAGACCGTCAGAGTCCCCAAGCCCTCACAGTCGCTGCAGCCTCGTGGGCGCCCTGCAGCCCAAGCAGTCGCTGCAGCCCCCAGGTGCCCCTCACAGTCGCCGCAGCGCCCCATGCCGTCACAGTCGCTGCAGCATATCAAGGCCACATTCACACGCAGCTAGCGTGACGGAAAAAAGAGCCGACTGCTTCCATCAGGTAGCTGAAGCTGCCGCCGCCACCTGTCTGGGGAAGTCCGGAGGTCACATTAATCAAATCATCCAGCGAAGAAAATGCAGAGGTAGAGGGGGGCAACGCAGCAACCGCTCCTCCGAGCTTCCGGCTCTGTGCTCAGATACTATTATCTTGGCAGCTTATGTGCTGCAAAAAACGCAACCGTGCAAGCGCAGCGGGAGACAACTGAGAAAGTGTTCAGTGTTCATGCTGGTTGAAACGGGATATATTCCCAGCTGCTTCGAAAGCCTGCTCTCGTCTTAGCTGGCCTTCGTTCGCAACCGGCAGAGGGCTCGGCAGCGGGCTCGGCACCTCCAGCACGCAAATTTAAGAGGCTCCTTCATGCCCGTTTACTCCGACTCCACCCAGACATTCATCACAAACCCATCCGAAACCGAGCAAGCCGTTCATACTGCACTGAAACACCCTTGCAACAGTGAAGCTCTCTCAACACGCTGGAGCCGCTGAAGGCTTAGCTTTCATCATTTCACGACTGTCACGCGATCACTTGCTGCATTCTGCACTTGAGCGGCAAGCCATGGCCAACCGGCATGCTGCGAGCAGCGGTGAGTGACGGTAGGCAAGTACCAGTACCAGTAGCAGTGTCAGATCGCAGAAGCAGCGAGTGGAGAGTCATCGACGCCTACGGACTGCATCAAAGGGGTGAGGACCGCTGAGGGTGTAGAGCAAGCGAGCGAATCGGCGCGTGAGTGAGTCAGTGAATCAGTGAGTCAGAGAGCGAGGCATTGCGTTTCATATGATAGGGAGAGTGAGTGGGTGCGATTGCGAGCAGCGCATCGAATAGGTGCGTGGACGATGCCAGTCTCCGAGCGACGCCCATGTTGAATTTGAGGTGAGTGAAGAAGTTCATGACGGAGTGTGTGTGTGTGTGTGCCTCGCAGTTACTAGTGTAGCTTCATGGCAGTGAGTGGCGGGTGCATTTGCTGCAGAACTTCGATGGGATGTAACTCTTGCGAGATGGAAGCGACAGCTGGCATATCTGGCAACATGGTGCATGAATACGACCGATTCCGGCCGAGAAGACCAAGGACGCGTCAAGTCTGGGAGGGAGGGCCTCTTCGATGCTTGTGTCTAGGCCAGCATCTTGCAGGACGGTGGCGTAAAGGGACGCCTCAACGAGACTGCAGACCTCTGCGGTGGCTTGCGGCCTTTTTGACTTTAAGAGCTCAGATCCAGGCCACGCTTTCCCTGACAAGCCACGATGCCGCAGAGGGCAAACCGGCGAGGCTGCGGCGGGGTCAGTATGGGTCGGTCTCAGAAACCAAGAGCACGTGAATTTCGACTTGCCTTCGCTCCTCGCCATTAAAGCTGGGATGGTCTCCTGAGCCGGATGGCATCGTGCACTCATGGCACGGTGAAGCATCTGCAAAGCCACGGTGTGGCTGGCACCGCCGGGTTTTGCTGGGAACACCTCGATGCGGCCAGAGCTCCCATGGCCAATGTGGACATCGCCACGCCAGCAATGTCCATCATCTCCTGGTTTACGGAACGTCTGGCGAGATCTGTGCTTTCAGGCCTACTGGGAGCCGCGCGCATAGGCGAGTTCTGAACGGGTTTGCCACCTCGCGCAACGCAAGCAACATGCCCATCGAAGACCGTTGCAGATGAATTGCAGTTCATGTCAAAAAAGAAGGCTCAAGAATGCATGGCTCTTTAGCCAGGACCCTAACAGTGTCCACCAGGCGATGCCTGCAAACACTCCTGGTCCTGTGTCTGTCCTTGAGAAGGCCCTCTTTGCCCCAAGACTGACTGCAGCTCGATATATTCCTCCACTCTCCCACGCTGGGCCTGCAAGGGTGCGCCTGGCAGACGCAGGCCTGTCGACCGCCGGAGTGCGAGCCGCCAGCAGTGCTGCCTGGAGAGATGCTACTGCCTCTCACCTTCACAAGCCGTACAAACTTCAGTTCGGAGCTGCGGAGAGCTTGCGCAGTGACATTGACCTACGGGGACCACCCTCGTGGCGCGCCTTTCGGCGCTCGACGCCTGCAGTTGCAACTTGCACAAGTTGGAGGCAACTCCAGTGTGGCTACGCAATGGCTTCCTTTCCTGAGTCTGACAAGGTTCCGAAACGTCTTGGCCATATGCAAACTCTAGTTTTCTATATATGGGTGGTCGTCAAAATTATGGTCCCTTTCTGGGTCCCTTATATAGTACGGCACCTAATACTTAGGGTGCCCAAAAAGGGATCATAAGTTTGACAACCACCCATATGTATATCTACAAATTATAACTCTTGCACCGGACCGGTGCCTCCGAGGCTGCAAGCGCCACATCCTGCCACGAGCACAGATTCACGTGATAGGAGGTCAGAGATTCGATGCGAGGAAGGGCAGAGGATGTCTTTAATTCTCTGAAAACTGTTGCAATGAAATGACTCTAAGCCAGTTTCAACGATTTCTGGCCAGATCTGGCCTGAGGATTTCTTGGCAGGTATCTGCCGTGCTGCGTGCCCATCCGTGTCTGGTCCATTTCCCTCTGTGTCGGTTTCCGCTCTTTGAGCTTCGCGTAACGGAAGCATGCCACACTCTGCGCTGAGCTCAGCTGCTTTGCACGTCCAAGGGTCCGAGATCGTTAGGTTACTAGCGCATTTTCGGTGTAAGCAGGCTACGATGCTCAGTCTGGCTTCCGGGCTTTGGCACGGGCTCGGTCATGCCTGACTGGCAAGGATGGCTTTCGGTCGGCATGACACTTGAAAGGGAAAGGGTTTGTCACTCGCGAGTTTGCCGAAACCGCCATACTTGAAGTTAGGGGCATACATGGCACGCCAGCCCTGTAATATGAAAGCACAGGCGGCCCTGACTCCTGTTCCGGGCCTTCCACTCATCTTCACTCCAGTCTTCTCTTTTGCCGGCAGTGGCACTGCCGCTGGCGAACGCACGAATACGACAGAAATCAACACAATTACAAGCGCCAAGTGGATGCACTCATACTTGACTGAAGTTGGCGTCTTCGCGGAGTGGATCCGGGCATGACGTGACCAAAGGGCCAACAGGAATATATGGGACGCGACATTCTGGAACTGACAGCGCGACAGCACTTCTGTCCTCTAAGCCATTGCCAGCGCTGAGCTCGACGAAGCCCTGCCGCACCTGGGGATCAAGCTAAAATTCTTTGTGGCATCTCCGAGTTAAACAGCCCGGAAACTTTCCATACCACGGGTTCCTTGCCCGACCAAGTGTCTCTCTCAACACCTTACGCCTCAGACCGCCTCATGTGTAGCAGATTCAAGCCTCCTTCCAGCCGACAGTCTTCATCGCCTGATGTAGAGTGTAGATTGATGCCATGTCCACTGGTGGAAAGCGTACTCTACTGGGCCGGAGACGTTCCTCTCTGCAAAGTGTGCAGGAACGACCTCGACCGCATGGGGTGGATGTGGCACTTGGGCCGCATCCGCTTCGCACTTGGACGCTCAGCTTGGACGCGGGCTGGCCACAGCAGCAGCTGGATCATCGGCACCATAATACCTGTTACTGCCCCAGTCTCCTGCATCTCGGTCTTTTCCCAGCATGGCTCATGGTGCCTGCCATCTGCTCCCTGCGCATCTGCTGCAGGAAGGCAGCGATCGAGCCTGGAGGCTCTCATCGTTGGGCAAGTGCTGTGACAAGCGCGGGCCACCCTCCGTCGGTAACGCTTGGGATCGTTGCGGACGGCCAGCGCGGCGTCGAGCTCGTCAGGGGGTTCAGCTTCATCCTTCCCAGGGCATTCTTCGTCAAGGTTTGCGCGTGGCGAGGCTGCGCAATGGCACAGTGGCCTGAGCTGCAGCTGGCGATGCCACTGGGCTCGGAGACATCGCCCGCAGCATGTCCTGCGAAACAGTTTCACGAGCAGTGAATCGAGGGCACGCACGGTACTTTGATGAATGATTGTGATGGGGGTCCCAAGAGCGTGGAGCTCGCAGTTCACAGAAATGGCCTGATCCTATATTGATTCCTGGAAACTCATCATGTATGTCCTGACATGTCACGGCAGGTGCATTGAACGGGACGTCACCTGTCCTGATACATGGAGAATTCCGATGGGCGGGGGACGATCGCCGGCGGCCTTCGCCAAATGCCAAACGCAGCTAATCGGACCTCTCGTCCTTCCCGACCGGGGCTGCCGCTTCATCTCATCGGGGAAACAGTCGAAGATCTGGCGGAGGCAATCGTCACTTAGCAGTACCCGCCGCGAAAGAGAGTAAGAGCTTGAGCGTCGGACTGGCCGAGGCTGGACAGGCTTAGGCTGGTGCCAGGCAGCCTGGCCCACTGGCCAACAGCGCATCACAGCTCGCCCCGTCCGCGGCCCGCGGCCAACCGCCCGACAGCATTTTCAGCCGGCAGCACAAGGACGAAGACCTGCGGCAGCAGCAGCTCGGCGACGATGGTGTCCGCGATGGCCTCGAAAGCATTCCGAAGTGCTAGTAGAAGAGATTGGAGCACGCTTGGGTGAGGCCGCACCTGCGTCACCCCGGGCAGCCCGAGGCCAAGCAATTCGCCAATGAACTCCAAGATGTCCTGCAACTGCCGAAAGCAGCACATGCAGTAGCAGAGTTGCATGGATGGCGACTTCGCCCCTAGTCACCTAGTCGGAGCGGACCTCCTCTGAGCACGTCGCCGAACGGAACGCGGCCTCGTCCCCCGCACGGGCGGCGGCCTCTATGTCTGCCTGGGACTTCTCAGCCCGACAGACCTTCCGCCTACCTCTTTTTGGCCCTTCGGCCGTGTCTACCGGCCAAGCTGCCCAGGAGGTCTGCAGCGCGGCGGCCAGGACTGGAAGGAGGCTCTCCTCCAGGACCTGTGCTGACGACGCTTTGCGCTGAGGCCGAGCCTTGCGGTATTGGGGACGAGGCCTCCAAGGCTGCTGTTCGCACCTGCATTTTATCACGTTTCCGCGAAGCCAGCTGCTCAAGCAGCGAGGGGCCTCTGCATTCTTCATCTTCAGCATGCCTCCGCAGGTTCTGCAGCACAGCGGGCTGATCCGGAGCCCTCCTTTTACCTTCCATCTCCTTACTCATATCTGCAGCCCAGCTGCTGAGGCAGACCACCCTGGCCCCTGTGCGGGCCAGGTTTTCGTCGTTGAACAGGAAGCCGATGGCCTGCAAGGCGGTTCAGGCGCGCGTCTGTGCAGAGCCACGCCCTTTGGCAACCCTCACGATTCGGTGGCCTCTGTCATGAGCGGCAGGTGCACTGTCGGAGCCTCCGCATAAGATGTTTCGTTCTAAACCCAAGACCTAGACACACGGAAAGCTGGCCTCGTCCTCTCCATGTCCCACCTCAGCCACAGCCACGGACAGAATTGCATGGCGGCTTTCTAAGCAAGCTGGAGAACCGAGCACGGGACTGTCATCAGGAGCAGGTCGGCGGCCCTAACAGAGGAGCACAAGTGCTGAGCTTGCGAGACATTCGTGTTTTTGCTGTTGACTGCGGTAGGCTTCAGGCTGCTCATCCACGTTCATTGCCAGGCGTTTCTGTATATTCATGTACAAGGCCTGACACTGTTGCAGTCTTTTCTCGAATGAATGACGGGGCGGTGTCGTGGGTCGAAGATCGTAGACGGGGCCCAAGCCTCGGCGTCACCATCGGGCAAGTAGGGCCTGGGCCCCGGGAACGCAGAAATGTTATGCGGCCGGTGTTGTTTCTGTTTTGCCAACAAACCAGAAGTTGGGTAGCAGCACCCACGCAGCCTAGACGCGGCTTGCATTTCCCACCTTCGACCCATGGTGCCTTCCGATTCAGTGTCCAAGTGCCGCACTTGCCGCGCAGGAGTCTGTTGTAGGCCCCCGTTTGCAAAACATAGCGAAAAGTGGTCTTTCGAACCTTGCAACAGATGTGAGAACTTTGGCTGGCAGTAGAACAGCCAAAACCGTGCACCGCCAAGTGCAGTTGGGCGACATTCACGAGCAGGATCGACCTCGTGAGCGGCTCGAAACGAGGCCATGATCCAAGCGGCGAGTGCAGCCACTGCATGCAAGCCCAGGGGCAGCGTCTGGAGGAGCTGCACCCTAACTCGGTCCAGTGTCTCAAACGCCAGGAGCCCGTCCACAAGCATGTCGACCCCCTGTCAGGCACGTCTTGCATCTGGAGAGGTGGAGAGAGCAACCACCGGTCCAACAAGCCTGGTACTCGGCGAAGAGACCGAAAAGGTCCCTGCCGTTTTCTTCGGAAAAGGCCAGCCTCGATCTGGTGCAGGCACTGCAAAGGCGCGAAACGGGCAGCAGCGCTTGGCACACCGTGCGGATCCTTGCAAACAGGCCACGCAGCGCCAGTTTGGTGGATGTACTCCACCAGGGCCTTGTGACAGACTTGGAGTCGGGGGATGCCACAACTGGCGGGCGTTCCTGAGCGCACCGCGTCCGCCTGAGTAGGCAGGCCCGGAAAGAACTTTGTTCCCTTCGTCAGCCCTGCTTTCACGCATTCCAACCTCGGAACGGACTACTGCGAGCCGCTCCCGGCTCTCTACGGCTCTCCATGGATCGCGCTGAGAGTGCGGCACCGGGGCAAGTTCCGCCCTATTCAGCGGAAAAGCCTGTGAACGATTGCGAAAAGCCTTTGAACGATTGCACGGCCGCGTGAAAGTCACCCACGCTCGACCCCAAGTCCCCGACATTCTGGGGTTCCTTTGCCTGATGGCAGGACAGCGCCGGCAGAGAAACTCAATCAGCTGCGGAAAACAAGGGGGCATGCCAGACATGGAAAGCGAGGCGCCTCCCAGAAGGACCATGCCACCTCTGAAAGCGCAAGCAGCACATGATCGGAAGGTGTAGCCATAGCCAACGTTTTCAGCCAGGTCGCCGCGGACAGCCATGCCATGGCAGCTGAAAACCAGCGAGCCAGCGAGCACGGTGCCCCTCCTACTCCAGTCAGCTAACACCATAGCCATAAAGCCACGTGTGAGCGCGCATGTTACAACATCCGCATGCTCTCCCGAGATGCATGAGGCACAAACGTGAGGTGACCCCGACTTGAGCACCGATGTTCAGGCAGATGCAAGATCTCCAGTCACTCTGCTCTTTGCCGGTTGTAGGATGATGCTGCTGCAAGCATCTAGAGTCAACGCCCTACAACGCGCCCCAATGCCATCTTCCACGATCAACGCAAGCTGGTCAGTTTCGACCCGAATCCATCTTTGTGCAGGTCTGCAACATGCGCAGGCATCAGTGGCATGAATGTTGCTGTCGGGACCACATCCTCGCACATGCTATTCTTCGCCTCTGGCACATGATGCCATGTTTGATGGTGCTCGGTTGTCAACACTGTCAGCATGTCGTTTTGTTTCTTGTTATTCATCTCCTCTCCCTGATCTGTCTATGCCTGCAGCCTGCATACATTCTGCATACTTGCCCACATGAATACCTGCAGAACGAGACAGAGGTCCATCTCTGACTTCGTGCTGTTGCTATTATTTGTCCATAGATTGATTTATTATCTATCTGCTTATGTATATGTTCACGTCAACTCACATTTTCAAGTTTCTTTATTCATTCATTTGATTACACCCGCCCTGCCCCTCCCCCGATACATTCTCTAGACGTACATCCCCACAGCTACAAGGCTTGTCACAGCTAAGCTTACATGGCGCAGCCGAGTCTGTGGACCGTGGATTTTGGCCATCCATCAAGGCCACATTCACACGCAGCTAGCGTGACGGAAAAAAGAGCCGACTGCTTCCATCAGGTAGCTGAAGCTGCCGCCGCCACCTGTCTGGGGAAGTCCGGAGGTCACATTAATCAAATCATCCAGCGAAGAAAATGCAGAGGTAGAGGGGGGCAACGCAGCAACCGCTCCTCCGGGCTTCCGGCTCTGTGCTCAGATACTATCATCTTGGCAGCTTATGTGCTGCAAAAAACGCAACCGTGCAAGCGCAGCGGGAGACAACTGAGAAAGTGTTCAGTGTTCATGCTGGTTGAAACGGGATATATTCCCAGCTGCTTCGAAAACCTGCTCTCGTCTTAGCTGGCCTTCGTTCGCAACCGGCAGAGGGCTCGGCAGCGGGCTCGGCACCTCCAGCACGCAAATTTAAGAGGCTCCTTCATGCCCGTTTACTCCGACACCTGTGAACTTCACATCAGCCATGGGCCAGGGACGGTCCACCCAGACATTCATCACAAACCCATCCGAAACCGAGCAAGCCGTGCATACTGCACTGAAACACCCTTGCAACAGTGAAGCTCTCTCAACACGACTGTCACGCGATCACTTGCTGCATTCTGCACTTGAGCGGCAAGCCATGGCCAACCGGCATGCTGCGAGCAGCGGTGAGTGACGGTAAGCAAGTACCAGTACCAGTAGCAGTGCCAGATCGCAGAAGCAGCGAGTGGAGAGTCATCGACGCCTACGGACTGCATCAAAGGGGTGAGGACCGCTGAGGGTGTAGAGCAAGCGAGCGAATCGGCGCGTGAGTGAGTCAGTGAATCAGTGAGTCAGAGAGCGAGGCATTGTGTTTCATATGATAGGGAGAGTGAGTGGGTGCGATTGCGAGCAGCGCATCGAATAGGTGCGTCGACGATGCCAGTCTCCGAGCGACTCCCATGTTGAATATGAGGTGAGTGAAGAAGTTCATGACGGAGTGTGTGTGTGTGTGTGTGCCTCGCAGTTACTAGTGTAGCTTCATGGCAGTTAGTGGCGGGTGCATTTGCTGCAGGACTTCGATGGGATGTAACTCTTGCGAGATGGAAGCGACAGCTGGCATAGCTGGCAACATGGTGCATGAATACGACCGATTCCGGCCGAGAAGACCAAGGACGCGTCAAGTCTGGGAGGGAGGGCCTCTTCGATGCTTGTGTCTAGGCCAGCATCTTGCAGGACGGTGGCGTAAAGGGACGCCTCAACGAGACTGCAGACCGCTGCGGTGGCTTGCGGCCTTTTTGACTTTAAGAGCTCAGATCCAGGCCACGCTTTCCCTGACAAGCCACGATGCCGCAGAGGGCAAACCGGCGAGGCTGCGGCGGGGTCAGTATGGGTCGGTCTCAGAAACCAAGAGCACGTGAATTTCGACTTGCCTTCGCTCCTCGCCATTAAAGCTGGGATGGTCTCCTGAGCCGGATGGCATCGTGCACTCATGGCACGGTGAAGCATCTGCAAAGCCACGGTGTGGCTGGCACCGCCGGGTTTTGCTGGGAACACCTCGATGCGGCCAGAGCTCCCATGGCCAATGTGGACATCGCCACGCCAGCAATGTCCATCATCTCCTGGTTTACGGAACGTCTGGCGAGATCTGTGCTTTCAGGCCTACTGGGAGCCGCGCGCATAGGCGAGTTCTGAACGGGTTTGCCACCTCGCGCAACGCAAGCAACATGCCCATCGAAGACCGTTGCAGATGAATTGCAGTTCATGTCAAAAAAGAAGGCTCAAGAATGCATGGCTCTTTAGCCAGGACCCTAACAGTGTCCACCAGGCGATGCCTGCAAACACTCCTGGTCCTGTGTCTGTCCTTGAGAAGGCCCTCTTTGCCCCAAGACTGACTGCAGCTCGATATATTCCTCCACTCTCCCACGCTGGGCCTGCAAGGGTGCGCCTGGCAGACGCAGGCCTGTCGACCGCCGGAGTGCGAGCCGCCAGCAGTGCTGCCTGGAGAGATGCTACTGCCTCTCACCTTCACAAGCCGTACAAACTTCAGTTCGGAGCTGCGGAGAGCTTGCGCAGTGACATTGACCTACGGGGACCACCCTCGTGGCGCGCCTTTCGGCGCTCGACGCCTGCAGTTGCAACTTGCACAAGTTGGAGGCAACCGCAGTGTGGCTACGCAATGGCTTCCTTTCCTGAGTCTGACAAGGTTCCGAAACGTCTTGGCCATATGCAAACTCTAGTTTTCTATATATGGGTGGTCGTCAAAATTATGGTCCCTGTTATTCGGAGGGCACTAGTCCGTTACGATCGGTGTGCATGCACGGAAAAATGCAGACGGACTCCTTTTTCCGGATGGCTGAAACCGCAGCGGTCTGGATCTGTGTCAGAGCCTCGGGCCGGACACAAGTCCAAAGGGTGCTGCTACGGATCGGTACGGGCACCGGTCGGGACAGGAACCGTCGGAACCGGGTGCCAAAATGGACTTTGCAGGTTTTCTGAGGCCGGCCTACGGCGTGCAGGAAAGGGCAAAGTCCAACCCACATCGGAAATCCAGGCTGAAAGCTGCGGATTAAAGGGCCTAAATCCAAGGCGGAGAACAAAGGGGAGGTGGCGGGAAAGAAAAGGCTAGCACACCGTCAGATTGCGGAACGGATGCGCCTAAGTCGAACGGCTGCGGTACAGTTACGACTTGCCGTTGCGAGCCCTCCGATTAACACAATACGACCCGTCGAGAAACCGTTATTCGGAGGGCACTAGTCCGTTACGATCGGTGTGCATGCACGGAAAAATGCAGACGGACTCCTTTTTCCGGATGGCTGAAACCGTAGCGGTCTGGATCTGTGTCAGAGCCTCGGGCCGGACACAAGTCCAAAGGGTGCTGCTACGGATCGGTACGGGCACCGGTCGGGACAGGAACCGTCGGAACCGGGTGCCAAAATGGACTTTGCAGGTTTTCTGAGGCCAAGGTCTAGAACGAAATCCAGGCAAAGGAGTACCCGCACCGGGGAGAAAACCGCCAAAGTCAGAAGTCCAATGCCGGGAAGAGGTCACGGTTGAAGGCGGACGCAGGAGAGTAACACGGCCGCGGAGGACGGCTCAACAGATGCCAAGGGACCAGGATCTCATCGGCAGGATTGAGTCCCAAGGTGCCCGGGTCGCGGGACCGGCTCAGGGCGTCAGCAATTTTGTTACGGAACCCCGGAACATGGTCGATATGTGCGGAAATGCAGAAATGACGCTGCCATAACAGGTAGGAGTGCAATAGGTCACACATACCGCGGGCAGTAGAGAGGCCTTTCCAGGAGGCCGATTCGGAAGGGCTGTTGTCACAGCGGCTGACGAAGTGAACAGGGTGGTGAGCGGCCGGGACAACGAGGGCAACGCACCACAGAAGCGCGATTTGGCCAAGGAGTTCCCAGGCAGCAATGAATTTCTGAGGGGAAATGTCAGGGGAATACCAAGCACAAAGTCGAGCAAGCTCCGCAGGAGATAAGGCGGAGCGGAACCATACCGTGCGGCCGGAGGGAAAGGCCACGAAGCCGCCCAGGCCCGCGTGTTTGCTGTCGGCACAGGAGTCAGCAAACGCCTCGCAAGTTAACAGCGGAGCGAGAGACAGCGGGAAGAGCGGGATGGACTGACACAGGCAGGAGTGCCAAAGGTCCAAGACAGCTTTAGATTCCTGTGAGAGCTTCCGGTCGGAGTCAGGAGGGGAGCGGACAGAGATCCAGAGTCGTCGCTCACCGGCAAAGTGGAGAGGAACATCCTTCAGTGTATGAACAGCACGGGAGGCCACACTGACCAGGGTGCAGCCCTGGGGGCAACTGGCCAGACCAACAGATTTCGTGAGCACGAGGTCTTTGGACAGGGCTGCACGGAAGGATTCCCACTTGGAGGGGGCCACAGCAACGTGAACAAGTGGAGGTAGGCTTTGGTCCCGATAAAGCGGTGCAAGGGACGGCCGGAATGGGCGAAACAGGGAACAAACCCAAAGAAGTTTGCCCGTGAGTTTGCGAAGCAGGTGTAGTGGAATCGCCTCCCCGGAACGGGCTGAAGAAATCAGAAGGCGGAGACGGGCCAACTTCGGTGGTTCAAGCGTGGCGGTAAAGGTTTCCAAGGACATAGACCAACCAATCCAAGTCGGCCGTGCGCCCAAGTAGGCTTTGTGCCAACTCATTGGGACACGAAGCACAAGAAGGAACACACATAGCACAGCGGCCCACACTGGCGCGGACGGACCGGAAAGGAGGGAGATCAGGTCATCGACATAGATAAGCAAGGCATGGCGGATGAACAGAAGCCGATGCATGAGGCGTGACAGGATCCCCGCCAAACGTGCCCAGTAAAAGCCGGACGCGCGTGCGCCGAAATTCAATGTCAGACACTGGAATAGGCGGCCGCGGTGGAAAAAGCAAAGAAGGCCTTGATCGGCGGCCCGGATCAGTATGCGCCGATGAGCCTTGCTGACATCCAGGATAAGTGCGAAGAGCTGTTCCAGGGCCAGACGGAGAGGAAAGCAGCGACGGAGGCCCGAGATGGTCGGGTTCGCAGACTTATTGGGAAGAGCGGTGTGTTCTGTAACACCGGAAACGCTGGAATCCACCACCAGGCGGGGGTCACGGTCGGGGGCCTTAACAAGTCCAAGCTTCCCCACGGCTGTACGAGCATAGGTGGCGGTGAGGCTGTCAAGACCGCCTGGAACCTCCCGCACCCATCCTTCAGAAACTTCGGTTTGAAGAAGGGAGTCAACAGTGGACAGGTCGGAAAGAGCTGATCCCCAGGAGGAGGAACAATGCTGTAAGTCCATGGATGGGTCCTTGGGGGCGGAAGCAGGGAACAGTGTAGGGCAGGCAGGCATAGGTTCGTCAACACCAAGAGGAACTCCCTCAAGTAGCAAGTCCACAAAGGGTCGATCCGGATCGCGCGAGAGCTGGAGCAGCGCATCCAGGAGGAACAGGCGGAACGGTTGGCCCGGAGGGACCGAAAGGAGTGTATCAAAGTCAGTGGCCGCCAGACCCAGGAAGGAGCGCAAGTCACCCAAGAAAGGTACCAGTTCGGACTCAGAAATCGGGGCATCCTTGGAGCCGGATGCCAGCCGAGCGCGAAACTTGGCAAGGAAATCCCCGGACAGGATGCGCTGAACCCAAAGTTTGCGCAGGGGGCCAATGGTGTCGGGGCCGGACGGTTTGGACCAGGAAGCAGTGGAGCACGAACCTGCACCATCTTCAATCCGGGAGGAAGGAAGTGGCCAGCAGAGATGAGGCTCAAGAAGAGCCGTTTCCCAGGAGAGGAACGGGACTGGGCCCACAGACCGGGAGAGATATGGTGCCATCAGTGCCGCAACGCGCTCGCAGAGACCGTCCGGGTAGCAGGCAGTGGTCCGTGTAAGGAAGGCACCGGACGAGTCACGCTTGCCTGTCAAAGGCGGGTGAGTGCCTGGCGGGTGGCAGCAGGTCGAGGCCAGAGAGGAGAGGTCCGCCAAGTTTGAGACAAAAGTCCAGCTCTTTTTAGCATTCATGCCAAAATTGCAAGCGGCAACTTCCACGGCGGACAGGCAGTGGTGACGGATCCACGCTTTGCACGGGTCGGTGAGCCACAACAAGCTGCTAGATGGGTTTTCAAGAATAACCAGACCGCCCGAGAGAAGCACGAGAGTGAGGAGCTCCCGACAGAGCTCGTGCAGCTTGTCGGAACGTTGCAGTTCAGCCTGCTGGCGCTGGGAAGGAGCGGGAATGCCGTGAGGGTGTGCTGGTGTCCGGACTGCAGGCGGGCCACCGGGTTTAAGGCGTGCACGGCTAAAGCTGGAGCAGGGTGGGGCGGCAACAGCCACACGCACGAGGCCAGACGAGCACAATTTCCGCATGGACGACTGATGCTGGGGCAGAAGCAAGTCCACCTGTTCCCCATGAAGCACGTCTATAGGGGCAATGCGGTCGAGGCCAAGATTGGAAACTGCTTTAGAGAGCGGGGCCGAGCAGCCTGAGAACAAGTCCAGAAACAGTGCCGGGCGAACAGGAGGATCGGCTGGGGAAGTGGAAGGGGGGGCCCGATCCAAGGATGGAGCTGTCTCCTTGGCAGGGCGTGCACACGGGGAGGGGGGATGCATGCCAGGACGGGCCCCTTGAAAGGGTGGGCGGGCAAAGGAGAAGGAGTATCGGAGAACCGGGCGGTGCGGCGAGCGACTTCTGAGTCGGACCGACTCCGAGGCAGGGGCCGCCTGAGCCACGGACTCAGCCGGGGCGTGATTTGACATCTCCTCATCAGAGGAGAAAATACGCACGGCTTCATCGGCCAGGGCATCAGGGGACGAGCCTTGCAACGGCGGAGCCATGGCCGACAGGGGTTCAGCTGCATCCGCGTTTCAGTGCGATGTGGCGCGGTGTTTGGCAGCCGTGTGTTTCTGGCCGCAGGGTTTGCCGGAAGGGAGCGGAATCGGGCAGGAATGAGAAAAGCGGCAGGAATCCAATTTGCAACGGCCGAGCACAAAGCGTTTGCAAATTTCCTTGCCATTCTCGTCCACCTCATGCCACGACTCTTCCCACAGGTCCTTGACGGGTTTCTTGCCGGCCGGCTTTTTGGCATCTGCTTTGGCTTTGCCGGTCGGTTTTTCCGGTTTGCCGTCGGTTTTGAGACGCTTCGTGGGCCGGTCAGGCTTAGCTGGCTGTGACGTGTCGGCCGTACCCCCAGTGCGGGTGGGTTCCCGGACCGGAGGGGCAGGCATGGACCGAGGCCGGGCACACAACAAAGTCGGAATCATGTGCCGGGTGACGGAAACCTCATGAATGGAATCAGCCAGCGACCACTTCTCATCTCGCATCAGTGTGCCAACGGCAGCCCAGATGGACCGGTCGGCTGCGAGTACTTCTTGCAGAGATGGTGCCCGGAGGGAAGGATCCAGAGGGACAGCCGTAGCGGATGCAATGAAAGACTCAGCAAAAATCTTGCCGATACGGAGGTGCAGGTCACCCAGGAAAGCCAAGGCCGTGACCAGAATCCCAAAGTGGCGGCGAAGCAGGGGCTCAACGGGACCTGAGTTAGGCACGGACGCGTGAGCCACAACCGGGTCCGGAACATCATCCAATAAGGAGCGGAGGAGCTGGTTGTCCGACCTGGGTCGGCGATGTTCATAGAACGTCTGAACGTCATGCTCAGATGTCCTCAAGCGCCACGGAATCCACAGGGTTGTTGGCTTGTCCAACTCAGAGCGGAGGCGGTTGAGAAATTCCAAACTGGGTGTGTTGGACGGGGAGAGGATTTCTCCCGGATAGGCCTCAATGAACTTTTGACGCAGCAGCTCCGCCGCTTCGGCCGTGATTTTTGGGCCGGGCAGGGAAGGCGGAGCGCTCCCGGCCGAGGCAGGGGTCGACGGGGCAGGTGCCGGATGCACAAGGTCGCGCGCCTGCACCAGAAGGCGTCGTGCAAAACTGGCAGATGGTGTGATCCTGGCCGAGGTGTCGTTGGGGTCTG
This sequence comes from Symbiodinium sp. CCMP2592, assembly GCA_905221615.1. Classification (NCBI taxonomy): domain Eukaryota; class Dinophyceae; order Suessiales; family Symbiodiniaceae; genus Symbiodinium; species Symbiodinium sp. CCMP2592. Next base: position 124,158 of record CAJNDT010003746.1, read on the forward strand.
CCGGAGGCCACAAGACGCGAATCCAGTCGTCAGGGGAGCCATCCGGAGGGATAGCATAGGCAATGGTCGCGATGGTCTTGAAACCCTTTACAGTGAGGACCTCCAGAAGTTCATCAGGAGCAGACCATTGCCGGAGCAGGGCAACCAACGCAGCAGGATCGTCAAAGGCGGGTGTGCCAGAACTAGACATGTCGGAGGAGCAAAAAGTCCAGGATGACACAGGTAAAGTCCAAGCTGACGGCCTACCCTGATCCTAAGAGCCTGAAAATGGCAGCGGGACGGAGGCAGTAATAAGCGGACAGAGGCAGGCAATCCCAGCAAGCACGGGAGCAGGGCCGAGTCCAGGTTTTTTTCCCCACCGACCGTCCACGCCGGTGAATAGCACCGTCCAGGTGCGGAGTAATATGGGAGGGCCCGGCGGCCTCCGGCCCGTCCCCTGGTATGAAGCCGCTGAGCTACCATCCGAAGCGGTGGCATACGCGGCACGCGTGATTCTGATGCTGGCGTCTGCGGGTCGGATCCACCTGACGGCCACACACTTGTGGACATTCCGGATTGACACATGGCAGTTGGCAGTAGATCACGACCCGGGGCGGTCGCAGGATGCTCCCACAGAGACGGACCAGTCGGGCCAGGAAGCTGACCGAGCAGCGGCGCAAGAGGTCAAGGAGTTGCTGGTCGGTAAAATCTTCCAGGTCTTGCAGTTCCGGAGCAGACGGCAGGAGAACCGCACCATCACGGTCCCAGGCCGCTCGAACCGGACGGTCCCCAGGCCCAGCCGACGGATAACCATCAGAAGCCATGGCGGAAGATGGCGACAATAAAGGGGGGTTGGGGCGGGGCAGGCTGAAACAGAAAACGGCTGCGGAAGAAAGACAGTGCAAGCAAGTGTGAGCACAGGCGCATGGAACTGGCACGAGCTGGCACATGCGTATGCATTTTCTTCACAGCGGGGCGGGACATCAAGTCTGGCAGGCGCGGCGGAGGCAGAGCTGGGCACCCGCAGGCGGGGCGGAGCACCATGCCTCAGAGCAGAGCTGACCAACAGAGGCCCCACAGGCCGGTTTCACCCAAAATGGTTCCAGGCCCAGCAGAGACACGCGTACGGACTTTGCAGTGTCGGGCGGGCACGGAACGGGACGGTGCAAGACGTTGCTGCGAGGGTTATGCAGAAATCCATTCATGCTGGGCTCTCGCTGTTGGGAGCGAGGGGGCCGAGGCTTGGCAAAGTCATCGTCCGAACCCGAGGCCCCGGATTGTTCGGAGTCGGAGCTGTCATCGGAGAGGTCAGTGCTTTCCACTTCCTCTTCATCCGGCTCCGGACGGCGCCGGGGGGAGCGCGATCGGCCAGAGCGTTCCCGAGGCGCCATGCCGCCCATGTTGCTATCAGGTGGCGGCAAGGACACCCGAAAGTCAGGCAATGGTTTGCTAGAACCGCGGCCCACTGGCTGAAGGGGGCGGTAGCCGGACCGGATTCGGTTAATGACCTCAGCCTGCAACGATAACATTGGGCCTATATCGTCTCGGCTATAGACCCGAACGGAGCCTTCCATGGAGGACGGACGGTGATGGCCTTGCAGACGGCGAAGCTCAGGGTCAAGGTTAAGCTGCCTGGCCCAGGATAGGACAGTGGCCTTGCAGCTGTGAACCCCATACATGGAGTGCTCAGGCGGGCAGGCCTCGGGGGAGTGCAGGTGCCAGTGTTCTTGCAGGAGGGCCCGGAGCCAGGGCATGGCGCGGGACCGGTGCAAAGGAGAGACAAACACCGGAGAGGCAGGGTCAGGCCCGAGGACCGGAAGCAAGAAATCCACCGTGCGGTCCGGGAACATGCGTTTGGTGTCGGACAGGCACTGCTGAAGGGCGTTAAGCCAGGATATGCCCCAACAAGCGGACGGCGAGCCTGTCAACCCGTAGAGCTGGCAACCCCACGGCATGTTGGCCCGGCAGCTTTTAGTGCGGGTGGCGACACCGGTCAGGGCAGTGGAGCCGGATTGCAGTATCACCCGGGACGGGGGAGACCAAAGGCCGTCGTTCCAACGAAGAGACGACCAAATCAGGCACAGGACCGAGCCCCGAAGCAGGACCTCGGCAAGCAGAGTCGTGGGATCCATGACGGACCGTTCGAGCCAGACGACAAAGGACACGGAAAGAGGCAATGCTTCACGCTTTTCCACCGGGCCGGTCGAGGAGAGAAACGCGGAGCAGAGCGGAGTGTGCAACTGTACCTGTATAGATGGCAAACCCGCCACCTTGGCCATCCAACTCAAGGCCTTGAAACTGGTGGTAGAGAGGCCAGAAGGGGCGGAAGTCAGCTGAAGCCAGGACGGGAGTGCACCGGGCGGATACAGTGCCGGACCCAGGCAGACCAGGAACGCAAGTAAAGCTGCAAAGTGCTGGGGGCATTTTTCGCGATGGCACGTGCTTGGAGTTCCCGAGGCGCGGGTACCAGCTTGGTATGCAAAAACAGGGTGCAGCGGTCGCCAAGCTCCTGAACAAAGTCGCAAAACATGTTGCGGAAATGTGCCAAGGCGCGAGCAGTTGTGGATTCCATAGAGGAGGAATCGGAGGCGTCAGTAGCCAGTGGCAAAAAGCCAGAATGCACGAAGGGCGCCGGGGGAATCACAGAGGGCCGCGTATCCGGAGATGAGGCAGAAAGACCCCGGGGGTACGCCAATGGGTCGCGGGGCAGGCGAGGCACCCGGGGGCAGGACAGAAGTGGTGGGCCCAATGGAAACGTAGGAGCCGAACGTGCAGGACGCAAAGCCGGGCAGCGAAGAGGCCGGAACAAGGGGAAGGGGGCAGGCCGAGGCCGAGCGGGCCGGGGGCGAGCAGCCAGGTCCGACAAAGAGGCACGGGACAGGCAGGGCAAGGCCAGCCCAAGGCGAGGCACAAGCAAGGATGCAAGTCCAGGTAAGGGAGGACCGACCGGGTGAGCAGTAGGGACCGGCACGACCTGAAAGGATGTAGAGGATGCCGAAGAAGGGCTGGAATGAGGCGGTGCCGAGGGCCCAGGGGCCGAGGCCGGAGAATCGCATTGACGCGGGGAGGTGTCGCCCAAAAAATCCAACCGCTGCGGGCGGGGCGGTGTGATCAGAGGAGCGGCAGCGGAGGGCTGCAAAGGAAAGCCGTGAAGCAAGGAACCAAGGTCAGATGCCAAGGCCGGGTTGCCCGCAGGGGCCACCGGCGGATGCACAGGTACCTGGCCGGGCAGGGTAAGCAACAAATAGCGGAACAACGCGCAAGAGAGAGACCGGCGCATCCTCGATGGTCTCCAGCTCGATGTTGGCCTGGCGGCAGGAAAAAACAAAAGCAACATGTCTCTGAAAGCAGCAGGCAGGTGCAGCAAGGCGGGGAACCACGACTTTTTAGGCATCGCCGCAGCGGGGCCGGATCAGGCCGGCCGCGAGAAGCAGAAAAGTGCACAGCACCGGGCCTAGCGGACCACCCCAACACAATGATCTTAGGAGACTAGTTGCAATATGGGCCATAAAAAGCATGGGGAACGCGGGGCGGTCCGGATCAGGTGCCTAGTACCCGTCCTGGATACAGTAAGGGCATTTGTGCCCGGTGTGATCGGTCCGGGAATGCAACATCACGGGCCGGAGGCAAATGCGGAGGCAATGCGGGCCCCGGGCCGGACAATCATGCGAGCAGTAGCCGCGAATGTGCAGGTGAGACAAAACCGACGGAGGCTCCTGAAGCGGAGCCCAGCTTGGCAAGTCCTGCTCCTCAAAGCAAAAGAGGTCGGGCCAGGGCCAGGAGTCCGTGCGGATGAACGGGCCGGGCGTCTCGGGCAGGAAGATGCTCAGGCGCTCCCAGCCTTCGCTGATGGTCCAGGGGCCGGTATTGGCCCGGCGCGGGGTGAGTTGGCCCCGATCCACAAAGACCGGAGTGCAGCCGGGGCGGTTGGGATCAGAGTGGACCAGGGGCGCATTCGGGTCGATGGCCGACGTGTCCGTAAGGAGGGCCTGGCGCGGGCGGGCGAAACCGGGCAGGACACGGAGGCCACCGGAATCACCACCAGCACCGGGTGGGGTCGGCTGGGCCGAGTTGCCATCGGAGGGCCTGGTGCCATCGTTCTGGTCCAGACCGGCATGGATGGCGTCGGCTGCCTGTTGGTCCGGAAAGCGCGGACCGGCCGGCACCGGTGCGAGGTCACCACGCGTAGTCTGCGGATAGCGTCCTCGGTTCGGAGGCGGGCCGGTCTGGGACATGTGCGCGACCGGAACCTCGACGTCAAGCTGGCCCAGGTTGCCCATGGCATAGGTGACGTCCTGGGCGACCTCCGCGATCAAACAAAGAAGTCCAGTCACCTGGGACGGTGGCAAGTCGGCCAGGGACCGGTAAATGGCATCATCGTCCAGAGTGCAAAGAACGGACAGGTCCATCTCGAGGGGCGGCGGAGCGGCCTTGGCAGTTGCCGCAGGAGCCTTGGGAGCCGCTTCGGATGGAGCAGCCGCCGGCTTGGCGGGGGGGAAAGAGGGGGTGGAAGGCCGGGCCGGAGGAAAGCTGGCTTTCTTCTTAGAGGGTCCGGCGGGAGCAGCTGGCAGGCCACCAGTCGTAGGGGGGTGGCTGGGAGGCTGCTTTTGGGGCGCGAGAAAATCGGCACCACGCTTGGCCGGGGGCTGGGACGGGGTGGCAGGTGGATCCGCGGAGGGGGCCGGGTCCGGAGCCACGGTAGTGTCCTGTGCCGGGGTCTCCGTTGGGACGGCCTGGGCCTCGACATCGGCCGGAGTCGGGTCGACGTCGGACCGGATGCCAATGGCAGCTCCCACCACACCGCGGGCCAAGTCGCGGAGAGCGTGTCCACCAAAGCGGGCCATGATCAGCAAGAGCGAAAGGCAGAGAAGGCAGAAAGCGTTAGAAGCTAAAAGCGGCTGCGGCAGGAGGCAGGGGTAGCTCGAGCACGGCGAGACAACCAGCCAGAGCTAAAGCAGGACCGGAAACAGCTTGCAAGCCGGCCTTCGGGGGCGAGACCGGCGGACCAGAAGCCGGGTCAGGCCTGAGAAGAGCCAACGAGAAGCTAACAATTAGAGTGCATGCAGCTGGGGACCATACATGATGGAACGGAGCTGAGCACCGAAGGACCTTAGCCAGATATGGGCCAAGGCGGGAAGTGTAAAAAGGCGGGGTCGGCCTCTTGGCGGAGAGGCGGGACCGGGGCCGCCTGACAGAAAGGGTCAAGAGGCAGCAAAGTTAAGCAGAAAAAACAGCCTCGAAGATGAGGATGATGTACTCGAGGACCGCCGGGCCCTACGCCGTCGGCGAGGACGGGAGCGGGACGAGTCAGAAGAAGAAGGCATCAAGCCGTGACAGACTAAAGAAAAGGCTAGCACACCGTCAGATTGCGGAACGGATGCGCCTAAGTCGAACGGCTGCGGTACAGTTACGACTTGCCGTTGCGAGCCCTCCGATTAACACAATACGACCCGTCGAGAAACCTTCTGGGTCCCTTATATAGTACGGCACCTAATACTTAGGGTGCCCAAAAAGGGATCATAAGTTTGACAACCACCCATATGTATATCTACAAATTATAACTCTTGCACCGGACCGGTGCCTCCGAGGCTGCAAGCGCCACATCCTGCCACGAGCACAGATTCACGTGATAGGAGGTCAGAGATTCGATGCGAGGAAGGGCAGAGGATGTCTTTAATTCTCTGAAAACTGTTGCAATGAAATGACTCTAAACCAGTTTCAACGATTTCTGGCCAGATCTGGCCTGAGGATTTCTTGGCAGGTATCTGCCGTGCTGCGTGCCCATCCGTGTCTGGTCCATTTCCCTCTGTGTCGGTTTCCGCTCTTTGAGCTTCGCGTAACGGAAGCATGCCACACTCTGCGCTGAGCTCAGCTGCTTTGCACGTCCAAGGGTCCGAGATCGTTAGGTTACTAGCGCATTTTCGGTGTAAGCAGGCTACGATGCTCAGTCTGGCTTCCGGGCTTTGGCACGGGCTCGGTCATGCCTGACTGGCAAGGATGGCTTTCGGTCGGCATGACACTTGAAAGGGAAAGGGTTTGTCACTCGCGAGTTTGCCGAAACCGCCATACTTGAAGTTAGGGGCATACATGGCACGCCAGCCCAAGCACAGGCGGCCCTGACTCCTGTTCCGGGCCTTCCACTCATCTTCACTCCAGTCTTCTCTTTTGCCGGCAGTGGCACTGCCGCTGGCGAACGCACGAATACGACAGAAATCAACACAATTACAAGCGCCAAGTGGATGCACTCATACTTGACTGAAGTTGGCGTCTTCGCGGAGTGGATCCGGGCATGACGTGACCGAAGGGCCAACAGGAATATATGGGACGCGACATTCTGACACTGACTGCCCGACAGCACTTCTGTCCTCTAAGCCATTGCCAGCGCTGAGCTCGACGAAGCCCTGCCGCACCTGGGGATCAAGCTAAAATTCTTTGTGGCATCTCCGAGTTAAACAGCCCGGAAACTTTCCATACCACGGGTTCCTTGCCCGACCAAGTGTCTCTCTCAACACCTTACGCCTCAGACCGCCTCATGTGTAGCAGATTCAAGCCTCCTTCCAGCCGACAGTCTTCATCGCCTGATGTAGAGTGTAGATTGATGCCATGTCCACTGGTGGAAAGCGTACTCCACTGGGCCGGAGACGTTCCTCTCTGCAAAGTGTGCAGGAACGACCTCGACCGCATGGGGTGGATGTGGCACTTGGGCCGCATCCGCTTCGCACTTGGACGCTCAGCTTGGACGCGGGCTGGCCACAGCAGCAGCTGGATCATCGGCACCATAATACCTGTTACTGCCCCAGTCTCCTGCATCTCGGTCTTTTCCCAGCATGGCTCATGGTGCCTGCCATCTGCTCCCTGCGCATCTGCTGCAGGAAGGCAGCGATCGAGCCTGGAGGCTCTCATCGTTGGGCAAGTGCTGTGACAAGCGCGGGCCACCCTCCGTCGGTAACGCTTGGGATCGTTGCGGACGGCCAGCGCGGCGTCGAGCTCGTCAGGGGGTTCAGCTTCATCCTTCCCAGGGCATTCTTCGTCAAGGTTTGCGCGTGGCGAGGCTGCGCAATGGCACAGTGGCCTGAGCTGCAGCTGGCGATGCCACTGGGCTCGGAGACATCGCCCGCAGCATGTCCTGCGAAACAGTTTCACGAGCAGTGAATCGAGGGCACGCACGGTACTTTGATGAATGATTGTGATGGGGGTCCCAAGAGCGTGGAGCTCGCAGTTCACAGAAATGGCCTGATCCTATATTGATTCCTGGAAACTCATCATGTATGTCCTGACATGTCACGGCAGGTGCATTGAACGGGACGTCACCTGTCCTGATACATGGAGAATTCCGATGGGCGGGGGACGATCGCCGGCGGCCTTCGCCAAATGCCAAACGCAGCTAATCGGACCTCTCGTCCTTCCCGACCGGGGCTGCCGCTTCATCTCATCGGGGAAACAGTCGAAGATCTGGCGGAGGCAATCGTCACTTAGCAGTACCCGCCGCGAAAGAGAGTAAGAGCTTGAGCGTCGGACTGGCCGAGGCTGGACAGGCTTAGGCTGGTGCCAGGCAGCCTGGCCCACTGGCCAACAGCGCATCACAGCTCGCCCCGTCCGCGGCCCGCGGCCAACCGCCCGACAGCATTTTCAGCCGGCAGCACAAGGACGAAGACCTGCGGCAGCAGCAGCTCGGCGACGATGGTGTCCGCGATGGCCTCGAAAGCATTCCGAAGTGCTAGTAGAAGAGATTGGAGCACGCTTGGGTGAGGCCGCACCTGCGTCACCCCGGGCAGCCCGAGGCCAAGCAATTCGCCAATGAACTCCAAGATGTCCTGCAACTGCCGAAAGCAGCACATGCAGTAGCAGAGTTGCATGGATGGCGACTTCGCCCCTAGTCACCTAGTCGGAGCGGACCTCCTCTGAGCACGTCGCCGAACGGAACGCGGCCTCGTCCCCCGCACGGGCGGCGGCCTCTATGTCTGCCTGGGACTTCTCAGCCCGACAGACCTTCCGCCTACCTCTTTTTGGCCCTTCGGCCGTGTCTACCGGCCAAGCTGCCCAGGAGGTCTGCAGCGCGGCGGCCAGGACTGGAAGGAGGCTCTCCTCCAGGACCTGTGCTGACGACGCTTTGCGCTGAGGCCGAGCCTTGCGGTATTGGGGACGAGGCCTCCAAGGCTGCTGTTCGCACCTGCATTTTATCACGTTTCCGCGAAGCCAGCTGCTCAAGCAGCGAGGGGCCTCTGCATTCTTCATCTTCAGCATGCCTCCGCAGGTTCTGCAGCACAGCGGGCTGATCCGGAGCCCTCCTTTTACCTTCCATCTCCTTACTCATATCTGCAGCCCAGCTGCTGAGGCAGACCACCCTGGCCCCTGTGCGGGCCAGGTTTTCGTCGTTGAACAGGAAGCCGATGGCCTGCAAGGCGGTTCAGGCGCGCGTCTGTGCAGAGCCACGCCCTTTGGCAACCCTCACGATTCGGTGGCCTCTGTCATGAGCGGCAGGTGCACTGTCGGAGCCTCCGCATAAGATGTTTCGTTCTAAACCCAAGACCTAGACACACGGAAAGCTGGCCTCGTCCTCTCCATGTCCCACCTCAGCCACAGCCACGGACAGAATTGCATGGCGGCTTTCTAAGCAAGCTGGAGAACCGAGCACGGGACTGTCATCAGGAGCAGGTCGGCGGCCCTAACAGAGGAGCACAAGTGCTGAGCTTGCGAGACATTCGCGTTTTTGCTGCTGACTGCGGTAGGCTTCGGGCTGCTCATCCACGTTCATTGCCAGGCGTTTCTGTATATTCATGTACAAGGCCTGACACTGTTGCAGTCTTTTCTCGAATGAATGACGGGGCGGTGTCGTGGGTCGAAGATCGTAGACGGGGCCCAAGCCTCGGCGTCACCATCGGGCAAGTAGGGCCTGGGCCCCGGGAACGCAGAAATGTTATGCGGCTGGTGTTGTTTCTGTTTTGCCAACAAACCAGAAGTTGGGTAGCAGCACCCACGCAGCCTAGACGCGGCTTGCATTTCCCACCTTCGGCCCACGGTGCCTTCCGATTCAGTGTCCAAGTGCCGCACTTGCCGCGCAGGAGTCTGTTGTAGGCCCCCGTTTGCAAAACATAGCGAAAAGTGGTCTTTCGAACCTTGCAACAGATGTGAGAACTTTGGCTGGCAGTAGAACAGCCAAAACCGTGCACCGCCAAGTGCAGTTGGGCGACATTCACGAGCAGGATCGACCTCGTGAGCGGCTCGAAACGAGGCCATGATCCAAGCGGCGAGTGCAGCCACTGCATGCAAGCCCAGGGGCAGCGTCTGGAGGAGCTGCACCCTAACTCGGTCCAGTGTCTCAAACGCCAGGAGCCCGTCCACAAGCATGTCGACCCCCTGTCAGGCACGTCTTGCATCTGGAGAGGTGGAGAGAGCAACCACCGGTCCAACAAGCCTGGTACTCGGCGAAGAGACCGAAAAGGTCCCTGCCGTTTTCTTCGGAAAAGGCCAGCCTCGATCTGGTGCAGGCACTGCAAAGGCGCGAAACGGGCAGCAGCGCTTGGCACACCGTGCGGATCCTTGCAAACAGGCCACGCAGCGCCAGTTTGGTGGATGTACTCCACCAGGGCCTTGTGACAGACTTGGAGTCGGGGGATGCCACAACTGGCGGGCGTTCCTGAGCGCACCGCGTCCGCCTGAGTAGGCAGGCCCGGAAAGAACTTTGTTCCCTTCGTCAGCCCTGCTTTCACGCATTCCAACCTCGGAACGGACTACTGCGAGCCGCTCCCGGCTCTCTACGGCTCTCCATGGATCGCGCTGAGAGTGCGGCACCGGGGCAAGTTCCGCCCTATTCAGCGGAAAAGCCTGTGAACGATTGCGAAAAGCCTTTGAACGATTGCACGGCCGCGTGAAAGTCACCCACGCTCGACCCCAAGTCCCCGACATTCTGGGGTTCCTTTGCCTGATGGCAGGACAGCGCCGGCAGAGAAACTCAATCAGCTGCGGAAAACAAGGGGGCATGCCAGACATGGAAAGCGAGGCGCCTCCCAGAAGGACCATGCCACCTCTGAAAGCGCAAGCAGCACATGATCGGAAGGTGTAGCCATAGCCAACGTTTTCAGCCAGGTCGCCGCGGACAGCCATGCCATGGCAGCTGAAAACCAGCGAGCCAGCGAGCACGGTGCCCCTCCTACTCAGTCCTGTCAGCTAACACCATTGTCAAAATCCTTCGTCAGTGCGCATGTTGCGTTCCAGAGATGCAGGCGGTACAAACGTGAGGTGAACTCCAAGTCACGCACGACTTGAGCACCGATGTTAAGGCAGTTGCAAGATCTCACCTGATGTCCAGTCACTTTGCTCTCTGCCGGCTGCAGGATCATGGCTCCTACAAGTCAAGTACATCCCAACACACGCGCCACTGCTATCTTTCGCGATCAATGCGAGCTGGTCAGTTTCGACCCGAATCCAACTTTGTACAGGTCTGCTACATGTGTAGACATCAGGGGCATGAACGTTGCTGCAGGGGCGACATCCTCACACATGCCATGCTCCGGCTCTGGCCCATGATGCCAACGTGTAATGATGATCTACACACTGCAGACGTAAGCAAGTCTCAGTCTGCCGTCAGCAGATGTTCCGCCGTCCTCGTGGAAGGACCGAACTGCAGAAGCATGAGCAAATGCAAAGCCAACACAGAGGAGCGTGACCAGCACTCGGACAAGCACTAACATTAACTATTGCGACCCAGGTGAGCTCTCATCCACACCCGACCGCCCGTCCAGCAGTGATGAGTCGTTTTCAGAGGCTCGGCGAGAGCCCTGCTGTCACAGCACAGCGCACAGACAGACCCGGGCAGCCTATCGAACTTGCAGTGCCTCTCGGCGAAGCCCCCAGGTGTCGGTAGGCTCCAGCACTTACCTGCAAGTAGCTGGCTTGCAAGAGACCGGACTGCGCAAACGGAGGTTCTCAGCACCTCCACTCTTGTGAGAGGTCTTGGTGTTGGTGCAAGCGCCAACTCTGCCTCTCGGAAGCACAAATGCGCTTTTGCGTGTGCTCGCCCGATGCCTCGCCTCCAGCGAGACGGGCCTGCAAGGAAGACTCTGACTCATGGCTCGTCGAAATCAGATCTCAGCTCACCTGTGACCGGCAGGCTGTGCTCGTTTACGCCCTCGGAGATCTCCTCCGCCCTTGGAGCAGAAGCCGGTCATCTATTCGGAGATGCCGCCAGGGCTCCGGCCGCACCACCCGGAGAAACCTCGACTCAGAAACGAAGCTCAACAGTGCGTAGGATCTTCAGCCCTCCTTGTTCTACCACGACCGTTCTTTCAACAAACACCCAACACTCCAAACACTGGTAGGAGGGACTCTCCTCCCCGACAGCCACGTCCATCGTGCTGCCGAAGCACGGCGGCATGGATTTGTAACGGGAGAAAGCTGTGACATAGTCGAGAAAAGTCAGGTCCTGTTTGCAAGGTCGGGCAGCTTGCACCCGCGCGGGCAAGCTTGGATTGGAGGCGCGTGTCCGATGCCTACTCCAGGGAACTGCAGTGGCTGTGACTTTCCAGACGGATACCCTTGCACGCTTGAAGGTCCTTGTCCAACGGGAACCAGCTGGCATGGTCGGCAAGCGCACCCATCAGAGCCCCCAGACCGTCCTGCAAAAAGATCGAAGCTGTGGCGAAGCGATGGTTTCTTCTCCGATGTGCTCTTAGGGTGCCAACCACCTGCACTTTGCCACCCGTTGCACATGCACAAAACACCTACGTCCTTGGGGTCGGGGTTCACCGGGGGCATGAACGCAAAGACCTGATGCTCCGGCCCTGGCAGTTGCAAAGGGGTCTACGAGTCTGCGAGAGACTTCAGCCACAGATCATCTACTCGCCGCCTATGCTAACACTCTTGTATCTCTTGGCCGATTCCAGCACCTGATCGCCAAAGGCACGGCCGAAGTGCAGAGGCTCTACTGCGAACGCTTTACACATCCGCTGCTTAGCCTGCCTGCACCACCCGCTGGCTTGAAAGGCTTCTCCCGAGCCTCGTTTCAAGAAGACTCCAGACAGGCAGCGCGACATCACCGAGTCCAGAGATTCGAGGAGCCGGCTTGGAGCAAGCCTCTTGGACTTTCGCCAGGAAGTCTCGAAACGTGTCGTTCAAAAACACCTGCTTACGAATGCACGGATCTGGAACATCTTTCAGCAACTATGACACAGCCCACGCACCTTCACGCCATGGCCTCCACCATCCATGGCCGTTTCGAGTGCCTTTGCTCGTGCCCGAAAGCGCTTACATCCGCACCAAGCTCCAGAGCCAACTGAGCCACGGGCCAGTCTTGGCGTCTTCGTGGCTCCTGTTGCTTTTCTCCGTAGCCCGGGCCCGCACTGCAATTCCGCCGGGCCTGCTTGGTTTAGAAGATCTCCAAACAGCAGGGGCCTCGAAGGAGAAATTGTGGTTCGACTCGATCTTGTGAGATTTCAAACTCAGCAGGCGCACAATCCTTTGTTTTTCACGGAGCTTTGTGACGTGGGACTGCCCGAAGATGTGTTGTCTTCCTAAGTCTGCACACGCAACTAAATCGGTCGCTGCGCAGCCGGTCAAAAGTCAACGTTCTACGGCCATTTCTGCAGACTTTCCTGCGATGGATCGCTGCACAACTGCTGATCGTCTTTGCTAAGCTCCGCGCCACGAGAACATCGAGAGCCAAAGCATCTGCCTTTCCTCGCAGAACCGCCGCTCGTGTCAGAGTGAAGTACGGCGTGCCGGTCACAATGGTCCCGTAGCAGCAAAGCATCGCTGCGTTTTTCAGAAATCGGGACACGCGAAACAAGTCCAGCGAGCCTACGCTTCCCAGCAGTCCCACGATGGAACCCATCAGCGGACTCCTCAGGGCATCGGCGCTCGCAGCCCGTTTATGGCGAGGATAAAGTCAACAGCCACTCCTTGAATCGTCGTAGTGAACTACTTTCCAACTCTCCCCAAAGTCTCAATCCATCCTAAACCGCGGCTCTGCGATCGCCAAACTCGCGAGTCCTTGTCCTTCGAAAGCCATCTTGGACGAGATCAGCTCCTGTCTGGAAGCTGTCAGCTCTAGTGGGCGAAAGGAGCCGCTGGCCGGTGGCCTTGAGCTTCGATGGAAGTCGCCGGGGCCTCGGAGGCTATGCCGGCTATGCCTATGTGCTTGCACCCAGCACCAACATGAACTGCAGGCAGCTCAGGTTCGGACATGAAGCAGTGAGCATCGTAGCGGCTCACTCAGCAAGGGGGAAGCTTCGATGCAAGAGATAAACCTGAGGCAAATGTGCTTGCAAGTGTGATGAAGTTCATTGAGGCAGTGTGTCAGGCACAACAAGGCTGAAACTCCTTCTTGCTCAGCGCGAGCGACTCGTAAGACGATGAGTCCATGAGTACCTGCCACACCGCAAACATTGAATTTGCCTGCCATGATGAGTCCATGAGGAGCTTTACGGCTTTACGGAGAAGCTCGGCCTGTTCCGCGCTGACTTGGCCGTCCTTGCCAACCTTCAGAGTGATTCGAAGCCGTTCCCCGTCTCCGGCACCTCAGCAGACCACAGAAGATGCAGCAGCGGCTCAACTGACAACAGCAAGAGCTGAAAGGTGAGCCGCAAGCGGGCGTAGTGGAGGCACAGCAGCTTCTCGCGCTCCGGGAAGGGGTCAAAAGGCACGTCCCTGGGCGGAGCAGCTCTGCGGATGAGGCAAAAAAGCTTCCGCGCCTAGGAGTGCTGACAAGTGCTGAGGCTGAGGGCAGAGTTTGCAGAGAGGCGGCCGCAACGGACTCGGCAGTTTCCCATAGGTTCAAGCTGCCTTCACCTGCGAGGATTCCCGGTGCTGATCCGTGATACCATGCTGTTCCATCACTGCCATTGCCGAAGTTTGTGAAGTCTGCAACCGACGTCGCTATCAGATGCTGACACAAACAACACTAAGCATCATGGTAGCTTCTTTCAGACGCATGCTGCTGGATATCTTGGTGTCGCACGTTCAAAGATCTGCTTCTCCAACTCCATCAGTATGGATGTGTTGATGTCCACATATCCTCGTCCTTGGCGGATCAAGACTGTCCCGCGACAGGAGCATCTATCCGACTCATGCATCATCTACGACATCTCAAGGGCAGCGCCATGCTCGTCACAGTACTCTCGTGAAATGCCGCATGAAGGCACATCCTTTCGAAGGTGAGGCACATCCTTGATCACCAGCCAGTTGTCGATACAGGGCCTCACCCTCCACCAACAGGGCTTCCAGGAGGGCGGCACATATGGCATCTCCTTTCAAACTAGTGAAGCAGTTTGGCATCACCGCAGGATGCATGGCAGCATGCCTAGGTCCGGACTGTGAAAGCAGCGGTCAGCAATCTGAGCCACTTGGCGGCTTGAGAGGTATGCGCAGCCTCTCCTGGCCAAGGCCCAGCCGGGCAAGCAAGAACCAGCTCCGCCTTACTTGCCCTCCTGAGCAACACATCAGAGATCAAACGGCAGCTCTGCAGGGTGACAACCTGCAAGTTAAAGCGAGGCCGGACATCACGTCGGGAGAGATGGCATGCGTGACACGTGAGCACTGCCAGACTCAATCGGAAAGCCTTTTGGCTGCCTGGTCGCTGGGGTGGTAAGACCTGGAGACCGCGTGTACCACTCGAAGTCACATCCTGCCCAGAGGAACTGGGCTGCGCGCCGTGCCGCCACATACCAGCAGATCATCTGTTGAAGACAAGATGTTTGCAGGGGACACCTCGGCATCATTGCACTCGTTGCACTCGGCAATACTTCACGAAACTCAGAGAAATCGGTCACCCAGTATAACAAGGAGCCCAGTTCCACTCTTGTCTGTCGCCGTTCCAGCGTACAGCCTTCTTGGGCGCGATCAGACACCGTGAGAAACGGGCTGCTAATTGCACCTCCTGCGTCCACGTCATCGAGGCCGCAAAAGAGCCCTGCGCCCACTTTGGCAGCAAACCATCCTGGCAAGAGATAGAGACCCTGCGAGTATCAGGCATTGAATCGGCAACCATTGACAGTGGAAGCGACACACTAGCCATGCAAGGTACAGTACAGCAGCATGACAATCATTATTCTCGGCACCTTAACTGACTACGTCCAATTGACAACTGGATGTAGCATAGCATTTGAGGTTCTGAAACTTTTCTTCGACGAACAACATGCCTCGCACCCTGGCTCAGCAGGGATTGGCAAGAGCTGTGCTTCTGCCATCAGCAACGAAGCTTGCACATGACTCATGATGATTCATGATGGCTCATGAATTCAGATGAGCCTTCTGACCCATGCTCTGATGTCCACGAAGAACCGGAAACCTTCGAAGCCCATCCTCCAAGTGCCAAGGACGACTGCTGCGAGTATCAACGGCCAGCGGCCGGCACGGCTAGCATGCAGCAATGGGGTCCTCGTCATAGACGACTGCACGCACCCAAGGCCTAAGTGGAGATAGTTGCTTTTACTAGTATCTACATGCCACACGTCGGCAAAGAACCACGGCTGGGCTGGCCTTGAAAGCCGCTCAGCACTGAAGAGCTTCAGGCCACCGGCGCCTTGGTCATCGGTGGAGAATCGCTGAAAGCTCTGATGCGATGATCCCTCGGACTGCAGCAGAGAACCAATGTCCCGATGGCCGGGTTCAGCTCGTTCCTGGAATGGATGCACTGGCCACTGCAGTTGTGTTGATGAGCTTTCTTTCACGCCACAACACTTCTCACAACACTTCTTTGCCAGGTTCTGTCGAGAGTGCTCGTGCTGTGCTAGTGCTGCTAGTGCAGTAGTCTACAATGTAGCTTGCCGACTATGGCGACGACAACACAATCGTGAAGTAGTTAACAGCCGCGCCTTTGACAAAATTGAAGACACAGACCTTTAGATCGATGATCAGTTGTTCTTTTATTTTGCGGAGGGGTCCCCACAGTCTCAAGCTTTGCTTCAAGCTTGCTTCATGGCCCGAGTGTCCTGGGGGTCCAGGAGATGCCCAAGCGAAGTTCGCCCACGCAGCGGGGGGCTGTTCCCTGAAACACCAAGCAGCCACAGGCCCAGGCCAGGTGCGAAGCTGCCACCCTTTCCCACCTCGTCCTCCACCCAAATGTAGAACGCAGAGCCTTCTGTGACTGCTGTGACTGCTGTGAATGATGAAACATGATGAAAGTTTCTGGTTTCCGCACCTGCTCGCAGGAGCTCCCGCTCTTGGAGAAGAGGGCTTGATCGAACAAATGGCCACAATGAGCGGACGAAAGCTCGTCCGGCCCTCAGCCACCGAAGCAAATGCAGAAAAGCACCCCCAGGAATGCACAGCACCAAATCACGTAAGGAGCTCACAGCTCTCCATATTCGTTTGCCCAAACCTTGGCCGAGGGACTCAAGATCGGGGCTCAAGTGGCCGTCTTGCCCAGTGCCTCAATCTCCAGTGCAGGTGATTCCCGCGGCGGCGGGAGGGAGCCACACACCTGAGCTGCAAGAAAGCTCGATGAAGGGAGAAGTTCGTCTCATGGGGTCTTATTGCTGGCTGCTCCGCTGCGATCAGTCTCGGACCCGCCCCAAGGCTGCTAAGGCCTCCCACGGGTTCTGTGCTGTGCCACTGCCACTGCACAGCGGCGTGTTCTGCAAGCATCCCACCAGCTGCGAGCCTCCTCCTCCTGTGGACCACCGGCCAGCTCAGCCACCCGCGAGATGGGTATCCTGCACTGGCAACGCAGAACTGTGAGCTAGACTAACTATATACTACAAGCAACCAGAAGAATGCAACACTTCAATTCGAGCCTGCGAAGCTGGCGAAATATCAACACGTGAGCTACATCTGCTATAGCTGTGCAGCTATGCGGGCATCTATGGCTTCTGCAGCAGGGCCCGTCCGGTGGGGGTATGACTCCACAGCATCCGGCCTGCGCACTTCCCAACCGTCAAACTCTCTGAAGACGACGCAAAGCTGCCACGGGCCAAGCCTGGCGGGGCCTGCAAATAACTCGAAGAAGGCGGAGGCCTTCTCGGTCACACTGCCTGGCGTTCGGACTTGAGTTCTCTTGAGACACGAGAGGCAGCTGCCTCCGAGGCCTTGAGAGCAGCAGATGAGGACAAGGAAGAACCTGCCATGCGCTCAGCTGTTCTATTCTCGCAACAGTAACAAGTAAGAACATCTGAAGCTCACAGGGCGACTACAGTAAGCCAAGCCGGCTGGGCTCGTTCAAGCTCATGTGATTTTCGAAGACTGCTTCCGATGCCCTTACACAGCCAAGTCCGAACTCGGCCGATGATCCTGCGACACGCGTTTCGGCTCAGCACCCTGCCATGCATCCCAGCGAAATGCTGCAAAGAGCTCCTTGAACGTCAACAGTTGCAGTGCGGAAGAGGGAATGGAAACGAGCGAACAAATAGTTTCTTGTGTCCTCGGCCTTCTCGCTCCAGCCTGTCTCCAGTCCCCCCAAGAATGCACAGAGGACTTGAACTCAGCCCGGCGACCTGGAAAGTGCTCCGTCAGCGCTGCAGAGAACCTTCCCACGCACGCTCTGAAAACCCCTGTTGTCTGACGCCGACTCGGCCGCCTCTCTGACGTCAAGGACTCTGGCTCCGGTGAAGAACCCAAGCAATTCCATGGGCGCACCTCAAACCCAAAGCCAAATTTGAGAATCTCGACGCTTCAGGGCCATGACAGCTGGGCCAGCGACGTCGGGAAGCTCTGCGGCGGCACCCGGGCGACCGCGCAGGCCCAGCGCGGAGGACATGACCTACAGTACTGCTCAAAAGGATCCTCTATGATCCTCTTGCAGACTCGGCTGGGGCTGGCGGCTGGGGGAGCAGGGGCGAGCGCCGACGAGAAGGGCCCCGACCATTGAAGCGATCTGCGCGACGCTCTTCCCGACGTCAGCCTGGGCCTTGGTGCGAGCACGAGCCCTGCTTGGACCCAGAGACTCGCAGCATCCGAGGCTGGCACCGAAGGGTCCACCATCGGACCCAGCACGATGCTCAACAGCTCCTCACCACACTACACTTCGCAAAAGCAAGGACTACCGCTACCACTACTTCGGAAGAAGTGTAGCGACGCTGTGCTGTTGCTTTCGCAGTTTGGGGTGTACAGTGTCTCCGTCTCGTTTCGTACTAGCAGGCCTAGAGGCAGCTCGTGGTGGCGAAACGTTGCGACCATGATCTGGTCTTTTCGATGTGAGACATGATGCATTGAGGAGAGCAAATGAGTTGCTGTGATTTTCTGAGGGACCCGAATGGTCGCAGGGAGAGATCTCGGCGAGGGTCGGGTAGGCTTCGGCGAGCATAGGCTTTGGCTTTCAGCATTTAATATAGTATCGGCTTTCAAGCATAATATAGGCTGCTTCGGGGTGACTCAGATCTGCTCAGGAACCGAACCAGCAGGCGTCAAACTAGCTTCAAACACGAGGTGAGAGCTTGCTCGCGGCGGATTGCACAGCTGATTCAAACTTGCACCTCTGGGAGCTGCCGGAGGGCCGCACGCGCGCAGTTGGTGTGAAGCAGCAAGGCTTTCTGCATCGTTGGCACCACCTCGATGAACTCTTAACTCGGGCCATTTCAACCGAAGGCATGACGCTCTCGGGGCTCAACACCAATGATGCAGAACTTTGGCCCGCCCAATATCCCAGGGCTCCCTGCCGATTGAATGACGAAGTGCGTCGTCAGCGGCCTCGCTAGTTTGTCAAAGGAGCCCTTCAAGCCCTACAGAAAAGCTTTGCTCATCGATGCGTGGCATCACACTTCAAGAGTTCTCGCCCTGCACCTTGGCGCGGCATCCGAAGACTCGCCGAGGGGCTTCAATGGGTTCAAGGCATGCAGCCTGCAGCAGTGGTCACAACCAACCCGGACAATACAATCGGATGTGCCCGTTCGTTCTGTAGGACGCCGGCTGCTGAACGACCATGTCCTGCCCGCAAAAACAGTTTCACTCTTGCCGAAGCTCTGTCATCGCGATGCCCAATACAGATGCCTGCCGCTGCCGTTGGCGACAGAACCTAAACGGCAAGAATGCGCTTTGCACCTCAACCTCCCTGGCTCAATTCCTGAGCACCTTGTGAACTCCTGAGACGCAGCGCTCCACATACTCAGGACCTGCCAGCTTCGAAGCCTACTCACACCACTTCCATCCGCGGCGGTGGTCCTTGCCTCATGTCGGCTGAAACCTTGCCAAAGAAAGGCCTCTCCACAGCTCCCAGCCCCCACCATCACTGTAAGGATAGCCCAGTCGGAACTTCGAAGCTGTCCTCGGCTTGAACGAGGATGTCCATCAAGTCCTGCAACATGCCAGATTCCAAAGCCGCAGCTTCGCCACTTGAATCGGGCTTTAGCCTTTGGCACAAGCACAGGCAGGTCCTCCGGGTCAAGCAAAGAGGCGAGTCTAGCTCGCACGAGAGACGTGACTTCAAGCCTGGCACCCGAAAAGGTGCAATTAGTCGAAAGCTGGCCACGGATAAAAACTCGCCGGTTCTTCGCAGAGTTGCACGCGCAGATGCCATCTCGGGCACCTGTCACAGGACCAAGTGTGGCTGCAATTCTGGCAAGGTCGCCGAGGCCGCGGCGTTGGAGGATGCCAAAGGACAGGTCCACCAACACATGGCGCCTCGCCGTGACGAGTTTCGCCGGAAGCTCCAGGCCCTCAGGCCATCGAGACCCTCGAGGCCCTCGCCCGTGTGGGCAAGCCTCAGGATCGGCTGACCTTGGCATCAAGAACACTATTCACTATACAAGCAAAACACCAAAAACTCCTTTCTTCTTGGGCTCAAACTCACCGACCAACACGTCCATCAGCCGCCAGAAGGAGGCTCTTGGCAGTACCTGACGTGAGATGCCCGGACGCCAAGTCGAGTCATTGCTGCACTTCCGGGTCACCCCTGCAAAGAGCCGGCCGAAGTACGTCCAGAAGAGCGCCGATGTGGGAATCCTGTGACAAAAAAGTGCCGGCTAGTCATGAGCGTGCTGGCACATTCGTACACTGAGAGTGGCCCGTCGTCTTGTTTTCTCGTTGCTGATATCACAATTAGAACGGCACAAGTGGCGAGGCTTGGCAGAATACAGTTCAAAACACCCAGCCAGGCCCCAACGTGCTCTGTCTTTCTCTCTTCTGTTCCGGCTTTCATCTTGACCCGAATCCGAGGCAGGAGCCCCAGCATGACCAGGCGTCTTCGCACCAAGGGCCTTGCCAGGACACGTGGATTCTGTCGCTTTGCTAACTCCCTCGGCATGCGCACACCTGCTGCTCACAGCTCCAAATCAGGCCGGTACTCATGAATGGCCAGCGCACAATCCAGAAGCAATGTGTCCTGGCTAAACAGATAAACTAGCAAATCGACCAGTACATACACACACATGCATTGGCATGCAAAACAAATACGTGCATGCATGCATTACAGACATGTGTGCAATGCAACCGCAAAGGATCATGCATCGAAATCGCCATCCATGTTTGAATTGACTGTATACATCACGAATGCAACAGGCGTTAGGCTGTCCTGCTCACTATATTATGTCAATGCGCAAGTACACCGGGTAGAGAATCAAGACGTGCAAGTATGGCTCTTCAGCGAGAGAACACGATGGCGCTGCATGGAGCCAAGCTGCTAACATGCCCCTACCGCTCAAGCTCCAGGCTAAGCCGTGCTCGAAGTTGCTGGGCCGAAACACTCTTCAGAGATGCCTATAGTAAATGCTTGCATGGAAGCCCACAGCAAACTCCTCCGCCATGCCCAAGGCCGAGTTCACACCTCGCCAAGCTTTCTGCTACAACCGCCATCCCACCGGGCTTGGCAAATTGTGACGCGAGCTTCCGACCGTCTCCGGGAGCTGCGGGGCAGAAGTAGTCCCGAAAAGCTCCGTTCGAGTTGGAGTAGGCCAGCGCCTGCATGATCCCCAGACCCTGAAGGGCCTGAATCCTAAACCCTTTCAAGAACTTTAGGGCGCGGTGTGTAGAGTTAGGGGTGCAAGAAACGGCAGCCCTTTCAGAAGCTCAGACTTTGGCGTGAAGAAGCCAGAAAAGATCTTGCTCCGAGAGACTCGCCTTGCAACTGCCAAAGTCGACTCCGTGATATGCGATAAACCAAATGAAACATAATCTTGCGTAAGTTGCACGAGGCATATGAGTGAGCTGCCACATCGACTGCCGGTCCTTTTTTTGTCCCGGCGCGATATGTAGCTTTCTTCCGTCCGAAGCTGCAGTTCTGCCAGAAGCCGCGGTGCAGCTGGGAGGGATCCTCCTGACTCCTTCGGCTTCAAAGACGGGAGGAGCAAGAATGTCGTTGTTGATGTCTGGCATTTGTCGCCGTGTCTTGTCTGTTGCTGTGGTGGCAGGTGGGGTGGGGTGCTTTTGCCGTTCTTTCTGTGCTGGCATGTGGTGGCCTTCCAGGCCACTAGTCAGGTATTTCCGGCTGCGGTTCTCCAAGTCTGGAGGGTGAGGCCTACAACCCAGGAGGGCTCCGTTCCGGTTACGGCGGTGCTCGGTCTTGGGGCCTCCTTGAAGCCCAGAAATGCCTGCTGCAGCAAAAACAAAGTTTCCAAACGAAGACTGAAGTGTGTTAAACAGATTAGACAATAAGAACCCTCCATGAGAACCTTCGAACAAAATCTGAGTCAAGCAGCCAAGGCTTCCAACAACACCTCGTAGGCTGCGGCTATGTTGGGTCCCTCACTTCGGGGCCTTGGTCCAATGCAGGCTACCAGAGCTGTAACTTGCTGTCTTCTTACTGCTGAGCCTGAGGCGACTGCAGCTTTTGCATGGTGGCCAGCAAGGAAGATCCTACCTCCCATTTACGTCCGCAGCTGCAGGCTTCGACCGCGCAGCCTTCGCAACGGCACACTTGAGATTGAGTCGGCCGTGTTTGAAGACTGCTACAAAAGCCTAGTTAAAGCAAAAGCATAACCCAAAAGCTGGCTCTGTGGAGTAGAACTTACTGCCCGAGTCGCTGAAGCTGAGAAAGTCTGGCTGCAGGATGGCTTCATGCAGTCTTCGTAGCAAAGTCAGGCTTCCCGGCCAAGAGCCACCAGTTTGACATGCGTTTATCCCGGAGTTGAAGCCTCAGATAAGGCATTGGACTTTGCGATGTATAGTTCGTGTGGGAACATGTAGCTGGCTTGCAGTAATGTAACCGAACCTGTGACGCTTCAGACTAGCTTGGTAAGTCGTGGACTGATGATGTCGGCGCTTGTCGCGGCATTGGAAAGCTCCCAGAAGAGGCGCAGAGACCACTTCCAAACACCGCGTGCGTCGATGCTACCTGCCTCACCTTCTGAGGATGCCGTGGCACCCAGCACTGCGTTGTATGCCAGGACCCCCGGCCGCTCTCCCGATGGTTGCCGTCTTAACACCTGCAGCAAGGCACAGGAGGCCTGCCAGCATTTGGCCTCGAGACAGGGAGCCGCTTCATGTCATAAACCTACCCTGCTGCATTATTTCCCCCCCCCCCTTCCACCTGGGCGCAGGCCCCGATAGTGGCGGAAACTCCTTCCGGTAGACAAGACAGACCTGTTCTGCCCGCCATCCATCGCAGCAGAAGCAGGGGTTTTGCCCACTGCTGGCCACGGCCGCAGCCCCCGATGGAAGAGCTTATCGTAAATGCGTTCGGCAGCAGAGCCACACACGCCATGTCAGCGAGAAAGCCCACGGCTCTCTCCCAGTGTCCTTGTGCAAGCGCATCACAGGCAGAGCTGCAAACGACTACATTCGGCCGGATCCCAATGGAGCCAGCTTGGCCAGCGGGCCACACGAGCTGCAGGAGTGACATTGCAAAGCGCCATCTGCGCGACTTGGCTGCTCCTGCAATCGCCCCACCGAGTGAAAATGCATCGAGCTTCAGCCCGTGCTTGGCGATATCTCCGAAAAGAGCAAGGACAGGCTGCCACTGCGAGCACGTCCCGCAAACACTGATTGCAGCATTGTAGGAGATGATGTCCGGCTCAAGCTCCTGCTGGCCTTGTCGGAGTTCTTTCAGATACTTCAACGTAGATTTCCACTCGTTATCAACTCCACACAAGGTAATCAAGGAGTTGTATGTCACGAGGCTCGGCAGCACTAGTGAGTTCTGCATTTGCAAGAGTACGGAGTCTCGCATGCCCCGGATGCCACCGCGCTCACAAGCACCAAGCAAGATGTTGTAACTCACCGTGTTCAGCCGCAAGTATGCGTTCTCTCGCAAAAGCTCTAAGGCCCGAGGCCATGAACTTTCCAAGCAGGCATTAGCTGCAGCATTTACCGTAAAGATACCCTTTTCGATGCCATACTCGGCCAGCAAGTCCAAGCAAAGGAGGGACCTTACGTCATCTGCTGCATGGCTCTACGTGGGAATCACGAGGCATAGGGGAAGTTTCTAGAAGGTTGTGACGAAGCCTGTTCTGAAAACCACATAAAACCACGGGTTAAATCTCTTAACCGCCAAATCGAAAGGAGTGTTTGAGCATCCGAGATGCTTTGTCCAAGCACTGCCTCGTCCACATGCTGTCACCATGGCACCCAGCAAGACGGCGTCCGGCTGCAGCAAGCCAGGACATGCAAGTCGCATCACTGCATCCAGCGCGCTGTCCCACAGAGAACACTTGCCAAGCCTCTGTACGACGACCGTGGCATCCCGATTATCGACCACCAACTGTTGCTTCTGCAAGGAGGATACGATGCGCTGCACAGCCACCGGCCGTGTGGCTCGGCATAATTCGGTGTACAAGGCCCGCTTCACCTGATCATCCGCCGTTGGTGACATGAACGAGTCCTTCGATACAACTCACACAAGTTCCCTTTCGAGTGCGATGTCAACGAAGCACACGATGCAGAGCTGTCTGCGCAGAGAAAGGTAATGACACGCAGATGTACGATATGTCGCATCACGGCTTGCTGACTGTCACGATACCGCATCCTCTGCATGCTGCTCACAGCATTGAGACTCGCGTCAAATGCTCATGGCTGAGACTATACCTCAAACTCACTTCAAGACGGGTGCTCGAACCCTGACGGCCCTGACACTGCAGAGCGCAACAGCATTTGTCAAATGGTCAAGGGCCGGCTGTCCATTCTCAGTCGAGCCTTCTTGCCCGGGAGTAGGTGACAAGCAATTTCCTTACTTGCCAGCTCGGAACGAGCGGACGACCAACAGACAGTGCAGCTGTGCTCTTGGGCTGCTGCCAACAAACTCTGCGTGTAAGCGATACCTGAAGACTCTCTAGTACACCCGAGATGTCGTACCCTGGGCAATGGACGCTTGCACGCCTGCACCTTGTTCCGCAGACCTCAACCGGAGGAATAATCAGGGGCTCGGTGTGGATGTCAGGCTTCTTCGGCTCCCGGCTCGGAGGAGAAGCCAATGAGTGCCAAGCAGACACTGCGGGCCTCGTTCAGACAGAAGAGATTCCCCTGAGCTGGCGCAAGCTCTGCCACCCCACACCTTCTGAAGAAGCTGTCGGTGCGCTTCTACAGCTGCTGGATCCTGAAACAGGAGGGGCAAGGAAAAGGAAAGAGGAACTCTCGCACCAGCTGGCCTTTGAAGGTTCCCAATCCAGCGCTGTCAGGCTGTCCTCCGGGGCAAGGCAACTCTGTTGGGGGGAGTCTGATGTTTTTTCAGCTTGACGTCCTGCTGCAATTGTTGCACGGATGCGTTGACCAGCTGCTTCCCACAGTCAAGGAAAGCATTGTAGCCTCTTTTGCAGACTCTTCGTGGCAATGTTGAATCTGGGGGAGCTGGCCATCACGCTCCATAGCAGATGCTGCCAAACTGAGCACCTTGCTGCCTTCGGGCCACTCTGCACGAGAGCGTGCTGCCATTGACAGATCCAGCCAGACCTCCAGAACTGGAAGCTCGAGGCTCCCCGCGCACAAACCCGTCGAAGCCTGCGATCTGTACTTGTCCGGGACCCCGGAGCGGAGCAAGCCCTGGTTCCAGCGCCAGCGAGTTAGGACTTACAGTGTCGCCGCAAGAGCGGTCAGAGTCAGGCTGCAGTCACTGCAGTCCTTCAGCTGCTCTTCCCAACTTGCCTGCGAAAGCAGCAGCTCAGCATCGACTTCTACTTCGTTCTGATCCCCTGCCGTCGCCTCACCCAAGCCAGCACGGTAGAGTCTGAGCTCTGCCAAGGGGGCCTGAAGACGCAGCTCTGTGCCAGCAAGGGGAAGTGGGGACCCCACGTGCCTTGGCCAAACCGGCGGACTTCAGCTTGTTTCGGAAAGCTCTCCAGCTATGGAGGCTCCGCTCTTCCTGACCTCAAGTGGCATTCTCGCAGTGCAAAGCTGGAAGCGAGCGTCAGCTGAGATGGGCGCATTGAAGGCGAGGCTGCAGCATAGCCATCGAGACAGCACGTTCGAGGGCGGCCTTTGCGTGCTGTCGCTGAGTCGCCCACATGGCATCCGATGTGCTCGAAGTCACGAGCCTCGTCAGCCGATCCCTGGCAATCAGCCAGGTTCGGGTTGTAGCCTGGCAAGATACTGCGATGTCGGCATTGCGTCAGCATATTGGCATGTCCATCAGAGTGCCTGCAGGCTCGAGGATCAGCGCAAGATCCTGAGATGGGTCTGTCTCTGCGAGTGCAGCCACTTTTGGCACCTTTGACCGAGGGAAGCGCACTTCCGGAAATTTCGCCATCCTGGGTTGAACGACAAAGGCACAACACCGTTCTCGGCGAAGAAGTGGCTGAGCCCAG
Organism: Symbiodinium sp. CCMP2592; assembly: GCA_905221615.1. NCBI lineage: Eukaryota > Dinophyceae > Suessiales > Symbiodiniaceae > Symbiodinium > Symbiodinium sp. CCMP2592. The sequence goes on from CAJNDT010003746.1 coordinate 149,732, forward strand.
GTCGCTTCCGCAAGTTCGTATGCACCGAGCACCGCCCTCGGCCGCTTCCAGCTCGCCCCTGAGACCGAAGAAAATTGATCAAATAGAAAGGAATTTGTGTTTTGAGCAAAGAAACAGCTGGCTGAGGAGCTCTCCGCAGATACGTCTTCAAGTAGCTCATGGATGCAGAGGATGAGGTGGAGGCACCAGAAAGCTGGCCTTCAGAATGCGACTGGAACCAACAAATGCAAAGTGCCGCACTCTCCGCACTCCACCTTGTGGATTGTCGCTGTCTATGGGCTTCCACCTCTGGTCCAGGTGCAGGTTGCGCGCTCCAATTTCACAGGAACTGGCACACTTTTCCTGCGCCTGTGTGTTGCGAGAGGTTGCGAGACCAATGCTGCGGCAATGTGGCACCATGCTGCACTACTAACGTTGCTGCTGCCGCCGCTGCTCTTCCCACAAGCAGTATGTTCCATGCACAGTGCGGTTCAGCATCTGACTCCATCATGTCCTCTTCGTCCTTGATGAAGGTCCCAAGTCAACATCCAGGACTCCAGGATTCGGGGGAGTACGCACCCAGCTCCCCGTCCACTCTGCCGTCCAACTCTGCAGTGCTCTGGCAGCGCAGCCTTAAGCATGTGGAGCTGGGAACACGTCGGATCGGGTCATCTCTTCGTCAAGTCGATGCCGAGCACGATCGAATAGTCTATGTTTATCAAACTCATCCCTGCCACCATCAGTACCATGACTGCCCCGATGGCCAGCATCTGAAGAAGCAGCCTCCTGGTTAGTTTTGCCGAGACCACCTCGGCTGAGAACATCTGAGAACGGGTCGAGTGCAGGAACAGAGGCATTGCCGTGCTACTCATACACTGTAGTGAACCCCGACTATCTACTGCGGGTTAGAGCCGTTTCAAGCTGTGTGTTGGACTATGAAAAGATATGACCTCCCAAGTTCTGCCAGATCTCGTCTTCGAAGAGCACCTCTTTGGAAGGCTTAACCCGAGGATAAGCCATGATGAGCGAAAGCTGGACCAAAGACAGAAGAATGCCCACGGCGTTGGGCACCCACAAGGGCATGCTCTGATGTCTCAACCCAACGCCACACCAACACACACTGCAAAGAAGTCCCAGAACGGTTTGCAAGGGTGGCAGGGATTCAGAGGTGCGGTCCCGCAAGACTCGCTGAAGAGCCGAGAGAGGCGCCGCGAAGACCAAGACGTTCAGGACCAGGGCCAACGAGCCGATGTGCTCCGCAGCGTTCTGGTGGATCTCAAAGGCGGCATAAAGCCACATCAGCAGGGACACTGCGACCGAGCCAACTGTTCCACCTGCTGCCGCCGAGTTCCACTGAAGTGCCCCACTAAACTTCGCGGCGCACCACCAGCAAGAACCCAAGTAGTATAACGAAACAGCCAAACCATAAAGGTTGCAGGGCACCGCTGCTGGCAAAGGTCGATAGATTCCATAGACAACCTGCGCAGCACAGTTAGCGTACATTGAGAGAATGGTAATCGGATTGACCAGGTCGACCTTGGCCGGAGTTTTCTGTGCTTGCCAGACTTGTGGCATGGGAGAGGAAAGAAAGAACATCGCAAGGACTGTTCCAGCCCCTTCCACCACCATGTCCACCGTTGACATTGTCTGCGTCAATGCTTCCCTCGTGTGATTCCCCGCTGAGACATGTATGGGCGATTGACGAAGCAGTTGAGCAGCACTGTCCATTCCATTGCAAGCGCGGTGCAGTTTGAGCCACACTGCGAATTCCCCGATCGGCACACAAGCAGAGCTGTGCAGAGCATTCCTGATAAGCTGCTCTCCGTCTGTCGCTTGCTCCCTACGGCTTAAAAGCGCTAGGCAGATGGCATCGTCATGATCTGAACGTCTCCACACTCTGTGACCTGAGAGAAGCTTGTTGCATCAGCTCGACTCTGCCAACGTGCTCGCTCAGGTTGCAGCCCGCCATTTCCCATCGGCATCTGGCAAAGGCAAGGCCAAGGGCCTCAGAGACAGTACGATCAGCAGAACTCAGCGCATCTCACGAGGGCCCTCTGCAGCTCTCAGATCCGCACAGCCAAAGATTCCTGAAAGGCGCCTCCCCGCTTCACCGAGCACCACATGGAGTAAGAGAGGCAGGAAAAAATATGGGAGATGCCGAAGGCCTTGGCATTGGTAAGAAAGTTCTTCTTTGTGATGGGCACTTTGACCCTGCCCACGAGCTCTTCGCCGGCCTTGAACCGAAGTCGTCGCTGGGATGCCAGGCATTTCGCACCCGAGGGTTCAGGAGCCGACAATTCCGATGTTGATGACTTCCAACTCCAGCCACAGGTTCGGCATCCTTCAACATTCCGCATTCAAAGGAAGATTCTCCTGGAAGCTGCTTCCGCTGCCCGAGTGCCTTTCGGGCAGGAAGATTTGGCTACGGAAGACCCAGCCTGCGCGGCCCCAGCACCATCCAGCACCGAACACTGCAGTGCAACACAGCTGTGTCCGAGGGCCGCGGCCGTCGTGCTGCCCTCCATGGTCAAGTCCACTCCAGCTGGGGCCTCTCCGGCTTCAGCACTCGCAGAGCTTCTCACGGTCGTGCTGGCTGGGTGTCACACTTGCTGAACCCTCCCGTGTTGGGGAGTCGAAGCACTGGTGCCCATCCATGGAAACGACCTTGCGCTTCGCAACTACAGCAGGCGGTACTGCGGTGCCCCCACCAACCTCTGCATCATCGAGGATGCGGAGCCGGACAAAGATCTCCAGGTTCTTCGCAGGCCGCAGCAACTCTCCCATGACCTGGCCCGGAGTCTTTGATAAAAAGTTTTGCGATGATCGCCGCCATTCCGGAAACCCCTTTGCCGGCGTCATGCAGTCTGTTGCACTGCATCGCGTACTGCATCATTATGCTATAACCTGTACCGGTTTCACTTGTATCTTTTGGCAGTTTTGCTGTCCATCACGTGGTGCTGACCTTTAGCAATCGGATCGAAACCACGGCAAGTGGTTGCCGGCTTTCAAGGATATCAAACTCAGTGAGCTCTATGGAGTTCTCATTCCAGAAGCAGGACTTGCGAATCCCAATGCCATCGTATGCGGTCATGATCAAGGTAATTACCGAGGTCAGCAAGTATGTAGAGAGCATTCTGCCGAAAAGTAACGAACGACTGCAGCATGAAGGCAAGCCAGCGTGATCTCCTGCCACCCGTCTTCAGAGGAATCGTGGGAGATTCTGAACCTGAACCTAGGTCCTAGGATTGCCCAGTTGACACGCGGTGGGCATGGCACGGCACGGCATGGGCACGGAATGCAGTCACAGAGTCCGTTCATGTCAATCTCAAGGCAGCCCGGAAATGATGAAGATTCACCGTCGTCCTTCCCCGTGGTTCTGTCAACGTGTTCGGTCTTGCTGCTTTGGGGCACTGAACCACACCAAAGCAAGACCCTCCACCAGTCGAAAATCGCGTGCAGCGCACAAAAATTAACCGCCCCCACCTGCAGGATCGGCCTCCCTGCCGCCAAAGCATCCAGGGAGTTCGCCACCTCCGTGCCTGGGCCAGAAACTCCCATCGCCAGGAAATCGAAGCCTTCGCCCTGCTGAGCACCGGACATCCTCCGGTCCTGCGGGGCCATGCCGAAGCCGAGATTCAATGTTGAGACAGGGCGATGCGACGGTGCTTCAAGGTTGCGACGAGTGTTCCGGGCTCCCTGGCTGCTTTTAACGATCAATCCACCCACAAGGTTGGGAACGTGGAGGTGCGCAGGCATCGATCTCAGCGTGCTTGTGTTGATAAACGAGGCTCCTCGGCATTAGATTCTTGGCACGAACGAGAAGCACTTCGAGCCTGACAACACGAGGTGCCACGGGGAACCCGCATTGCTTTATTTGCTCTGAGCCGTCGGCTGGCCGCTGCCCTTGGGCACTGGTTGGCCTGTGGCCTGGCGCGACTGCACCGGAACAACACAACAAAACTAGGCCTCAGCGAATCAAGGATCATGTAGTCGAGCCACCGTGAGTGAGATGCCACCAGCTGTCCGGGCCTCGGCCGGGGACTGCAAGGCCATACTTTGATAACCCGTGTTCTGAGAATGGGACCTGCTGATGCATCCTCACCTTGGCGGCGAGGAACCTACTTTGTGAGGCCTAGATGTCCTACAGATGCATCCCCCCTCTCTTCTTGGCTGTGCACAGACTGCCGAAGGTTGGCAACCAACCTCTTCATGTCCTCCTCGCTGTCGGCCTTTGCATCAGATCCAAGCAATGCGTCGAAGAGTGCAGCTGCTGGCGACTAGAGACCTCGTAGGAACGGGACACGCAGGTGCAGCTTCCATTCGTGCCGACAGACCTCCTCCAGAGCATCCTGGGCACCCGTGGCACCGTTCGCGGAGGCTTCGAACACAACCCTGACCATCTTTTTGTGGTCAGCATCCCCTCCCTCCCTTCTCCAATGGGCAGCGAGGTGCGAGAGGAACTGGGCCGCCGAGGACCTGGGCGGTGGATCCACGGAGCGACGACGCAATCGCCTCAGTGCAGGAAGCAGGAAACGCACCCTGCAGACCAGTGGTTTGTAAAGTGCGTAAGTCCCGGTCATCTTGCGGCTTCAGGACAGCGGCATCGTAGACATGAAAGCCAGCCGACTGCTCTGCCTCCCACAGGAAGGCCAGCGGCAGAGAATTGAGGCACAAGATGGGCTGAATCACCGAAGAGTGGAATGCTGCACCATGCGCGGCAACATGGTCCTAGTCGTCCTAGTCTCAGTACTTGTTTTGCTGCACCTTGATGGAGGTCACCGGCAGGCTTTGCAAGACCACGCGATACGACCTCGCAAGGCAACAGGCGTCAATCCACCCCGAAGACCCAGATCTGGGTGACTGGCTCCACGTCTGGCTCGTAGATGGCAGTGCAAGGTGTCGCGAGGACTGCTCCTGGCAGGCGGTAGCGCCTTGGTTCCACCCACTCCCAACATGCGAACAGCCTTTGGAGGTTCAACTCTTAGCCGCAAGCCGATGCGCACGGGCCTGCATAGGGAGATCACTTTTTAGGTCGTGCGCTTTTTTCACCAGGGCCTGCCTTCCAGTTCCGCACAAAGGCAGGGGACAGCTCCACATCGCAGGTGCCATCCTCGATGCTGAGCTTGCTACCAACTCCGATCAACAAGACGAACAGACGAACCATTTTGGCCGAATTGATTGGTGTTGTGGCATCGGTCTCCCAGCTGAGACGGTCCCACATGTTCTGAATCAGTACCACCCACTGATTTGCGGCATCTTGACACCTCTGAAGGAGATTGTTGCTCGAACTTCGGGCGCTTTGTCGAACTACGAGGGTGATCCGTCCCTTTGCCTCGACATGGCCCCGTGCGATGGTTGAGCTTTGCATCGATGCATCGCCTCTGTTTAGAGGGTGGGCCTTGTCAACAGGGCCTCAAACATCCAATTCGGGCCAACAAAAATCATCTCCCGGCCCGGCTTGCAGTCGCATGTTCATGATTGTTGCATTAGGCAGCGCAAAAAGGCCAGGTATCAGCACGACGAGACTCCAATTGAGATGAGCTTGAAGAAGCCCCACTGAAACTGAGGACGAGTCGTTGTACACTGCCAAGACAGTGACGACGACTTCCCGGAGCACGTGTGTTAACTCCTGGACCTTCAGGTTGCAAACGCAGACGGAACCCACACACTGCACAGATCCAGCGAATCGCGATTGAGGCCCTTGCAAGAAGGGTCTTTTGCCTGCAATGCTTGGAGCAAACGAGGTGTTGGGGGAGCTCTGAAAGGTAGAGGTGGCCTCAGCGGCCCTGGCTTTGATGGGCTGCTTGGTGTTGCGGCCGAGGCCTCCTCTCACAGGGGGGCGGGGCACTTTCCCAAAGGGGGAAGCCCCCATAAGGGCCTGAGGCCTGAAGAATCCCAACTCTGGGTGCCGCTCCTGCTGTGCCAAGGCCTCCTGCACCCTGGACCAGGTCGCCGGCCTCGGAGGCGCCGGCTTTTTTTCCCTCCCAATCCCTCCCCATCCCTGCTCCCCCTTTGGAGAACTTGGGACCGTGCAGCTGCCGTCGACGAAAGTCGCACTCGTTCTCATCTGCTGCCACTGCCTCATCTGGCCACCGGCCACCGGACGACTCAACCGGCGACGTCCAGCGATCTCGGGAACGGACGAATTTTGGAGGAACTGCTTCAGCTCGTGGCCACTTCTCGAAGGCCGGCCTCAAGCGCACGGCAGGCTCAGCTACGACACCAGAGCGAAGCTGTTGGGCTTCTGGCGGCTTCCGGAGCAGCTTCACCAGCGTTTTTGTATCTGGAGGCTTGAAACCATGCGAGACACGGGCCGTAGAGCCATGGCATCTCATGGCCTGGTGGTATCCGCGAGTGGGCCAGCTCGACGGCTGTGCGCGGCCTGAGTGAGAGCGACTCCTCGAAGAAGCAGCGAAGCTTCAGGCGACTTGGCGACTCGCCAGCGGAGAGGAATTCCTGCAAGGCCGACCCGCCGCTCGTCCCAGCCTCACGCGAGTCACGCGAGACGCTAAGAACCACGATGCGATGCTATGCGATGCTATGCTAAGGGCGCAGCGTCCATCAGCCAGGCTGTCGCGAAAATCTGCTTCGCTCCGAGGGTATGTCAGCACCTCTTCCACCGATAGAGTCCCTGCATCGCCAATGTAAACCCTACCACCTTGCTCCCCGCTGATCTGCGGAAGATCATCTCGAAGGCAAGCAGCGACTGACAGTGACGGCACGTGTGCCGGGAGGGCCGTATCCTTCAGTTGCGAAAGCACCGATTCGTGCGGAGTTTCCGTCACTTCGCACAAGGCCAGCGGCCGAAGATGGCTCGCATCGTCGAAGTCTAAATTTTCAAGCAGAAGCTTGGCATGCAGAATGGATACCTCAGGCGAGTGCTTCTGGACAGCGCGTCCGGAAAGCTTAAGCATATCTTGGAAATTCATCGGTTGTGGGGCATCCTTGCTCTTCGCACACTTGACCAAGAGGTGTACTGGTGGAAGCTGTCCGGATGTGTCCACCACTTCGGGCGGTAATGGGAGCAGCAGTTTCTCTCCTTGGAAGGACATAAAGCCTTTTGCTTCCAGCAAGCACGGCTCGCCAGCCGGCACGGAAAACACCTTGAGACCAGCGCAACGAAGCTCTATTCGGACGTCCTCCGGCTTAGCCATGATCCCCGCTTTCAACTCACCCAGCCGTATCTGCAAGAAGTACGGTTTCGGCTTGTCGGGTTGCTCGACCATGTCGCCAACCGGCGCTGCAATACCAAGGCAGCCGAAGGGGGGAGACGATGCCACAGCAGCCTGGGAACTTCAGCAGGAATATGTTCTAGTTGCGACTATGTCTCGCTAGACCAGATTACAAGACCATATCACACACACACACACACACACACAGAGGCCTACTTCGCTTGTCACCATCTACTCTGGCGCACAGACCAGACAACAGCAAAGTGGCACACTGCTCAGGTGACACAACTCTCGGCTTTGATGCAATGCTTTGTGACCGCACGTGTTCAGAGCGCACATCGATGTCCACAAACGGCTTCTTCCCAATTTGATCTTCTTGGCTGCTCGACAAGGGAATTCGCCACGAAGTTGTTAGGCTATTGAAGCCAAGTAGTCGATGTTCTGCAGATCTGGGAGACTTCTCCGTCGGCATCTCGCTCTGCGTCGAAAGCAGCCGCCACAGAGCTACACGATTGCCACAGAGTACTCTTGAATTAGCCCGGCCTGGGCTGAAAAGCATGTCTGGATGCGCCTCCTCGATGACATCCACGCTACAAACAGCTTCCTGGATGAGATCGAGGAGCTGCGATGCCTCTTCAGTGTCATCTGGCAGTGCAATGTGACGATCTAGTGCGCACGTATAGTCCACGTCCTCACCCGTTTGGATGGCACTGACCACACGCTGCCCCAGAAGGCTCAAGACTGCACGTGTGCAGGTGCCGCTTCCTTTACTTGCTTTGGGAATCCAGCCAGCTCGAACAGCTACCGTCAGTCGAAGGCTTTGCGAGTCACACCCAGGAGCTCGACTCGAAGTCACTCCACGAACCGCCATTTCGGAGACACCGCGGTGGATGGTCAGCAGAGGCCTCGTAGGTCACTTCATGTCACTTCTTCATTCGTGCAAGACCGTGGCTTCGTATCGGTGGCTCGTGTAAGTTCGGCACCCATACACAGTCAGCCAGGGGCCCGCATGCCTTCAAGTAAAAAATGGACTGTCGGAGCCGCATTCACACCGTCCCCTCTCAGAAGAGCGCTCTTTGAACTCATCAACCCGCTCCTGAGAGCACTAGAGAATCGAGAAGTGAGCTGAAGACCAAGCTGCGCAAATCCACAGATGTCAGACGAGTATCTGAGTGCATGATGACTGAGCTGATGCTGTCGATGTGCACAAAAGCCGGAGCTTCCTTGGCAACTTGGCAAAGCATTTCGCGTGCTGACGGCAAGGCTTCGACAAGTCCCGCACCGAAGCACCCCGCCTGAGAGTCGACTCAACTCATGCTCAAGTCTAGCTCGAGCATCTGCCACGACCGAATCTAAGAAAGCCACTGGCAAATATGCAGCTTGCTCAAGCACTTGGAGATCCACAGAAGTCCATTGCAGGGCCTTGGCAAGTGCCTAATCTGCTGAACCCGCTCCTGATACCCATCGCTGAGTCCATGTCGCCAAGCTCTGTGTCGAGCAGCTCGCCGAGAAGGGGCGAGGACCTAGCGCCGGCACATGCTTGCTGAGAACCTGCTGGAGTTTGCAAGGTAGCCATGCCATATAAGAAATGCAGTGGATGCCTCTTCCTTCATGTTGAGAGCTGGTCCCATCACCGCCCTCGCGAGCACTTTTGGGATGCAATGCGATGCGGTGAGGAGTTCTGAGTTCGGAGTTGCGCAGCTTGCGGGTGAGGGGAGCTTGGGGTATTGGGTGGGAGAACAGGAACCCCATCGTTCCGCTTTGTTAGGGTTGGGTATTTTTGGACCATGCTGCACCTGCACTGAGCACCTAGCATCATCCAGCTAAACATGTTTCGCACACCTCCGATACTAGTAGGGCCTGCTTCATGCCGACGACAAACGAGGCACCTGCTCTGGATTCTCAGAAACGGTGTCAAAGCGCTACAGATTGCATTTGTCAGACCTGTGACCGCCGGGCGTCCCCTGCATCGACTTTTTGAACATGACGCTGAAACATGCTGATGCTTTCGGCTTTCGGTAGTTGAAACTTTGAAGTCCCCTCTGGCGCAAGATCGGCAAGGCCTCCTGTATCGAGGACTGACAGAAGACTGACTGGATTCGCATTCCATGTGTGAGACCCGAGGCTAATTTACATTTGATTGGCGGCAGCTGAAGCTGCAGACTGGGGTACATCTTGCACGAAGTTGCATCGTCAAGAAAGCCGGGTAGGCTATGCCAGCGTTTCACAGAGAAGTTGGCTTCACCAGCCTCGGAAGCGGAGGGAAAGTAAGCTGAATAACGCGCCTCTTGAGGCCCTGGCATGGCATTGGAGGCAGCGTTGCGTCCAAGAATGATCGGCCTGTGGTGACTGCGCTCCTCGCAGGACGCATCGGATTAGATGCAGATGCAGAGTTGGCAGTGCATGTGAGATTCTGATCTGCTGCGACCAAGCTAACATGCTACCAAAATCTCCTCAAACTGAACGCATGCGCACTTTCAGAGGTTGGTGCACCTCGGCTGCATCTGAGAATCGATGCGGATATGGTTATCTGTGGAAGCGCCCGTCATAAACATATCTCTTGGAGTTCCTGGTTGCGTCCACTAGATCTTCTATTTGTCTCAAGAACTTGCAGGACATGGAGCTCGAAGCAGCGAGCACGCGCTGCAGGATGAGGTTTTCGCCGCCACTCAAGCGCACCGCGTCTTGAAGCAAGGGGCCTCCGTGGCCCCAGCCTGGTTTGGGAACCTGAGTGAGCTGAATAGCCACGATTCGCGTGGCTAGGCCCGTCGTGACTGAGTCGGAGGCATGGAGCTGCGGCATGGCGGTCAAAACAGCGGCACTGCACATTTGAAGCGCCGCTGAGGCTTCCCCTCCGCCAGTCTCGCTTGTGTCGTTCATCCCAGCCACTGCCTCGAGCATTGCATGCCGTCGCGACCTTAAGGCTATGCAAGCGCACGGACTGCTGCGGCACGGGTGGCATCAGAGTTCGCAGAGCCTGAGGTCAGACAGAGGCGTGAACGCATTGTTTGGGACCTCCATCTGCTGCACTTTGGCCGCCGAGGCCGCCGTCGAACGGCGCAGCTCGGCACTTTTGCGGGGTGCCCGAAGGTTCATCGAGGGCACCACCGCCTGCATATTTTGCAAACATTGCCGCATGTCGGCGGTACATGCAATGTATGTGTGTATGTATGCATGCATGCGTGCATGTCGTGCGTCGGCGCCAGGCATGCAGGCAGGCAAGCAGAAAGCAGATGAATAGACAGATAGAAAAACGGATACGCTGATAGACAGGCAGGTTGATAAGATAGGTCGACGGGTGAGCCGGACAGATTGTTGGTGTGGGTATATATATATATATATAGGGTAGACACAGCCAGGAAAGACAAAGACTTCTCAACCTGTCTCAAGACTGCACTTGCTAGCTGTATAGATCCGTGTATACATATGTAGCATGTTTTCGAAAGTAAATACAGATACATACATATGTATATAAACACAAACAATGTACACAAACACAGCACACAGAATGCGGACCGCTGTGCACTAGAACTCACGGATATATGGTGCGAAAAGAATGCCACATATGACTCATACCCCCCGCCCACCGATCTTCCACACCGCTCCCGAACGCGATTCACAAGCAGCCGAGTCACTCCAGTTGTTGCTTCCATGAAATCACGGTATTGGTCTGCGAGCATGGCTGCCACAACTCACTGCTACTGACTCCACCCGCAGTGAAACGACATCCCAAATGTTCCAATGTGCTACTAGCTGCTACTTCGTTGCATGTGTGAAAGATGCGGCAAACTACCCGCTCCAGCATTCCGGCTCTTTGACCGGATGCTGCTTGGAGCTAAGACTCAACTTGAGATGCAGCGGAATCATGGACCTCAATGCGTAAACAGTATCCCACAAGTTCTGACGTCCGCTTCCAAGCGGGCCCAAGGCACCGATGGGAATGCGCCGTTGCAGACGAACGTGAGCAAGAGGCGGCCCCGGCCGTCGACCTCGCAGACTTGAAGCCAGTCTCTCTCCTCCTTCCTTCCTTCCCTTTGGCCCCTCCTTCCTTCCTTCGTTCCTTCTTTCCCTCTCTCTCTCTCTCTCTCTCTTGCTTGCTTGCTCTCTCTCTCTCTCTCTCTATTTCTCTCTCTCTCTCTCTCTATTTCTCTCTCTGTCGCTCTCCCTCTCTCTCTCTCTCTCTCTCTATTTCTCTCTCTCTCTCTCTCCCGCTCTCTCTCTCTCTCTCTCTTGCTTGCTTGCTTGCAAGGCGTGTGGGAGGCAGGGTAGGTCCCTACACCCCCTGCGCGCGAGCGCTACGCCACTGTTCGAGTCCTGTGTCTCTCTCTGTCTCTCTCTCTCTCTCTCACTTCCGCTAGGGTAGAGAGGGTGGGGGAGTTACTCCCACCCCTGCGCGTCTGCGCCCCCCATATTGTATGGGCAGCCTTGTGAGAAGAAGCCGACGAGGCAAACTAAATGTAATCAGGAACGAACCTGGGAAGCATAAACGCATGTAAACGGTCTCTTTCATTGTGCTGGGCTTAGGGGTCACGTCGTGACCCTCAAGCCATCGGCCCGACCACACCATGTGGTTATGGAGAGGCTGGCTTTGGGGTCCCACTGAGTGCTGCACAGAACAACGTGGTTGGCTCTATGTTTCTAGGTTTGCAAGCCCCGCTCTTTACGCTAAGAACCCCAAGCAGGCCGCGTCTCCTCGCCTCTATGGCCCCAATGGTTCCTGGGGCTTGCTTCCCTGAGACATGCGGCAAAGTCCCCATGCAGCTGCCCACGTGGGGGTCGTTGAACACACGCACAAACCTGGGACAATGCCATGACGTGACCTAACTAATCCCCCACGTTTGCCGGCAAGTCTTGGTCGTCTTGAGTCACAAACGCTCTCTGTCTCTCTTTCTTTCCCCATGCCTGAGGGCAAGCCCCCGCGGGAGCTGCCCGACTGTTGGTTGTACGCACGGTATTACGTGCGACTGTTGTTCGATACTCCGTGGGCGGAGCTTTCACTATATTCTGAAACAGCATGTCGAACTAGATATGGGACATTATGTTGTTGCTCTCGTCCCGCTGCGGTGGTGCCGGGGCTATTCCACGGCTGACTGTGCTCTGCGGCAGTCTCTGTCTCTCTCTCTCTCTCTACCGGGCGTGGGGTTCAGGCCAGCGTTCAGGGCCATCCCCCCATGCGGTCCGCACACCCGCGTTTCGCGGATGTCTCTCTCCGAGGTAGGAGGCCAAGGCAGCGTCCGGGCCCTCCCGTCGCGCGAAGTTTCGCGCACCTGCGGCTCTTGGCAGGTGGGAACTTCCGCACCTAGGTTCTGTGGCTCTCTCTCTGTCTCTGCTGTGTTCTGGGCTCATGCCGCAAGCAGTCCTCGCGAGCCGCTCGTGTCCGTGCTGCCTAATCCACTCATCCATCAGACTGGGGGATGGGCTAGGCTGTTCGAGTGAACTTCGTTGTTCGAGTTGATCTAAATTGGCCCAACAATGATGCAGGTAGAAAAAATAATTCTGGTGCACCTGCTCTCTGACTAGGATTTTTCCAACACAGACAAGAGAGCACGAGGTCGCCACGCCCTGGTCTCTGTCCAGTCTGGTGAAAAGCTAGAGCTTAGGAGAAGAGGACCTGCTGCCCTCGTCAAGTTCTTCTTCAGCACGGCCAGGGGAGTCTGCGTGCGCCGACCCCCCGCGCGATTTCGCGCACTGGGGAATTAGCGTGCTGAGAAACGCAGTCGGACACAAGAGACCGGGCCTGTACTGCCAACCACAACACCCGAACACTAGTACCCCCAACCCGCCTTGAAGACCAGGGCTCATACACACCAACGGCAAGGGCCTGGGTCTCTAACTTTTAAGCCTGAGGGCCTGACCAAACGACCGCACTATCGGCATTCCAACGCGAGTGAGGCTCCAGGTTCCAGGCAAAAACACGCAAATGCCCCCCCCCCCCCCACACTGTTGGTGAGAGAGAGACGTTCTCCGACTCCAGGTTCTTAACTCCAGTGTCTCACCAGAATTAACTAATTATAGCCTCTCCCCCACATTCAGTCTCAAAGTAGCGGGAGCTTGGCTCCCACTTCAAATTTTTTCTGTGGCTTTCGAGGTGCGAACGCCCAAAAAGCAAGGCTCAACTGAAGGTTTAGGATTGGGCCCACCAAGTAGGGTGGTGTTGTGAAGGACGTCTAAAATCAATGTGGGATGGACCCCACCGCTCACATGCAACTCAAATTGTGGCCGCTCAATACCTCCATCTTCGAGGGCGGAGATACCAGTCTTGATGGACTCGAATTATAACCCTGATTCCGTGGTATTCGTTGGCTTCGGATAATTAATTATTCTGGGATTTAATCTGTCATTTTTTTGTGTTTTCAATCTGTCACAAATCTGTGATCAACCATGTCGTTGGTTTTTGAATCTGTGATTTATTTGTGATTTTTTTGTGATTTATCTGTGATTCATCTGGTTGGGGCTGGATTCCAATCTGTGTTTTTTTGTGATTTATTAGTGATTTATTTGTCCGTGTTTTCAGGGGTGCCTGCAGGGTCTCGTCACTTAATCAAACTTAGACTCCGTGGGACGGGGCGGGGTGGGGGCGGGGTGGGCGGGGCGGATCGGTGGCGGGGCGGGGCGGTGCGGGGGGGGCGGGGTGGGGTGGGGGGGGCGGGGGGGGCGGGGGCGGGCGGGGTGGGGGTGGGCGGGCAAGGCGGTGGTGGGGGACAAATTTTTGACAGATTTTTGACAGGCAGAGCGCAGGGCGGGGACAGATTTTTGACAGATTTTTGACAGATTTGAGAAGGTGTTGCTCCGCGCGTGGGGGGGCCGCGGACCCAGGCCCTAGCCAGGCGACTCAGGTCCAAGGCCCCAGGCCCTGACACCCTAGCCCCAGCCCAAGGGCCCCGGGCGTGGGCGCCTGCCCGTGGAATCTGTCAAAAATCTGTAAAAAATCTGTCAAAAATCTGTCAAAAAATCTGTCAAAAATCTGTCAAAAATCTGTCAAAAATCTGTCCCTCCCGGCCCCCCGCCCCGCCCCCCCTGACCCTGCCCGCCCGCCCCGCCGCCCGCCAACACCGTGCGCCCTGCCCCGCCCCGCCCCGCCCACCCCGCCCCCCCCCCGCCCTGCCCCCCGCCCCACCCCGTGTGATGCTGGCCGCGATTTGGGACAGATTTTTGACAGATTTTTCGTAAATCTGGCAGAGACTGTTGACAGATTATTTACAGATTTTTCACATATTATTCACAAATTATTCACAGATTATTCACAGATGCGAAACCCTACCAGCCGGCAGGTGACAGATTTCTGACACATGTGGATGACAAACTAAAGACAGATATTTGACAGAATTAATTCCGGAACCTGCTCCCAGAGATTACAAGTAATCAAGGTTATAAGACTCGAAGTAGTGTCACGACCCCCCCGCCGGGTACTTGGCCTCCCACGATGATCTGGCGCTTAATCGCCCCCTGCATGTAGCTGTCGCCGCCGACTGCGTAGCGACCGAGGTTTTACCCTTGCGCACCGCGCCACGCATGTGTCCGAGTTCGGTGTCCGTTCTGTCTTCTGCCAGGCATAGGGGTCGCAGCGCGACCCGCAGGCGTTTGGCCCGCCCGACCACTCTTCGGTGTCCGTTCTCTCTTTGCTTTCTGCTGGGCTTAGGGGTCACGACGGACGCACCGACTAAGACGTTGTACTACAGTACCTGGTTTGCTCTGTGTTTCCATAGCAGCAAGCCCCCTCCCTTTACACTAGATCAGCCCCAACCCGCCTCATCTCCGCGCCCCTATGGCCATCATCTTTGGGGCTTGCTTCTGGAAACAGTGTGGTAGAGCTCCCATGCATCCGCACTCATAGGGGAATTTCACGAAAGATGATGGTACACTACCACAGACAGTGAGGCAAGTTGCACCAAAACGATGTCACTGTTCTATTCCCCCCTGTAGTCAGCTCTCCCTCGTTTTGAGGGTGATGGCAAAAAGCAAAAGGGCAGCCCCCTACTCTGTAATTATCGATAATCTGAGATCGCCGTACTGAGTACACATTAGCTAGGAGGCTGCGTCGGTGATGCGACTGTGCAACACCTGCTGGCTGGTGGGCTGCACTGTTCCCCCTGGCTAAACAAGACACATCACGTATGAGCGGCTAAGGCAAGTTTATGTGCCTCTTGTGCAGCCCCAATGGCCTTCCAGTGGGGTTCTCCCCCATCGTTGTGTGAAATTGGCACTAGTCGTTCTTTCTTTCCCCAGGCCTGAGGGCAAGCCCAAAGGGAGCTGCCCGTTTGTTGGTTGTACGCACGGTTTTACGTGCAGTAGTTGTGGGGCTCTCCACGGGCGGAGCTTCTGGTTTGCAGGTTAAAGATACACAACATACACTAGTCGTTCTCTCTTTCTCTTTCTTTCTCCGGGCATGAGGGCGAGCCCCCGCGGGAGCCGCCAGTTTGGTTGGTTGTTTGCATGGTTTCACATGCTGAAGATCGAGCACTCCTCGGGCAAATCTTGGTACCAAGTTGAGTACGAACTAACTTGAGTAGAACACACACTGCTTTCGCCCCACTGCCATCTGTACTTTGCGGATGTTCCACCATTGCCTCGACTGCTGGGGTGTTGGCATTACGAGGAGGCTATGCTACCGGAGTGTGCCCAACAAATCAAAAATGCACTGCATACTGCATACCAGGTACTTCACAATATTCCCTCTGGGCCCCACTCTTTCTGCTAAGTTTCCGCTACCGCCCCGTCAGCTGACTGTCTCTTTCTTTCTTTCTCCAGGCTTGAGGGCATGCCCCCGCTGGGGCAGCCTGTCTGTCTCTCTCTCTCTCTCTCTCTCTCTTGCTTGCACTCGGCCAAAGGGAAGCCTAAGCCCCCCTCGCGCGCGTGCGCGCACCGGGTCTTCTGTCTTTCGTGAAACCCCCACAGTCGGAGCAAATGCGCTGGCCTGCACCTCTCTCTCTCTCTCTCTCTCTCCGTCCAGCTCGCTCTCTCGACCAGATGGCCCGCACAGGCAGCACTGGCCATTGACTGATCCGCCGTGCCTGCTGACTTTGCAGCTGCGCTCAGCCTCATCCACCACCAAGTTTGTGCATGAATCTGGAAGCTTGACTTTTGCAGCAGATCCGAAGGAAAGGCAGCGGCCCACCGTCTGATCGCATGAGGTCACGAATTCGTCTCTGCAGCCAGGATATTGCCTGGCACTGGTTTCGCTCCAGAGTGACTAGATTTGGACCAGTCCCTTGACAAATCGACTGCCAACCCTCTGCTGACTTCGGCTCCGGGAATCTGCGGGAGCCTTCTCTCGCAGGGCCAGCTGCTCGCCATCATACCTAAAGTGAACTTCAACGCCGGGCCGCTCTGGAGAAATGCCTGCACTTTCAGCTAAGCTCCGTGCTGGTCACTGGTCAGTGCCACAGCCTGAAGTCAACAGAGCAAGGCAGGAAGGGCTGGGCACACCACTCGTCGGAGCATGTCAGGCATGAATCACGGCCTGCGCTTGCACCACGAGCCCAGAAGCCTCCTCCTAAGAATCGACCAGCTGCTCAGAGGTCGAAGGAGAAGCAGACAGCAAGCACTCACTAGCATTACTAGCATTCACGCCAGTCCTCAGCCGCAGCTTTGCTTCGGGCTCCATAGACCTGCGCCGCAACTCCGGCGAAAGCCCCAGGCTTGCACTGCCGTCGCAGATCCCACACGGCAAGGATTGCCCGGATTGCCGGTAAGTCTGTGAGGTGGCAAACCTGCAAACCCCACCTCGAGCATCTTATGCCACCCGCGGAGGACCTTGAAATTGTTGGACAGACTGCACCACGACACCACGACTGACCCTTTCAAATGCCTGAGAACAGTGAATTCGGTCTGCTCCGATCCAGGCCGCAGTAAGTCGCCCACGGTCAGGCTCGCAAAGGCTTGGGAGCACTGCGCAAGCAAGGCATGCCTGGTTTTACATGCAAGCATGGCAGGGCCGTGCGAAGGGCAGGACATGCATTGGCAATCATTTGCAAAGGTCAGCACCTCTCCCACCATATCTTGTTGTACGAGACCAGGACATCCCAGGCACGGCCTTAAAGAGGAGACCAACACTGCAAGCCAGTGCAAGAGCATTGGTCAGATGAAAAGGCTGCAGCGTCTCGAGTGCGTCTGCCTCAGACAGATACTGCACGGCTCACTCACATCACGCAATCGGCACATGCGACACAGGCAGGGACATATAGTTGGCAATGGTCTCAAGTGGAATCTCCAAAGCCTTTGTTCAGCTGGACAAAAGCTCTGACCAAAGTCTACCACTTGGCCACTTGGTGCGCTCGATACAACGATTTTGAGGCCTACGCGAGCTTGCCTTTCTTTGATTCGTGAATCTGGTTCACCTCGGACTTGGACATTTGTAGATCAAGCCTGACTGACCAGGCCAAGCCCGTCGCCAAACGGATGGTGCGGTACCAATGCTTTGCCAGATCCTTGTGGGCACGTGAGTTCAGCCAGTCTTAGATTCATGTCATTAGATCAAAAGGTGGGATCCATCTCTGCTGTCAACTTGTTTTAGAATTTAACTGCCCACCACCGACTGGAAAAAAGCTACAGGATGGCTTGGCGAGGTAGGCTTGCATAAACGCGCCCAAGATTTTGCCTACCGGACCCAGGCTTTCGAACAGTTGTTCTTCGCACGCTCGGAAGGTGGTGTCCCAGCCGGGTAGTGGTCTAAGGCTTGTAATTACGAGATGTGGCAATTGCGGTGAACGAGAAGCTGTGAAGTGTCGAAAGTTGATGCGTTATCGGAGAATGGTGGATGCAGGTGTGACTTGCCCTGCAGTGCGCAATGCTTGTAGATGCTTGCAGATCGATGTTTACGTTTGGCTGTTGGCGGCGACAGCTTTGGCATTGGTGTGTTGCCGAATCCTTGCGTTCTTGCTTCGCTGCAAGGTCAGCTTTTTCTGAGGCGGCTGCAAACCGCGGTGCATAGAGCCAGAGTCGCCTTCATCAAAATTGTGCGTATTGGACCTAGAAAAAAACTCTCCTGCAAAGGCTTCGACCCCCCAGTGGCCAAAGTCACGCCGACCTGAATTCACGGCATCCACAGTCTGCGACGGGGGGATATGGGATGTGCACCGGGGCACTGGCTCTAGCAGGAAATCCAGTCTCAAAAGGAGGATTGGCCTGGCAAAGAGTCAGAGTTGCAAAGGCGCTCCAGACCATGGCAGGACGGGACAGCTGGGCTCTCCGCTGTCTGCATGTGCGACTCCTCTAACCTCACTCGCCCATCCGTCTCCAGCGAATGCGAGGCTGCACATGGCTGCACCATGATTGGCGCTTGGGGTGCTGCCGGGCCGTAGAACCCAAAAGGCTCAGCTGCATCTTTGGCGGCTGGCTGTCTAGCCTGATCCGAGTCTAAAGAGACCTCAACTCACCTGCTGACCAGAGGAAACCCCTGCCCCCAGGCCTCTCGAACACCGCGAGGTCGGCACCTGCGATGGCAGTGATGACCGGAATTTCCCATGAAACAAGACATCGGCCACCTGTGAGCAAGAAGAAACTTCTTGTGTTGCCCTGCAGCCAGCCTCCCTTCCTAAGTCCGTGATCAAACGGATAAAGAAACAGTCCGAGCCAGCAGGCCGCGGCATCACAATGACGTGACGCTCGAGCAGCTCCTGGCCCAACGTGATGGCAGCGATGGAGAACCAGGTTCGGCTCCTGCCTTCCGAAGCCCTTCCCAATGGCTTGACCCCACTTCTGCCTGCTCGGCACAGCGACGAAACGGCTGGCTACCTGCTACCTGTTGTGTTGGCAACAACAAGCCCTGCCTGGATTCCCCCCTGCAGGATCGAAGCGCCTGAGTCAGCTCAGGTCGGCGAAACGAGCTCTCCTCGGTGCTGAGGCCCTGACGCCGGCGACGCAGAGCCTCTCTCTGCGGCGGGCGCCTATCCGCAGGCTACTCCAGAGCCTTTGGGCACCTAAACTGCACCAGGCAGCCGACTTCTCCACCGGAAGCGAGCGAACACGCTGAAGCTGGATGTCGACAGCAGCCAAGAGGAGAGCCTGCCGCTTCAAGCTCTCAACACACACACACACACACGCATGATTCAACGGTCTTTTCTGATGATCGGCACCATGCTCTCGAACGAAGCTAGGCATGAAGCTCGTTTCAGATGAGCTAGTTTTTCTTCCCTGGCAACCTCGGCGGGCGGCGGGTCTCGCCACAGGATTTCCTAAGCAAAAAGCCGGCGGGCAGATCCCATGCCATTCTGCATGTCACTACCAGCCGGAGCTTGTGTTTGCCTTGTGACGGCCAGAGTGGTTCTGGCATCCGATGCGTGGATCCGGCATGTCCGGCCACAGAGCACAGAGCATCTACGAAGAAACGTTAGCAGGACTCCTCACATCGTTTTTCAGACGGGAGGCTGAGGCAAAAACTGCATTCCTTTGGCAGTTGATGCATGTTCTTATGCGAACATTGCGAAGTTATCGGCCGAAAGCCAGTGCCTACTGACCGGCATGCTTTGCTGCTGGGCAGAAGCCTTTCGTTAACAAACGGTATCTCACAGATGCCCCACTTCGGCAGGTTGCAACAATCCTTCACTTCGGAACGGACCTTGCCGGTGCGGCACACCACTGGCCAGAACCGCCTTGGCGTAAGGATGCCCTGGCAATGATGGATGGATTGGATGGATGATGATAATCATCACCATGATGACCCCGATGATGATGGCGACGATGGTGGTGATGGTGATGAAGGTGGTGATGGTGATGATGATGATGATGGTGGTGGTGGTGGATGCGGCTTGCAAGATGTGCAAGGCAGATGTAATGCAGCCAGGGATCCGTTGCTGCGCTGGCCTTAGGATCACAGTGCAGCTTTCCTGGCACATGCACATGCCCCCAGACAGCAAGCTTCAGAAAAATGCCAACCCTCATCTTGCCCACCCAGCAGCTGCTGACTTGAATGAGGTGTTGCAAGAGCTGGCCTCAGACTTGCTAATTGTACCGAAACTTGCCCAGCACAGGCTCTTCACGAACAAGGGGCAGTGTCGTTCCTGGTACTCCCGCTGCTGTTGCGACTGCTGCGTGAAGAACTCCTTGCATGTCGTGTATTTCAGCTGTCAGCCTGAGGATTGGCATGAAAGAAGCGCCTGCTGTTGCCTCCGCAGTTCCCGCAGCTCCTGCAGGCGGAACAGACCAATGCGGATTCGCTGTAACCATCTGCACATCAAGCAAACTCGACCTGCCTCGACTGCGTCCGACGGGAGTTTCGGAGCTGCCGGCTCCTGTTAATGGGTCACTCTTTGCGACGCACTGCCAGGGGAACATGACAGTCGTCCTTTGGAGGTTCGGCAGGACGAAGCGCCGTGGGCGGCTTTGCAGCCTGCAAATGCAGCGACCTTTAATGACCTTAATGCCACATAGCTGTACGTTAGAGTTCTGTCTCTTTTTGGATGTCGGTGCGATTTGGTGAATATGCCCTCAAAGGTGGTACCGTCCAACACCAATGCGGGAATGCGAGGCCCATGTATTGGAATGGATCGTGCCGAACGGGAAAGCAGGTGTTCAATGCAAAACGTAAAGAATGACATCAAGAACGCCGTGCTTTGGAATCAAAGGCGATCGTGGGCATCTGTATGCGCACATCGTCCGGAAGCCTCCGTGTTCAGATTCGGCACCAAGTCCAGCTCATTTGTGCTGGGCACGAGAGGAGGTCGCCCTGTCAGCGCAGGCTTCAAGGAGTTTACAGTACGGTTTCGCGCCTATGATGATGTCCAGCCTGACTTCTCCTTGAAGCAGTCATCTACGCAGCACGTGCGACCTTTGCTGGTTGAGAGATGTTACCTTCACGCTCTGACTGCATTGCAGCCCTCCAAGCTGCAGCAGAGCTGCTGTCGTTCTGCGGATGCGTCAGTGAGCCTATGGTCGACTCGGACACATCGCCGAGACCCCGAAAGAGCAGTTACTACCGACGTGTTGGGGAACCGATCTTCACCAAGTGGCGATAATCCACCAGCGCATCCTCGGTCATGTGCGGCACGCGCCAGGACAGGGGGTCCAGCTGAGCCTTAGCTAAGCAGCTCTCTCAGAAGGACGGTCTGTGGACCATGAATATGCGGACCGTATGCACAGTGCCGAGGAAAGACCGCGAGATTGTTGGCTTGACTACTTGTTCACCGCTACCATGTCAAGCCTAGGCCGTAGTTGAGACTCAGGACCTCCAGGCTCGAGGAGGTGAGGGTCTTTCGGCTTTGACGACAGTGCTCTAGCAGACTCTAGAACATGCACATGCCACACCTGGTCGACACCGTTATTATGCCTGCCCACTGCGCGGAATGGGCAGGCTTGGGTGGCTTCAGGGGCAGTAGGGCCATGCGATAAAGCAGCCAGCAGCAATGCATTGTAGTCATCCATCATTTCCTGGAAGTCGCTTCTCGTCCGTGATGCACACCCCCTCTACTTGCCAACTTCAAAAAATGTGACATGCATGCCGCACTTTGCAGAAGAGCTGCAAAACACGGGAGGTCATTCTGATCAGGACCTGGGTCCGAGGATTTGATGCCGCAGGCGGTAATTACAAGCCGAGTCCTCCGCATGCTCTTTTGGCTGGACCCGAACTGCTTCATGCTGCGCTCAGAGTACGGCATGACGCAGCCAAGGCTCCAAACGGAGCCTCAATCTCAGCAGCAATGCAATCCAGGCCCACCATTGAGCATCCCGTCAACAAAGTGAAGCCGGCGATAATCCAGGGACTGGTGTCCCTGAGATCAAGCACTCAACGATGCTTGACGACCAGCACCACGACGCGCGCTGAAAAGCTACACGGAGCTGTTTCTCCAAAGGCATCACAGCGGCCAGGTGCAAATAACCAGAGGAGAAACGAAGAGGAAGATCCAAATCAGGAATGTGTTCAGCTGCGCCTCTCAAGTGCCGCGAACCAAGCCGAGAACTCCGGAACCTGCGATGAGGAATGCCCCAAACACTAAACGTAAGCCAAGCACGTAAGGAAAGGGAAACGGCCATATGACCACTTGTTGTGCTTTGTGGTATTCCACCAAGCCTGAGCTAGCTGGACAGAAGCGGGAACCTGCACCAGCCGCATCGGCAGTTTCGGCTGGGCGGCCCATGCTGAGCTCATGGAAGACGCGGGTCAGTATGGGTGGAGGTACCGCGATGATGCCTGCCACGCCGGGAGTCAAACATTGAACTTCACGGAACGAAACGGATGGCCTAAAGCCTGGGATTGAACGATGTGCTTCTTCAGCCAGCAGAGCACAGTCGTGGTCTTAATGGCATGGCCTGCTACACACCGTAGCAGAGCCCCTGTGTTTCTTCAGAGCGTTGCTCCTCCGAGTGTCGGACCTATTCGGTTGGCATTGGCGGAAGTGTCATTTCCGTGAATGCCTCAAATGCGCACGACATGGACGACAAATGGAAGCTGTAATATGTAACTCCAATCAGACGAGCAAATGATGCTTCTGCTACAACCCTCCGCCACGTCTGAGCACAATGCTCTCCAAACTGTCCTGAGACCACTGGTATGCGACTCTTGAAATGATGCGCATTGACTGAGCCCGACGAAGATTCACCAAGCGGCCCTGTCCAGCCCTAAACAGTCGATGACGCGAAAGTTCTCGTGCTTCAGCTCTGCAATTTCCTCCATGGCCATCCTGAGCCGAAAAACTATGGACTTCTCTTCCACGGGCACTCGGCCCAGTGCCAGAAATCCAAGCTTTGCTTGCGAAGCACGCATGTAGGACGCTGAAGAGCCGTACCGTCAGGTGCATGTACCGCTGAATCTCCTGGTAAAAGAGGACCCCACATCGATCTTGCAGAGGCACGACAAAAGCTTGAGGGATGCTGCGCAGGAGTGCACACTGCCGCATCCTCCGGACGAGCTTTCGAGCAGCTGCAAAATGCCAGCAGGCTAGCGCAGGAATCCGACCACTCGGAACCCATCCTCGGTTCGCAGATGGCTCTCTGACCAAACTCGGTGATGATACATGACTCTCGCCCGGCCCCCATCATAGCCTGCACTTATTCATGTACCGCCGTGGGCTCGTGCACCCCTAAGCACCGAGGTTCTCATGAACTGCCGTTGCAGCCGCCCAGTAGCGAGTGTAGGACTGAGATGTCCGGAAGACCAAGGTAAACCCTTGGCCAAGGGGATCTTACTGGACTGATGTTATGCGCGTACGAGCACCACTGAATCAAGCAAGCAGCCCAGGACGAAGGTGAAACCACCGTAAATCTCTCCGGTGTTGAGAAATTCAAGGACCTTCAAGTCAATCACGCCCCAAAGCTCCAGATACTTGATCAGCAACGCAACGAGCGCCCATGGAAGCGATATCCTCCAGACCACTCCAAGCAAGGTCTTCATAATTCGTCATGTCACAAGAGATCTCGTGGGCATGTGATACTGAAACTGTACCTCTCCTGATGGACACTGGCAGCACGCTGCCACGGTACCCGAACATAGAAGACCATTTGTTGGGATTGTAGTGGATCATCCCTGCGAGCAGCAAGTTACTGCACGTCCTCCGCCCTCCAACTGCTCAGAAAGGGAAAGATGGGGCCGGGGCCTTGCCTTTTCAGATTTCTCTTCTGAAGTATATCACATAAAGATGGAAGACGGAGGATGGCCGGCCGAAAGGCTCGCAGTGGGCCGCAGCTGAGCCACGCAGCTGCATGAAGACGGAAGCTGAGGCTGGGAGCCGCCGAATGCAGGGACAGTAGGGTCGGAGAGGAGGGGGAGGCCGGGAGGCGCCTGCTTCAGGCGCTTGCGGTACAAGGTCTTGCTGATGCCAGCCTCAGAGTGGCCGAAAGCCCGTGCAAGAAGCAAGGAGCAACTTGGATGATTTTGAGTCTCCTGCCAGCCACCCCGAGGAAATCTTCGCTTCTCCTCCACCCGCATCCTGGAGTCCCCCCGTGCTACTTCCCGAAGACAAACACACTCGCAGTGTGTGATTCACATGCACTCGGCAGTCCCTGCTGAATTGCAGCTTCGATAGGGGACGCCGTGCGCCTCGTGTGGTATGCGATCTGAGCTGCGCCCGGGTGCGGATCATCTCGCCCTCAACACGGCATGACGGCGCCAGGCCTTGCTCCACCATCAGCAGCCTAAAGGGCTGCAGATTCTTGGCGCGAGCTGCAATGATGCCATGCTAAGGGGTTGAAGTACCGCCGAGTTGGGCTTAGTTAATCACAAAGCAGAGATGCAGACCTACCTAGAAGAGCTCGTCGCAATCAGCTGACAGTATTCTGGTACAGGTACGATGGGGGGGTTGGAGGTGTGCACCCTATCAGTAGTCAGCACATGTCTTCTGCACAGGGCAGTCCACGCATGTGCGCTGCTGATTCAAATGATGCTAGCCGCAGGTTGCGGTGCATGCGACTGTCGCCACCAGAATCTGTGAGGCAACTGCCCGCTCAGCGAAGAGCTGCGAAACAAGCGCGAAGCAGCCGTTGCGCGAACCGCTCAAAATCCTGTGAAGCTATTTCTCCTTTTCGGTCCCTTCGCAGAACGTGTTCCAAGCGGCGGACGACTGGTGGGAAAACCGTTAGACATGCTGAGCTCAGCCTAACAAGATGTAACAAGTCTTATCAGCTTGACGACATTCCAGCTTGCCAGTCTATCATCGAAGAGCTTCTGACTCTTGCCTATAGGCCGCTGCCAAGAAGTGACACGGAACTGCTTCATCGCTGCAGCCAGGCGATGTACGCATTCCTCCTGCAATGGTGAACAAGGCAAAACCAGATGTCCGATTGCGCGGGTCGCATGCACGTGCTGAATCAGGAATGGCATAGGAGCACAGGACTCTAGGCGGCCGGCTTGCGGTGGTACCTCTTGACGGCCTGCGGCTGGGCTGTTGAGCTGAGTCCTTAAACCCGAAAATTTCAAACCCCCGAACGTAACGACCCGCGGCTGGGTGGCATAGACTTGCTTCTCCGAAGGCCGAGCAAGGCTGCGAGGCCCCGAAAGCAATAACCGATCCCGCATCACGTCTCGTGCCTCTTCAGCATTTTCGAAGCATCGCTCGGGAAAGCTCAACATCCACCCGACCTGCCAGGCGCACAGTTCCTTCCCATGTTGCGCTCTGGGCTGAAAACTTCTCCGCATTGACTTGCATCTTCGAGTCTTGAAGGCGAGACACATGAAAGTCGTCTTCGAACTCCTTGGTGGACAAGGTGATGCGACCGTTCTCCTTGTCGGCGTGAACCTTAGTGACCCACTCGGACTCTGCATACATACTGCCATGGCATACAAGGAACCGGCACAAGCTTAGCAGATTGCTACCGGGAACGGCCGTAGCCCACTGCCGCTTGGCTTCCCAAGGATGCAGGGAGTCTGAGAGATGCGTGGCGATGACCCTTCTCTGCTTGGGCGGCTGCCACGTAGCACTTCATCTTCGTGCCAGTTGGGAACATCTTGTCAACCCACTTGTGCGCAGATTTCTGGCGGGTGCGGCGAAATGGCTCTAATGTTCGCCACCACACTCTGATGACAACCCGGCCTTGCGAGAGATGTCCCGCATGTCCAGCATGCCCTTCGGGTTGTCTGGACCATCAAGTGTCATGACCTGACAGCGAGCAGTCTTTCCACTGAAATCTGCACCCTTCTTGCAAGAAAGCTGGAGATGCTAGGGTCTCCACGAGCCCTTTGGGACAGTGCTTGAAGACAACCTGGGTGCATGAACAGTTACTGACAGTTGGTAATAACCGGAAGTATGACTTACGAAACTGAGGGCTCGGGCGGCATCGATGATCATTCCAGCCTGCGTCGAGGGTGGGCTCCT
Organism: Symbiodinium sp. CCMP2592; assembly: GCA_905221615.1. Lineage (NCBI taxonomy): Eukaryota > Dinophyceae > Suessiales > Symbiodiniaceae > Symbiodinium > Symbiodinium sp. CCMP2592. The sequence goes on from CAJNDT010003746.1 coordinate 175,623, forward strand.
GTCTTCTCTCCTTTGGGGCATGCAGGCGAGCCTCCAGTTCCTGAGCTTTGGCTATGGACCTCTGCTGCTCCAACCTGAGCCGACAGGTCTTGGAGCCTTTCCCCAAAGACGGCAGACTCTCAAAGCACACACCACATCTGCAAGACGACGGAGGACCGCGACGAGTGGAGACAAGTCGGGGAGTAGCGGGGGGGGGGGTGCAAGAACCACCTCGCAATATGGGCAGCGCAATGCCACACAACACAAACTCCAGGCTGAAATCAGGCAGGACACCACATATAGTGGGAGAAGATGGGCTGTGCCTGCAGCAGTCGATAGTCGGCTCAAGGCTACATCCTCCCACAGATTCACACTTGTGCGCTTCGGCGGTGGGAAGATACCCCTGCACCCAGATCTTGTCAACAACGATGCTGCCTTTCTGGAGCGCCGATAGAGGTTCGGCCACGGGCTGTACTTCTGCCTCAGCGAAGACTCGGAAAAAGAGCTGCCAACTTGGTGGGGTTTTCGAGAGGCTGGGAGTTCTGATTTGTCCTTCGACCAACGACGCAGCAAAGGCCCGGACTCTTTGTTGACGCGCTGCATGGGGGCCGCCAGACACTCCACCTTGCGAGGCTGGCGCGAGCCGATAAAGAGCTCTGAGGCCAAATCCTGCCTTCAACTCCTGTCCCACACTGGGGCGGTCGTCAGGTGTGGCCTGGCCCTCCTCGCCTGGCTGCTACAGGGCAGATCCAGGCCTGACTATGCAAGCCGAATCCAGAATCCAGGAGTCCCAGAGTCCGAGTCATACACGCTCGCTCATTGACTCATCTCTGCAAAATGAAGCTCGCCCTAAGCCTAAGCTGGGTCTGGCCTCTTGGCATGAAGCCAATCAGACCAGAGTTGAGCATCTCGACCTTGCAGCCTGGCAGACCACTTGGCCAGAGGCAGATATCAACGAAGTAAGCTGTACAACTGCCCTGAACACATAAACGTTAAAAAGTCGTGTAGACACTCTCGCACTGTATGTAGGATCTTGGTGGGCCAGCGAGAGCCCTTGGCTGAGCCTCCCGTGCAACTAGTTTGTGTTAGCGCAAACAACCGGCCAATCTTCACCTGGCACCTCGAAACATCGCTCGGATGGATTTGGGTTGGCAACGGCAGACAATGATAGTGACAATGACCAAGACGGTAACATTATGATGATTGTACTGAGGATAGATGCCGGATGCCCTTGACAATGAGAATCACAATGTCAGTGGTCGTATTTATAGCAATGGTAACTCAACCCTGGGAGTTGTGAAATAGGGATTGCGGGAAGAACAGCAGCTGGGCGGCCTTTCTCATCAACATGCAGAACTCGCACATCCCAAAAGATCTTCTCACCTGCACCGTCCATGTTGCAAACCAGAGTTGAACTTGCTGGTAGTTGGACTGCCAAGACGATAGATGACGACCATCGGTGTCAAGCTCCCAAACATGTCCCAGATATGCTGGATGCAGCACTCGACGTGCTAGCTACCATTCGCTAAAGCTGTTGTCGCGGCTGCACTCCAGCCGGAACCTGGCCTTTTTTCCGTGCCTCAATCATGCTCCGTCTCAGGACCTGCGGAACCGGGATCTTCCTAGGACTCTCCCAGGGTGCTGTCTGTGATCATGCATGCGCCAACTGACTATTGTCCCATGCCGTGCCTGGAATCCAAAGCGGTAGTCGCGCTGCCAGACAGGCAGGGTTGTCGGGTCCCTGGTTTCCTCAATGTACCTTGGCAGCGTTTGGTTCACGCTCAGGGAGAGTGAGTTCGAGACAGAGAGAGGAGAGAGACAAACAGACAGACAGAGGCACAGAGAGAGAGAGAGAAACAGACAGAAGAGAGACACGGAGAGAGAGAGAGAGAGAGAGCGGGAGCAGGAGCGGGAGCGCGGGAGCGCGACAAAAAAAGAGAAAGTGAAAGGTCTCGGATGAATCCCTGAGGTTCGGACCACCACTTTCGCTCAAACCTATTCTTTGCAGGAGCGTAGCCGGCTGCCACTGCCGAGGAGTCACGACTCGATCTGCGCCTGGGCGAGTGCTGGGCCCACACCTCCTAGCTCCAGTCTGGTCGACTGCATACAAACCTTGACGTGGACTACAGCTCGCTGCGAGTCTGCGGGTCGCCACTGTGACGTAGAAGTTACACTCTGTAATTAGGTTGCTACACGAACATATTACATATTAGGTTCTTTGCAGGTCTGTTGCCAGTTCATGCATGTGCAATTTTGCACTCACAGAAGCAGTCGCGCACAACCCAGGGCGGCTTTAGATTGGCCTATACGTCCAAACCGGTGCGCACAAGCCCAGGTGAGACGTTTCACGGACCACGGACGTCTTCCAATCAAGCCGGCCTAGGACAAGACTCCCGTATCGCCCGAGGGCTACTTGGTGCACCAGCTTGGCAGCAGTTAGGAGCGCAAACCAGACCACCGCTGCAGCTCGCTCGAGCATTACATGGATGCCGTTCTGGAGCTCTAGGGAGCACCCTTGAATCGCTGCATGACTACATTCTGAGCCCACGGCCATAAAGCCAGAGTCACGGCAATGCCGGCCGAGGCAAGTGTGGCGCAGGCGCTGCCAGACCAGCCTGAATTCATCCGCTATGCTGCAGAAGACCCAACGGAATGGAGCAAATGGCTGTGCCGTCATATAACTGGCACAAGGAGGCAAAAAAGCATCAGCACACTGACCTTTGCCTGGCGAAGCTTGGAAGTCTGCGACTTGCCGTACAGAGCGAACCTCCTTGGAAGACGGATGCTAGCAGTGCTGCCCGACAGTAACCCCCGAGTCCAGTTATAAACCGCCTGCTTCTGCACGCTTGTTCCGGGGACGGAGACAAAGGCAATGTCAGCTCGCACCTCCAGGTTGTCTCTGCGAGATGCATGTCTCGCAATGCAGGATTTTCTTTAGCCGAGCCAGTGCACTTGCAGCAAGATGGCGAGGAAGCCCGTGAGGATCTGCAAGCTGCGTGCACCTGCTCAGTGTCAGGTTTCATTTGAGGATCTGCTGGCAAGGACCGTTTCGGCCTGAAGCGACCATGGCTTGCCCCGGCAAAGAACCGGGTCCCACTCTTCTGGGCCAAACCCGCTGCGCGTTTCCGGATGACGATCGCGTCGCATGTTGAAATCTAAGCTGGGCCAGCGAGCTCTTGCTGAGGCACCTCTTTGCAAGATCTGCACTGCAGCTAATGCCGCATCTGGCATGCCTGCCCCAGGCATGGTCCGGCAGATTACTCTCCTCGCCGCAGCTTCTCAAGTTCTGAAGAGTTGCCTAGAGGCCTGAGCCGGGAACAGGGCTGGAAGTGAAGTGTACACACGACGAGGATAAACCCGGAAAACAGAGAAGCTGCAGAATTACATGCGCCACGGCCGCCTGAGGCGATGTAGCAATTATGTAGCATACACGGACGCTGTGAGCGATGTGAGGTGGCGCAGACCTGCGCAGACTGTTTCATGAGCTATGTCGTCTCGGATCTGAACTCCCACTCGAAAGTAATTCATGCATCACTCGCAACATCACAATAAAACGAGCCGCAATCTTGTGGTGCGACATGGGAGGAAGTGCGGCATCTAGTTTGATTGAACGGCCCGAACATGTGGCCTGTAATTTGAACACCAACCTTAAGTTCGGAACACGGCCAGGCAAATCCTCCCACTTATCTGGACAATGCACTTAGATTGCCGGTGACCTTGTCCCGGTCCCCGCTGCGATACGATCAACCAGGTACATCTCGGAAGCGACACACCGAAACAACACGTAGCAGCTGGTCGTGGATCGAGTTGGCGCGAACATGGTGCTCCCGAGGTTAAAAAGTCTCAATCAGGCGTCAACGTGCCCTCAGCAACTAACCCCATGCCGCCGATGGAACACACCTCTGCAGGTGTTCGAGAGCTCACTCAGTATGATGTGCTACAAGTACCCAGTTCAACAATATCCACTAAGCATGATGCCGCCCGATTGCAGATCATTATCATGATGTCGCCTGGCTCAGGCTGGAGTTCAAAACTGAGCCGTTCTGAGAGCATGCCAGCGCCTCGTTACACTCGACATGCTCGGTGGCAAGCTTCTGAATCTGGCACAGGAAACGACCAAGGCTGACTGGTGTAGGACACCCAATTAAGAGCCCTCGCTGGAGAAGAAAGTCGTGCGTGAACGAAGGAGCAGCGGAGCAGCTTTCGGAGCCCCTTCCTCTCTTGCAAACATCCGACGGCCTCGGAACGCCACTGCTGGAGAAGATACCTGAGTTCAGCCGCAAGGCAACCGGCTCCATCATTCATCTACCACACCACGATGCGGTGTCGCTCAATGTAATCAAGAATCTTCCACCGCCTCTTGCTGAGCGAACGATCCTCGGTGGGTCATGATTCATGTTGTGTCTCCGGCCTTGCTCCGTTTCTTCTCATGGATCTTGGAGGGGGTCCAACGCATTCGGCGTCCTTGGCTCCTCGTTGGAGCTCCCAAGCTGCTTGAGCCTGCCAGTACTTCACACAGCCCCTGGCGAATGCTCCCAACTTCAAGATCTGCACTCACTTCCCCAAGGTTGCCTCTGATACTCGGGCAGGGCTTTGCCTTGGAGTCTCTGCATAGAAAGGTCGGAAGCACAATCGAACGAATGGCTGAGTGTGCCGCACTGGGCGACTGCCTCGGTGCAGGGCTGTTCAGGACTGTTGTCGGCTTTGTGCTGAAAGAACAGCTGCTGCTTTTGCAGGGTCTTCTATGGCATTGCAAACATCGTGCCTAGGGCTCCCTCCTCTTTGCATGCTTCGCAGTTGCATCGTGACAGCGACAACTTGCAAAACTCCGTATCTGGTACTCCGGTACTCCTGCTCTGGCTCCTGCTGCTGCTCATGCTACTGCTGCTCCTCCTGCTGCTGCTTCCACAACCACTACTCAGTACTACTACGACAGCAAACCTTACAAAGCCTGAGAACTGCAAAGACTAAGGTTTCATGATTTCTTCGCCAGAATCGTCACAATCGTCGCAACAATTCAAGACAGAAGTGAAAAACACGAGTACACAGCTCCTACATCGTTCGCACACAAGCCAAAAGCAACTCTGCCAAGCTCCGAGCCTTCGAGCGCTTGTCTGATCTTTGCTTCCACTCCTCTTCGTCGATGTCCTGATTGGATGTTGTCTGCAGCTGAAGTGGGCCTTTCCATCTCTGCTTTGCTTCTGCCTCTGAATCCTCTCGCGCGATAACCAGCACAGTCGGTCGAGGACACTCGTGAGGGGGACAGACACCACCGTCTGCCTGGCTGTTTGGACGAAAGGATGCAAATCTAAGCGATCGAGAACGGGAACAGGAATCTTCGTGCGCCTTCTTCAGAAGCGGCTCGAGTTTGATGTCGCAGGTGACCGTGTGCTGCATAGAAAATTGCGGAAACCAGGTCGCCTGCCGATCGCGGCCATCTGATGTAACGACTTGGGCACCCCTGCTGGAGCATGTTACACAATCTGCGGCCCATGGCACGATCCTCGTGGTCAGCAGTGTCGACCATGTCAGCCCAGCGAAGCCTGCAACCACCAGCGGCAGGGGCGGCAAGCAGCTGTCACGAGGCAACATGCAACCCTTGACTTCCCATGGCCAACACATTCAATTCCGTCCTTGGCCCCTCTCTTCGATTCCACCCAATGTCACCACAATGTCACCGACATCCGCAAATTGACGATCGGGTTGCTTGCATAGTTTGCCACAGCTGGCTGAGTTAGCCTCGGCAAATTGTATGTTTGACAGAGGAAAGTCTGTCGTAATATGTAGATGCCGTACCTGACGGCACCTAGCGGCCTAGCGGGTAGACCATGTCGTGTGGCTCTTTTGGCTGTTTGGTGCTGACTGCCGTGCCATCTCCATGTACAGATGCAGACGTGGCAGAGCTTCGGAATGTGGCTTGACTCGCCTGTGTAGTTGCCGTCTCTAGCGAGTTTCGGCTGCTTCCCGAGCACCTTATCTTGATTTTCGTGTTCCTCCTGAAAGTTTCACTCGCCTCCCGAACCAAACAAGCAACCCAGCAAGAACTCACAAGCCGTTTTGCTCGTCTGGCTTTTGTTGCTTTCCTTTGCTGGATCTGCGCTGCTGTTGTTCGTATTTTCGCTGCTGCTTGTGCAAGGAGGGGAGTCGACCATTCACGAAGGTCGTTTATGAGAAGCCCTGTATGGTCACAAATATGTCGCGGAGGCCTGTCTCCAGCCACCATCTTCCTGAAGAAGCCTGCAGAACGCCAAAAGCAAAACTAGGGCAGCAGCTGCCATGAGATCATACCAAAAGGTGAAGCATCACTGGCTCTGAGCAGAAGGAAGCGGAGTAAGGCCGCCCAAAACGTAGACTGAAACTGCTTGGCTGAATTCTTCTCGCAAATGCGCGCGCAGTCATCGTACTCATGCGAGAGGCAGCAATAGCAGTTGCAGTATCGCAGCAGAAGCTGTAGCAGTAGCAGTGGCAGCAGAATAACAAGGGGAAATAGAGATCTGCTTCGGTATCATCAAAGAGTCGTCGTTGCATTTATCGGTTGGCATCTTCAGTAGTGATATCAATGGCCGTGGTTGTATTAATGATGACCGGTCGAAATTGCACTCAAAGCTACAACAGTGAATGAAACCTGGACGGGTTTGACAGCAATTCAGCCCTTAGTAAGACTTGCAGTACCTGTCATCTTGGTGAAAGGCGAAACAGTAGTTCAGGAGTTGCAATGGCAATGCTATCGATGGCCATGGTAGCATCCATTGTGACAGCCGCGATCTTGGCAAGCATAGCAAAACCAAGAGCATGGTCGCGTGTAGCAGCAAAAGAACAGCGACCTTCCCAAAATTACAAATGCTATGTCAGCTGCTGTCACTTGTGCCGGGCATACATCGACTGCATGTATGGAAATGCAAACTTGAAACAATGCGAAAAGGCTATCGCAAGGTGTGCCGCACGAACGTCTTCATTCAACATGTTTTGCAACTACAAGACAAACGGCATGCACAGCAGCTTCTGTGCTGTATGTCGGATCGTGCTTATGTTTGAAAGACACCAGGGGGTTCGCCGAATGCATTTTATGGTCAACTTGCAAGACCAAACATGTTTTTTCTCATGCTCTGCGCGCATAACCCGACGACACTTGTTGAGACTGTGTCGCATGCCTCTCGCACACTTGCAAACAAGCACAATGACCAACGATTAAGCAGCGGTCATCAAGACTGTAGCCTAGGCAGGCTGACCTCAGATTAAAGAAATCATCCATCCGATAAACAAAAAAACCGACGATCCGAAACGATGCAAACACAGCACGCCCTGCCATTATTATAAGAAAGCCATCCCAAACAGGGCTCGTGACAATCAGTCACATCATCAAGGTTTGCGCATGTGTGCTCTGACCAACGGATGCACTGGTGACACGGACGTTGTCATGGTTGGGGCATGGCATGCGCTGGAGACATGGACTTTGCAGAAAATCAACTGCTGTCCGGAAACGCTTGGTCATTCCTGCGCACCGGCAAGCGCCGGGGCCAACGACCACAACCACCACCAATACTGGAACAACTGGCACTGGTAATTGCAGCCGTCTAACGACAAAAGAGGAGCTGCAGTCAGGAATGTTGGTCATAAAGTAGCCCTTGGTCCCTCTGAAGCAGCATGCCACTCAATGCTGGCCTTCCGTTGGTCAACGAAGCCAGGCAAGATTCTAGCTGCCACTGAGATTCGGAGGTCTGCTTGTTTGGTGGCTTATGGGTTGCAGCTAGAAATGGGCTTCCGGCTGATGCACTGTTGCAGCATGATTGGTTTGGCCCTGCTCTTGTATTGCAATGCTCCTGCCGAATTCACGCCTGGTCTGCGCGCTTGCCATTGCAACACCATGCGTCAAGCCCACATGTTGCCAGCTCTGGAGCCATGAGCACGCCCGATTCCATTGGCGGGCGCGCAAGGCATCCTTACAACCACCATCGTAATCGCTCCACTTATGCAAGCATCCGTTTTCTTGTACTCGGTATCGGATCAACCGGCTGCAAAAGCCGGAATCTGGAGATGCTCAGACGTGCTGAAATTTCAACATGCTACAGCATCTTCGCAGGTGTCGAAGCTCTTCAACGCCCATTGGTGTCTAGAAATCTGAGCCTATGTCTATGCACCCGTCTGCGCTGCTGAGTTACTGTTGATGCGAATGAAACGACTATCATAGGCTCAAGCTGTTGCCGCCGTTTCGAACTTTATGGAAGCTCTCAGTGCCGGTCTTATGGACAATGGCAGTATATGTCCGGGTATTTAGTGTGCGAGTGAGACAAGGCGTTCGCCTTTCAAAAAGCAGCTAGCACCACACGAAGGGTCACGACGACAGACCATATCAGCAAAGTCAAATTAAAAGACTCGCGGCCATAGTTAGAATAGCTGTGGTTTCTGGCTTGTGAACCTTCGCTGGCCAAACTCCTGGAGCAAGCTGTGTAGCTTGGAGGATTTTGTGTTGTAAGCAATTCTTGGTGGGCACAGGTGAAACAAGCTCCTGCGTGCACCAGCAGAGCCCTGGACTCGAAGCTTTCTTATTGAGCCTGGACCTGAGCTAATCCACCCTGGTAACCTACAAACTGCCACCACCAGCTTCGAATCTATGGACAGGGTCCTGAGTCAAAGAAACTCAGGGAGAGTGGAGCTGCCCCAAACCCCGAGATCAGAAGTGCAGTCTGAAGGTACAGGTACGTACGACTAGTGATCAACTCACGCCGCTGTCGCCAGATGCTGCGCCAGAACGGGGATGATTGGGAAAGTGAGGCTAGATGTTCAGTGCAGGAGGCGGTTTGGAGCTGGCACCACTCAAAAGGACGAGGTGAAAAGAGAGCCACCTGAGCTGCCACACGGAGCTGCTGTGAAAAATCTGACGAAACTCAGCAAGTTCCCAATGAATCATGCTCCAAGGTGCTCTACAAGTGAGATCTCATCGGGACAAGCTGGTGCTTTGGCCCAGTCCTTTCAAGCTCCTGGAGTGTCACAAGCTGTAGCAGGTGTCACGTAGCTCTCTCCGCCTTGAAAGCATCAGCAATCACTTCCCTTCTGTCCTGGCTGAATCACAGCCAAGAGGAAAAAGAGACCTGAGCGTGACGGTTCTCATGGCTTACAGATACCAGCAACGTCGCCCGGAGCAGTGCACCATCCGCAAGATACTGAGACAGAAACTCCTAAAGAGCCTCTGACGACCTGGAGATCGATGCGAATTCTCAAACTCCCAAAACGTGACGACACTCCGAAAAGACGTTGAGGCAAAGGCTGCTTGGGAGAAGCAGATGAAAGCAAAACGCCTGAGCGCAGCCTGGGAAGCACACAGTAGCCAGTCACCACAAAATGAAAGTGGGGCCCAGTTGTAGTATCTTACAGTGCAAAAGGTGCAATCAGGAAGGTGCACAACCACAAAGCAGACACCACAAAGAGGACAGGGGCAAACAGGAGTTGCTGCAAAGCATGCTCGGCAATTTCACGCAGCAGACTCGACAGGATCTTGGCAACTCACAGAGCAGACCTCACAGACATGGTCACCACCTGGAAAGGCGCGAAACAGACAAGAACACCAGAAAAGATGCAAATTCACAAAAGCAGACGCTTAAACTCGCTCAGACAGGTAAGGCACGAAGAAGGACAAGAAGGAGAGGAGCACTGACGAAGCAACACGCCAAACAGGGTGGCGACATAAGTAGAAAGCAAAAGATCTAAACAGGATTGGACAGGAAGGGCACAAGGCAGAGACGACAAAACGACTTACAAAGCTGCACAGCAGCCCTTGCAAACATGCTCAAACAGGAAAGCAATGAAAGCAAAGTATGCACAAAGCTGGGAACCACTAGCTTGATTGTTGGGAGTCTATTCGCCTCTACCCCCTGCAAGCCGAGAGTCGTTTGGTTTCCGCAGCCTCAACTGCCATACACTGCTGGCTGTGAAACCTTTACGGAATATGCTGTGCTCCATGGTCGAACGGCTTGGGATCCAGGCTCAGGCAGTGCAGTATCATGTAGCCTGGCAGCAACAGGCTCGAATTATGTAGAAGGCCGGGCGCACCCGTTTGCCGGCCTGGGTCCCCATACCCAGTAAACGGGCGCTAGCCCTTGATCGGCCTCAAGCAAAAGGTTATGGCATGGCGGCTATGGCATGCTTTGGCATGGAGGCACGTGAGGGCATCCCCTTGCCCCGAAACGGTGACTGGTGCTGAAGCGCAAAGTGGCTGAGTTGTCGCTTGGCAGAACATAGCACAGATAGCACAGCACGTGGAAAAGCTTGGCTGCCCGCTCTAAACGAATGCCTGCCCTTACCTTTGCCCGGCCGACGGAGCTTAAACCATCACCTGGCAAACCAGGAACACCCTTTCGCCAGGTCTTAGTAGCTTTCAGCGACAGCCCGCCTGGTGGTGTTTGTGGCAAGCGGCCAAAACTCCCCTGGTTTATGCTGGGCAGTCCGCCAGACAGTCCGCGTGGACCTGAAAGCCAGCGACGGTGAAGCCGAAGCGGATTCAGCTGCCAGGAGGTCTCGGTGTCCTACTTTGGCTGCCAGCGGCGTTGCTGCCAGGAGCAACACCAAGCGCCTGTCTCACCTTTGGGGGGGAGGGGGTGGCCGGTCGCAAGGGGCGTTTTCTATCGTGTTTCTGGCCGTGTGATGGCCGTGCCTCCTCCACGGCAGACAACGAGGGTTTCTTGACATCGAGGCCAGACTTCTTGTTGAAGATGTCCGGAGCTCCTGTGCCCGGCAGAGCTGACCGAGTGCTTGGGTGCTTGCAAAAAGTTTTCTCTTAGCAAGTGCCTATCTCCCCATCGCCGTCTTCGGTCAGGTCCAGAAGCTCCTGGGCACCAAGCGGGGACCTAACCCGCACCGAAAATGGCATGCAGACTGCAAGCAGCAACGAAAGGCCTCGTTGCCTCCCTCTTTCTTGTGCTTTCCCTGAACACAGAAGGCTCGTACGCAGCTCAGCTGGATCAGTAGAGGCTGTGCTGGTGGCCTCCTTGTGTTTCTTCTTCTTTTTCTTCTCCTCGTCTTTTTGGCCTGCGAGGGGCTTCGAGCTTGACAAAACGGGGCACAGTTTGCATCTTGCCGCATGCAGTCGAGCCAAGCCTGCAGTGCCACTTCCCTTGTGCACAGGATCAGATTTTGAGACTTTGACAGAGTTCATGGCGATTGGCCATAGAACTGGGCTCCCAGCGCCAGCCAAACGACTGTCATCATCTCTTTTGTCACGCCTCGGAAATCAAGCCATGAAGCTGCACAAAATCTCTGCAGCGCTGAGTGCTTTGCGTACTTCGGCCCAGAGGATCTGCAAGGCAAGCATCATACAAGGCTCGATGGGGTGCATCAACACACGAGATCGTTGCCTACGTTTCCAATCACCAACGTCCTGAGCTTGCTGCCGGGTGCTACCATACCAAGCGCCACGAAGATGCATTCAGACTCGACTGACAACTGGGATATGCGCTGCTGAATTCGAAGCTTATCTCTCCGCGGATCATCCATTGTGCCAAGCCCAGGAACGGCCTGTCCAACAAGCAATCCAAGTGCACGGTAGGAGCATGGCAACTGTGGCTCCCGCCTGCCCACAATGTTTGCTCATGTCGCGGAGAGCTCTCATCTGCAGGTACCTGAGACAACCAGCGGTCTCCATCACAAACCAATGCTCGTAGTGTAGACCTGCCGGCGGGCAGGGCATGGCAACGCGCAGGCCGTGGATCTGTCCACACCTCGGCCATGCCATGCACACTCACGCTAATTCGGATTCGATCACGATCAACCAACCTTAGCTCTGTAGGCTCCCTGCACTGACCTGTTTCTCGCGATTGTAAAAGAACTTCTGACCTGGACCCACTTTCACTTCTGCCAATCTCGTTCGAGGCTCGAATAGTGTTCGGGCTCGTCCCTGCCTCCCTCGTCAGTATGTTCTGACCACGCCTGCATGCATTGAAATCTATGAATGTATCACGTTCGCCATGTGCATGCGGAACCTGAAGCTCTCTGATAGACTCACGCTCTGCGTCGTCGCACCTCAGTGGCTTGGTCACGAGCAGCTCTGACAATGGAGAGACTGCACACCACGATGCGAAGAGCAAGTCGAGAGAAAGGCTTTCTCTTGAGCCTCTCGAGCTCAGTCACCTGATCCTCACAAGCCGATCAAGCCATGGGTATTACAGAACAGCGCAGAATAGCGCAAAGCTGAGACACGCCAGGTGCAACATGACTTACGCAGATTCTCCTCCTTGGAGACCTCTCCGCTGCGATAATGCACGATGGACTTGTACCTGTTGGCAAATCTGCGCCCGTAACCCTGCAGGACATCCCGCATTTGTTCCATTGTGAACCTGCTCCAGTTGTGTCACGGATGTTGGCTCCGGTTTTGACATGTTTCAGCACTTGAGTGGCTCACTGTCACAACCGCATGCCACCTGGTCAGCAAGATCCGATACCCCAAATCCCAACGAGGGTCAGGTCACGTGTCCCGGTGCATCTGCTCGAGAGGATGTGTCCACGAGCTGGCATGGGTCTGCACGTTGTAGTAGAAGACCCGATCCGCACTGCGTCGAGCGAAAGGATCAGAAGTGAGTCACAGCACCACACAAGGCTTCGTTTGTGCAAAGGCCGTGCAGCGCACCTGTCGTGATGTTCTGTCCACTCGGACGGAAGCGGTGCTGCAAGAGCCTTGCAGACAACCGACTTAAGGCCAAAATGCCACTCGAAAATGTGCTCCGGCCTCATCTGCTATCCACATGAGGTCACCATCTGTGATGGGATCTATACCCAAGTACCTTCCGAACGCATCGCAACTCCTCGATCAGACTTAATACAAGCTGGGCGAATGCACCGCTGAGCGTTGCGCCGTGCGTAGGCAATGAGTTCAGGCTTGGTTGGCTCGAGCCCTCTTTCTCTATATCGCTTTGTGCGAGCAACCTTGGAGCAGAAATGCCTGATGGCCCTTCAAGTCGTCAGGTCTTAGGCACTGACAAACTCATTGACGGTAAGTGCTCCTTTACCTGCGAGCGGGTAAAGCCGCTCTTGGACTTGGCTCTTGACACCACCATGTCGATCCGTGCCTCCTCCTCCAGGACCACTCCTGTCTCCTTTGGAGTTACTCCGTCCACTTCCCTCTGCCTGAAACATGGCGGAGCTGTAGCAGAATGCTCTCTGCGACAATGCCCAAGCTCTGGCCTTCGAACTCTTGTCTGGAGACTCAGCCGATGCCTTTCAGACCGAAGATGTTGAGACACAGTTTCCAAAGAAATCCTCTTCACACCGTTGAGAACAAGAAGCCGGACCTTCGTAGCTTTGGGAAGACCAAGCTTCAGGCCGAACACCTGCGCGAGAGGCGTTACGACAACCTGCATTCCTTCCTCCGGACGGTGGGTCTCAGCCGCGGGCCATAGCTCTCACACCTGACCTGAAGCTGAGATGCAGTGTTTCGTTTAATGGGGCGTTCTTTGAATCCCCTTCTCAGCGTCGGGCCATGTCAATTGGTGAGAGCAAGACTTAGGTTGGCGGCGCAGCCGCTCTGAGCCCAGAAGCAAAGCAGACCGGTGCACTCCAGAAAAAAGATCTGTAGGTTCTAGACAGACACCTGAAAAGTCAAATTAGTCTTGGTTGAAGGGAGTTTCTGGCACAGGGTCCGCGTGAGATTTCTGAAATTGCGAGTGATCGTCATGATGGTCGTCATCGCGTAGGGCCGAGGATTCTGCCGCGATTATGCCCGGCTTCCTAGATCCTGGCAAGATCTTCGGGACCCTTGCCCTCTCGTTCTTGATGTCTTGCGCCTCGTGCGGCCGTCCTACACTACGTAGTCCCTCCCGCCCTTCGGGAACAGTTTGCCGAGTTTCTACTGACGCACAGACACATGTGCACTTGTGTTTTGCTACTAACACCGAGGCTTGATATGCCGAGCATCAAAATCCGATGAAACTCACTCATACTGTCAGACCAGCAATCCTTCTGACAGTCTCCGACACATTGCGGCCGGGACTGGCTGTTAGGCTACACTTAAAACTGGGCACATGTTCTACATAAAGTCAAGCGAGCTACTTGCTGGCATCTGATCAATCGAATTGTGCACGATTCGTTGGGAGATTGCCCGCCGATAAAGGCTGCCGTTCAGATGGTGAAATGGAACCGGCATGGCCAGGCGCTGCGGGCCCTGTTGTGATACAAGGTTCGGCCGATTGGACCAGGTGTCGGCACCACGATGAAGCACTCGGTTCAGGTGGTGATGTACGAGAAGGCATGATATGTCCGAGATCGAACCCTGTGAGACGCGTCTTCATAAGAAACCACACATCACTGCTTCACCCTCGACGTGATGAGCGGTTCAGTGTGAGGAGACTTTGCAGAGGAGACATTCATAGTGGCACCACTTCTCTGCCTGAGACATAATGCTTCCAGCCCGAACTGGGGTCAAGTCCGCCTTGACCGTGGGCGAAGCCCATATAAATATGTGAAACCGGATGAAACCGGGACGCAGCAGAGTGAGACCAATGTAAGAAGCAATGAACGGTAATGGTCTACGGGAACCTTTCTAAGCACAATCTCTGAAACATTGGTGGCAGTCGGCCAGATGCCTTCTCAGTGAGACCCCCACATGGCTGTGTTGGCATTGGGAGGAGGTGGTGGCAGAGGTGGAGGAGCACTCGTCTCATCCCCACCTACAAGTCCGTCTACCTCGGATCCGGTCGGTTCTCAGAGGCTTGCGGATGCTAAATCCTTGGTCCTTGGTGCCGAGCCATGCCCTTGGCAGCAGCATCGTCGAAAGAGTTCCAGACCTTGACAGCCATGCAAGCAGCGGACGGAGACAGGCCCAGGACATCAAGCAAAGCTTTGCTCGCGACCGCAGCGGAACTCCCTGGCACAACAAACTTCAGAGAACACCCGTGCCACTGGTCTGGGACTGGCAGGCCCACCGGCTGCTGGCACAGTGCCGTCACGCTGCCAGTTGGCTGTTGGAACGTGCCTTGGTGCCACGAACATACAGGGCACGGCGCAGTCGTCAGGTGGCCATTTCGGCCAAGATCTTTTGGGCTCCAGGCTCTGCCGGCGGCGCAGGCGGCTGCTGTGCCGGAGGTGCCGGCAACGCTTGCTGACAAATAGCCAAACATGTTCAACAGCAACCATCACTACACGTTACAACTCCCTCAGGCAACGGGACGTTTCAACAAGAATTCCCTGCGCCCTCGGCTCTGACGTTGGCCGAGCCAGCCTTGTCGTTCAAGGACATGTCAGATAGCTGCCAAACCTCACAAGATCCAAGAATGGTACGGCTGAACAGAACAGAGTTCCGGGGCAGGTGCCATATCCAAGTATTGCTGTTGGGACTGCTGATCCGCGGTTGCCTCAGGCTTGCGGAGAGGCCCTTTCGTTGTGCCGAACTTCCAGGGAACTAAGCCACTGGCAGGCCCACGTCCCTGATCAACGCAAACGAATAAGGCTGTCATGGGATCTTGAGCGTGTTGACCAGCTCAGCAAAGGCATGTTGTCAGCAAAGACATAGCCGTAAATGCAAATTCCGACACGGATCAAGGTCACGTAAGCCTACACGCCGACACCGCGAAGCGAATAAATACAGCAACACGAGGAGCGGACCAGGCTGCCAGTTGCGACTGTTGGGTCTGCCTGCCAAATCACTTCCAAACAAAAAGGCCTGCACGCATGCATGTATGCGTGCCTATAACAAACATATGCATGTGTATAAATAGACATACGCACACGTCATACATACATACGTACATACATACATACATATATATATATACATATATATACATATATATATATATGTGTATATATATATATATATATATATAGATGTGTGTGTGGTTGCTCAAATGTGTACATATGTATGTGTATATATATATATATATGTATGGGTAATGTTAGATCCCCCTGCATTTCGTGATCTCTCACACACCATTTCACCATTCATTTCCCCCATATGGTCAGGCCAGTTCACCATCTCACAACTCATTTCCCCCATATGGTCAGACGCAATGGTTTAGGGGTTAGGGCCAAACTGATTGGTGAAATGGTGAAATGGTGAAACGGTGAAATGGTGAAATGGATTATGGGTTAGGGCCAGACCAGGTGAAATGGTTTAGGGTTGGGGCCGAACTAGTTGGTGAAATGATTCATGGGTTAGGGCCAAACGAATTGGTGAAATTGTGAGACGGTTTACGGGTTAGGGCCAAACTAGCTGGTGAGGTGGGTTGGTGAAGTGATGAAACGGTTGATGGGTGTGGGTTTAAACATAGCGCCAAACTAATTTGTAACATGGTGTGGTGAAATGGTGATATGGTGAAATGATTTCGGGTGTGCAATCACCCCATATGGTTTGTCCTCCCCACCTCATAAGACCAAGTCCATTGGTGAAATGGTGCAAGAAGGAAATGAATTGGTTTGGTTACCAAACCACTCGAAGGATCAAACCGACTGGTGAAATGGTGAAACTGGTCCGTTGGTTTAATTGTGCCCTGCCCGTCATATAGGTAAACTGACTGTTTGAAGGTTCGGAAAAGCTGGGTTTATAAACCAATGTCGTGGTTTATAAACTTTGGGAGGGTCCCCTGGCCCAATAAAACGTACGAAATCAATCTACCTCATTAGAGTCAGCACTTCTCCAACACCTAAATCCAAAGTTTCGATGGTTTAGGTGATTCAGGAAGAATGAAACTGCAATGAAACAGTTTAACAAACTAGGAGAATAGATGGTACTAGGTATCCAGCATTTAGTCGTTTTTTGAGCAATGACGCAGTGTTTTTGGCCAGGATTCACATATTTTCGGGACCCCATATGCAGATTCCCGCGACTTTAGCGGAAAGGCCATGCAGCAGGATCGTTCTCATGATCTGGCTGTTCCAGTACATGGAGTTTACAAGAGAGAAGGCAATCTATGTACCTATGTACACACTAAGCGAGTAGGCGCTTGTACGTCACTCATGCAGGAACTATCTTGCTGAACACCACGTGGCTTCCGTCGGGGTTCAATAGCTCAGTACGTGTTGTCAACACGAAAACGTCAAGCGACACAGAAACTTGAGATACGACTGACAAAACCTCACTTGTAAGGAGGAACACTTTTTTCGTCGCAGGGTTTCATCACGTGGTACATAGACGAATTGGTTGCAACCTTATGTCCGAACATCATTCCAAGGAAGCAGGATTTCGATGAGACAAGACTGAGAAGCAAAGGTGTGGCGAGTAACCAAAAACTTGCAGCTTACAGACTGTTAGGTTTCCTCGCTTGGTACGTAGAACACTACTAGGAGTGACGCGGTGTGCTTAACCTTTATCTCTAACACGAGGAATCACGTTCTGGACTGGGACAATGGCTTTTAATAGGGCTCCGGTCGTGCTCACAAGAACACAAACATAGGCGTGGCAGGGCGCGGGACTAGCAAAGTCAACAGAACATGCACGCGGTTATGCTGATACGAACTCATTGTAGGGGCAAACACTATTTTGCATCAATGCGGACAAACTACATGAGGCTTTCTGGTCCGCAGTGGGCTCTACGAGATGGCTCCGCTATGCTGATACGAGAAGTGTAACGAGAAGCACAGGTTTTGTCACTCGGTATATCGAAATAGAGTCGAGTCGAAGAAGCGACACTCTGTGTATACTGCCCCACAGGAGAAACACTCTATACAACGTTTGCTAAGCGTGCACAGTATGCAAGTTGTTGGATTCATTTTGGGAGCGTCACTACGCAGAGTTGAGGAATGCAACACCCAAATGCCCGCATAATGCATACGGGAACAGGGATATGTTATTCAGCGCTGTATGTAGCCAAAATTCCAAAGCAATGCTTAGAAACAAAGACACGCTTGGGGAACTGCAGTATTGCAATACAAACATTCAGAACTCCAGGTTCTATAGTTTAGTTCACCGTAGGGCAAGACTGAACCAGGTTAATTTCTTAAAAGGGCATTTGCTAGTAATTTGGATCTACAAGGGTTTAGAGAGCAGTCGCAGAGGCATGCAATACGAAAATGTATCGACGCCTACAAGGCAAGGGCTTTAGCATGTTGTATCAGGGTCTCGACGGGGTTGTTGTAGAATTCATGATGTTGTACGGGCTTCAGCTGGTCAGCATTGTGAAAACATGGATGGTTACAATGATAGGTGCCCGTACTTAGGATTTGCGACTTGCTGCGCTAGTCTCCCAAGTAGGTCTGTAGAAAAGGTGAGGAACACAGCGGAATCATGGCACCTGCAAGGGGAAGGTACGTAGCGTAACGAGAAGTGTAAGAAACATCCATAATCATCCATAGAGGCTTAGATATTGCGTCTTTTATGTTGGCTTCGATGTGGACACGAAGACGTGTTTATTCACTGTGACTTATATGCCTTGGTCCAGATTCAAGGATATCAAAGGATCATAAACTTTGCCTGGGTTTACAAACGTTCGGTGTGTTTATAAGTCTGGTCTGACACAAACTTGTCGAAGTTCAGGCTTTCGGCAAAAACGTACGCAGATATATCCGCCGACCCCTGCGGGCGGCGCCCGTGATATCCCGAGAGGTGTCCGCACCCACACCGCTTCCACCGCCTCCACCGCTCTGTTCAGAGAGTCTTTCTCCGCTGTAGTTGTAGGTGTTTAAAGAGTATGTAAAGGCTGCCAATGTGTGCCCGGACCTCTCCGCGCCCCCACTGCCCCCACCGTCCTCACCGCCCCCACCGCCCTCACAACCTCCACCACCGCCCTGTTTAAAGAGTCCTTCACCGCTGTATTTGTAGGTGTCAAAAAAAAATAAGAGTATTTAAAGGCTGCCAATGTGTGCCCAGACCCCTCCGCGCCCACACCGCCCCTACCGCCACCGCCGCCCTTACTTTTACAAAGTATTTAAAGGCTGCCAATGTGTGCCCGGACCCCCCCGCGCCCCCACCGCCCACACCGCCCCCACCGCCCACACCGCCCTCACCGCCCTCACCACCCCCACCACCTTCATCCCCCTCCACCGCTTTCACCGTTCCCACCGTCTCCACCGCTCTCACCGCCCGCTGTATTTGTAGGTGTTTAAAGAGTAAAGAGTATTTAAAGGCTGCCAATGTGTGCCCGGACCCCCCGCGCCCACACCGCCCACACCGCCCCCACCGCCCACACCGCCCACACCGCCCTCACCGCCCTCACCATCCCCCTCCACCGCTTTCACCGTTCCCACCGTCTCCACCGCTCTCACCGCCCGCTGTATTTGTAGGTGTTTAAAGAGTAAAGAGTATTTAAAGGCTGCCAATGTGTGCCCGGACCCCCCCGCGCCCACACCGCCCACACCGCCCACACCGCCCACACCACCACACCGCCCCCACCGCCCACACCGCCCTCACCGCCCTCACCACCCCCACCACCTTCATCCCCCTCCACCGCTTTCACCGTTCCCACCGTCTCCACCGCTCTCACCGCCCGCTGTATTTGTAGGTGTTTAAAGAGTAAAGAGTATTTAAAGCCTGCCGATGTGTGCCCGGACCACCCCGCACCCCCACCGCCCACACCGCCCACACCGCCCACACCGCCCCCACCGCCCACACCGCCCTCACCGCCCTCACCACCCCCACCACCTTCATCCCCCTCCACCGCTTTCACCGTTCCCACCGTCTCCACCGCTCTCACCGCCCGCTGTACTTGTAGGTGTTTAAAGAGTAAAGAGTATTTAAAGGCTGCCAATGTGTGCCCGGACCCCCCCGCGCCCACACCGCCCACACCGCCCACACCGTCCCCACCGCCCACACCGCCCCCACCGCCCACACCGCCTTCACCGCCCTCACCACCCCCACCACCTTCATCCCCCTCCACCGCTTTCACCGTTCCCACCGTCTCCACAGCTCTCACTGCCCGCTGTATTTGTAGGTGTTTAAAGAGTAAAGAGTATTTAAAGGCTGCCAATGTGTGCCCGGACCCCCCCGCCCCCACCGCCCACACCGCCCACACCCCCCACCGCCCACACCGCCCCCACCGCCCACACCGCCCTCACCGCCCTCACCACCCCCACCACCTTCATCCCCCTCCACCGCTTTCACCGTTCCCACCGTCTCCACCGCTCTCACCGCCTGCTGTATTTGTAGGTGTTTAAAGAGTAAAGAGTATTTAAAGCCTGCCAATGTGTGCCCGGACCCCCCCGCGCCCCCACCGTCCGCACCGCCCACCCACACCGCCCACACCGCCCCCACCGCCCACACCGCCCTCACCGCCCTCACCACCCCCACCACCCCCTCCACCGCTTTCACCGTTCCCACCGTCTCCACCGCTCTCACCGCCCGCTGTATTTGTAGGTGTTTAAAGAGTAAAAAATATTTAAAGGCTGCCAATGTGTGCCCGGACCCCCCCGCGCCCACACCGCCCACACCGCCCACACCCCCCACCGCCCACACCGCCCTCACCGCCCTCACCACCCCCACCACCTTCATCCCCCTCCACCGCTTTCACCGTTGCCACCGTCTCCACCGCTCTCGTAGGTGTTTAAAGAGTAAAGCGTATTTAAAAGCTGCCGATGTGTGCCCGGACCTCCCCGCGCCCCCACCGCCCACACCGCCCCCACTGCCCACACCGCCCCCACCGCCCTCACCACCCCCACCACCTTCATCCCCCTCCACCGCTTTCACCGTTCCCACCGTCTCCACCGCTCTCACCGCCCGCTGTTTTTGTAGGTGTTTAAAAAGAGTATTTAAAGGCTGCCGATGTGTGCCCGGACCCCCCCGCGCCCCCACCGCCCACACCGCCCCCACCGCCCACACCGCCCTCACCGCCGTCACCACCCCCACCACCTTCATCCCCCTCCACCGCTTTCACCGTTCCCACCGTCTCCACCCCTCTCACCGCCCGCTGTATTTGTAGGTGTTTAAAGAGTGAGTAAAGAGTATTTAAAGGCTGCCAATGTGTGCCCGGACCCCTCCGCGCCCACACCGCCCACACCGCCCCCACCGCCCACACCGCCCACACCGCCCTCACCGCCCTCACCACCCCCACCACCTTCATCCCCCTCCACCGCTTTCACCGTTCCCACCGTCTCCACCGCTCTCACCGCCCGCTGTATATGTAGGTGTTTAAAGAGTAAAGAGTATTTAAAGGCTGCCAATGTGTGCCCGGACCCCCCCGCGCCCACACCGCCCCCACCGCCCACACCGCCCCCACCGCCCACACCGCCCTCACCGCCCTCACCACCCCCACCACCTTCATCCCCCTCCACCGCTTTCACCGTTCCCACCGTCTCCACCGCTCTCACCGCCCGCTGTATTTGTAGGTGTTTAAAGAGTAAAGAGTATTTAAAGGCTGCCAATGTGTGCCCGGACCCCCCCGCGCCCACACCGCCCCCACCGCCCCCACCGCCCACACCGCCCACACCGCCCACACCGCCCCCACCACCCACACCGCCCTCACCGCCCTCACCAACCACACCACCTTCATCCCCCTCCACCGCTTTCACCGTTCCCACCGTCTCCACCGCTCTGACCGCCCGCTGTATTTGTAGGTGTTTAAAAAGTAAAGAGTATTTAAAGGCTGCCAATGTGTGCCCGGACCCCCCCGCGCCCACACCGCCCCCACCGCCCCCACCGCCCCCACCGCCCACACCGCCCACACCGCCCCCACCGCCCATGCACACCGCCCTCACCGCCCTCACCACCCCCACCACCTTCATCCCCCTCCACCGCTTTCACCGTTCCCACCGTCTCCACCGCTCTCACCGCCCGCTGTATTTGTAGGTGTTTAAAGAGTAAAGAGTAATAAAGGCTGCCAATGTGTGCCCAGACCCCCCCCGCGCCCACACCGCCCCCACCGCCCCCACCGCCCACACCGCCCACACCGCCCCCACCGCCCACACCGCCCTCACCGCCCTCACCACCCCCACCACCTTCATCGCTTTCACCGTTCCCACCGTCTCCACCGCTCTCACCGCCCGCTGTATTTGTAGGTGTTTAAAGAGTAAAGAGTACTTAAAGGCTGCCAATGTGTGCCCGGACCCCCCCGCGCCCACACCGCCCACACCGACCGCCCGCCCGCCACACCGCCCACACCGCCCCCACCGCCTACGCCCACACCGCCCCCACCACCCCGATCGCCCCCACCGCCCCCACCGCCCTCACTACCTTTATTGTCCTCACTGCCCGCCCCGGCTTTGCGATGCGCCGCCGCGCGCGCGACTTTTTTTGTCGTACCATCCCATGGCCACAACTGCACTGGTTCCGTATCTTAAGCATATCGAATACAGCCCTCCTGCTAAACTCGGTTTTGTGCGGATGCCTTTTGCCTCTGAGTCACAAGGTTGCTGAAACATGCGCACACAATGTCCGAGAGCTGAGCACTGCGTCAGTCCGAATACTTCGCAGCATCAGTCATGTGCTCATGCTACTCGTGCCAGTTACAAGACTTGCAGTTGGCTGCTTTCAACACCTGCTGCGTTCCTTGGATAGTCACCTCTCTTCTTTTGGGGTCGGCGGCAGTGGCGGCAGCCCATAAATATATATATATATATATATGTACATATATATATACATACACACACATTTGCGAAGACTGATTTGTTTCTCTATCTGTCTTAATCTTGTATGGGTTTCTTTGTGTATTTGTGAATTTGCTTATTTATGTGTATTCATATACATATGTGTATACTCGTATGTGTCTACCTGTATATCCATATGTACACATACACACATGTATCTATAAGTATATGTATATATGGAGAGAGATAGAGTTTACATACTCACATATAACTGCATACGTATACATATATATATATACATAGATATACATATATGCATGTTTCTGGTTTCTTTACATTTTATTTTAGATATGCACATATTCGTATTATTTACTTCCTATGTATATGCATATTATTTATGTATATGCACACATGTCTGTATGTGCTAGTGCAATGCACGAACTGCATGAATCACTGATGTTTGTGTGTGCTGCTTTCCATGTACGCGCACAAACAATCAAACAGAAGTGCGGCTTGTAGTGAAATACAACACACACGAACTGTATAGTCCGATGACGTGTTTCCGTATGAGAGCTAGCACGACAATGAGACATAAGGCAACTTATCTAGTTAGTGTTTGTGTCTATACTTCTTCCGTTTCTTTCACTGGACGGTTCGAAGAAGTTTGGTCGGGCGATTTACAACATTGCTGCGCGAAATCGACAAAAACCGTCAAAAGATCAGCCGATCTCTAAACGCGCGGCTGAACTCGGAAAGGCCGGACAGATACATTGCTCCGCCGATGGGAGAGTCATGAGCTAGTCGGTTGAAGTCTACCTTCTACCGGCAGGGTCCGATCCCGATGCTGCATGAGATGCCCAAGTATAGTATGCCCATGACATACCAGTGCTAACGATGATGAACCAGACTAGGACTCAGACCATGATCGTAATATGCCGATGCTGATGCTGGTGACAATCGATGATGGTGACATGGATGAAAGCGATGGCAATGACGGCGGAGACGACGAAGACGATGACGATGTCGATGCCGATACCGATCAGGAGATGATGTTAGTTTTTATGGCTCGACATATGGATGATCGCTTGACACCTCTCGACTCTCGACCCAGTGACGCGCCTGCGGCTGGGTGTAGGGCTGCAATTGCGCTTGAGGCTGCGGCTGTGCTTGTGCAACCTGTGCCCACAACAGGTTGTGAAAAGGCACTGGGCAATCCTTCGGAGTCGCTGGTGCCTGGCTCTGCGCACCCTGGTAGCTTCCATAAGCCACCACCTACAGAGTGTGACGGAAATGCAGGCTCCTGTTCTGTCTGTGCTGAGTGTTGCTGAGAAGCCCCGGATCCGGCAGCAGGCTGCTGCAGGTAGTTGTACGGACCTGGCCGCAAAGAGGCAGCTTGATAGGGGAAAGGGGACTGTGAAACTGTTCTGCCATTCTGCAAGCTTCTCAAGTGATTGTCAGCGGGACCAAGTAGGAAGTTCAGTTGACATGAGGTGTCTGCAGTGGCTGTGGGCATGCATTGTGCCAAGGACACTGCTTTGTCCCAGCCCATACCCAGCTGCAGCATAGGCCTCGAAAACAGTTGAAAGCACAAAGCAAGCCCCAAGACTGTCCACAACATCATGCTGGCCCACGCTGGCGCTAAGTTGCGAGCAGTGGCCGGGTTGGCAGGATAAGATGCTGGCTGCTGGCCGTACTGTGCCTCATGGCGTCTGGCATGCAAGAGACTTTCGCTTAACTCGCCCTGGCTCTGATCGCAAGAATAAGAACAAACTCCAAGATGCGTGCAGCTGCTCCATATCCGGGCGGAGCTCCGTAACCAGACTGTGCCTTCATCAAACAACCGTTGAATAGGACGATACTAGGCATGCGGCAAATGATCGAAGAGCCTGCGGTGGATACGCCCCTCCGGCTGATGGATACACTGCACTGCTGGCAGTAGCAGCAGCGGTTTGATATGCCTGCTGCCTGGGCAGATGAACGCGGCGATAATTCCGGCAGTCAGGAATGTCCGGGTGAAGCTCAGAAGCACAATCTGAGGTTGCGGCCCTGCTGCATACGCGGCCTTGCCAGCGACATGCAGACTAGGCTACGCGCCACCGACACTGATTTCATAGGGACATCATCCGGATCTAACATCGCCTGCTGTCCTGCTGCAGAGTATTGACCAGTTCCTGCGTAAGCCTGCAGGCCAAAGGCTTTGAGATGCTGTTCTGCTTCGGAGAAAGATCCGTTGCCTGCTGGGAGACGTAGGGCTGCTGGCTGCCAGCATAGGGCTGGCCTGGCAGAGAACGTCTGGCCCAGCAGTTCAAGTCAAGGGCATTTTGAGCACCAGACCCACATAGCTCTGTGACTGAGCCGGCGGGTATCCTGTCAGTGGACAATCGCCAACTTACGCAACTTACACGTCTTCGATGCAGTGCTGAACACAGCGACCTGGCGCGTGGGCTGCAGCCTAAGCACACGTCCCGATAGCAGGTCACGGACCGCCTCCCTTGCTCGATGAGGCATGAACAGCCGCCACGGCAGCTGCATAGCTGGAGCCCGGATAGGCGGCCTCCGACATGGCTACTCCACGTGCAATCTGCTGCTTTCCTCTGCTGCGATGTCCAGCCTGCTGAGCCGCAGCAGACGCCTGCGACATGGGATCCCAAGCAGCAGACTCGGACCCAACCGACAAGGATCTCACAAGTACTTACCGAATACATGGATGATTCTTGGATGATGCGGGTACCAGTTAAGAGAGGGACATGCGCGTAGCTGTTGATGTCGCGAAGAAGCGGCCTGCATGCGCGGACATGCGGCCCTGACGCAAAAGCTACACGCTTCAAAATTGGCAGCTCAGCATCAAGCGGCGCTGACGTGGCCTCGACGCACACGGAAGTATGATGCTCTCGCACGGGCAGCTAAAGATGTCAGAGCCCGCGGCATCTAAGGCGCCACCAACCTTGGGATCCGGATTCGATTTTTGAACCATACCAATGCACAGATGCCCGGCGCTGACCCTGTTGTTCCGGACTGTCGCTCCCAACAAACGTGGTGATGTTCTGGGTCACATGCTGCTGGATCGCGACCCAACGGCGCCACGGGCACCCCTCCTTGCAAGGGCTATGTTGTGCTTTCGCACGATCTGTCCCGACGTCAGCTATTGCAGACAGAGGAATTCCGTGCCTCCGTAGATGGACGCCTCTCGACACAAGCTGTTGAAGAAAAGAGATAACTTCCTCCATCTGTGTGCGCGCCTGGTTGCCGTATAACTGTTGCCTGTCGTTTCGACGGCATCGCAGGAGTCTGCAATCAGTGTCGACTGCGCGAACTTCTGTGGGCCCTGCCCCTGGCTGCCATACATGTGCTGGCCATAGAGCTGGACAGGAAAAGCAAGTCTATAGTCAGGTCAAGGCGAGTCGCTGATCCCTGCCTGCCCCTGGTGTGGCAGAGGCTGTTGCAGAGGAGGAACTGCATGTGAATGCGCCTGAGTTCAAGCTGCAACTCATGCGCTGAGAGCTACACCCGACAAATGCTGAGGCAGAATCCAGAGAACGCTGCTGCTGCCTTGGAATGTGAAGCATCATGCAGCTCTGTTGTGTCTGCCAGCTCATTCCTGCATTCGCCCGATATCGAGGCATCCCTCGCTTGTTTGCGCAGTCTGTGCAAAAGCTCCATTAAAATGGCTTTGACTGGACAGCAAGCCTGCCCGGTTCTCGGCCGTCGTGGCTTAATTTTGGTATGCAGCTATGCAAGACTGCGCCCAATGCATTTTGCACGCGGGGCTTCCGATGTGTTTCAGGCATGTTGCAGTCGGCTACAGCATCAGGCAACGACAGCTCTTCCAAGATGCGGGAAGGAAGCTCCACAGCAGGCCAGCATCATGCCTGTGGTAGCTGGACAGCAGGCTCCGGAAAGGTTCCGGCAGTTCTCATGATAATGGCAGGCCGCGTTCTGGCTGTCGCAAACAGGTTCTGGAAGCAGTGACTCGGGATGCTCTGAGGCTTCAAAGAGCTGTTGCAAACGAGCCAGACGATGCGTATTCGCCACACTGCTGTTCTGGTGGTCCCAGAAAGAACAGCCACGGCCTGTATCCTTGCTCTTGATGTATTCCGCTCCACCCTTTGTGCAAAAAGCCTTGTAATCTGAAATATTCTCCAAGTCGTCCAGCCGCACCTCCCCAGCTTCTTCCATTTTCCAAGTGCAGTTCTTGGATCCGTCTGGTTCTGCACAGCTCCAGGGTACCTTTGCTAAGACCAAAAGTTCATCACCCCCTTCTGAAGTCGAAACCCTCAAGAACTTCTGGTTTGGGGTTGGCTGGGCAAAACTAGGTCCCTCGCACTGCAGGCTGCCCTTGACCTTTGCCTGTGCTCAGACCAACTCATCTGGAACTGCGGTCAACATCGCCTATTTACACGAACCAAAAGCAACAGCGGTTCAGGCGAGTGTCACTCTTGCCTTCGTCCGGGAATGAGTAGAGGTGTGTCGAGTTGCCATAGCTATAGCCACCCATGTAGCCTGACCATGGAAGACAACCAACGACGCGGCCAAACTTCCTCCAAGTCTGCAGGCAGTCGGGGCTGGTGCAGCTGCCAGAACTATCAAATGTTGTAAACGGACCAAACTGCCCTTTCCACTCGAGGAACGGTTGCTCCGTGTTGAACACCGTCGCTCTGCAGCGTAAAATGCGCGAGAGATTCCCGCTGCGGGGACAGGACTGGTTCACCACGACATTGTGAATGTACCAAAGAACGCCCTGAAGGCTGTAGGCCTGCGCAAAATCGGCTGAGCAGCCATCAGCATTCGCTGAATCCTCAACCACTTTGTACACGAAGAACTGCATGCGCTTGTTCGCTAGGGGAACTGCACAATGTGATTTATCCATCTGATCATAATTCGGAGCACAGGCACACCGGCCACCGGCACAGAAGCCCGGTGC
This sequence comes from Symbiodinium sp. CCMP2592, assembly GCA_905221615.1. Lineage (NCBI taxonomy): Eukaryota > Dinophyceae > Suessiales > Symbiodiniaceae > Symbiodinium > Symbiodinium sp. CCMP2592. The sequence continues at coordinate 202,954 of CAJNDT010003746.1, forward strand.
ACAGCCCTGTTCGACCTGAACAGCTGAGCAGTTTCCTTGCGGTATGCCTGCAGCGGGGCCAACTGAATCTTTTCTGAGCAAGACAAAGGCCAGAACTCCACCCACAACGGCGAGCAGCATCAAGCTGACCAGTCCACAGGCCAACTTCTGCCGCCGTGTGAATTTCTGATTTACCTCCCGCAGAGAAGCTAGGGACAAGCGACCAGAGCCTATGGATGTCCGAGGCGTCTCCATGGCGTGGTTCTCGGGGCGCTGCAGCAGACGTCGACCGCGCCGAGGAGATGATGCAGCGGAGCCCAAGGACGTGCGAGGAGTCGCCATCCGATGGTGTTCCGGTCTCCTGGCCACTCTGGCCACCTTCTCCGGCTCTGTCACTGCGCCCATCCTAGGGGCTTCTGCAAGTCCACCCAAAGATATCCTGGGTGCATCCATCGGACTGTCGGGCCTGGGCAAGGCCAGGCCGTCAGCTGACATGCCTTCAACTTCTCTCAACCCTTCCGGTTGAGCAGCTTTGCAGCTGCGGTCCCAACAACATGCATTGCTTCCACAGCTTCAAGCCCTGCAACACATGCATTGAGATGGAGGCTGAAGGGCAGCCGGCGGCGGCGGTGGCATGCCTATCGCAGCCTCTTGCAGGGATGCCAGCGAAAGCATTCATTATAAATCTCTCGGAGGCCAGACCGACTCCCGGAGTGAAACCCACCGAATCACCACACGACTAGACATAAAAAAATACCCACAGTTCTTGATGCGCTCTGCTCAGGCGCCCAGGCAGAGGCCCTGGAGGCCCTGGCGACAGCCCCCCCCCCCCCCCTGGAGGCCCAGGCGCCCAGGCGCCTGCGGTGGATAGCGGGTCTGCAGCGGCGGCAGCGGCGCGGGCACCCCGGGATGAAGCGCTCCCTCGGGCACTCGGCACTTCCGCTTCTTTGCGTCGAAGTGCCCATCACAAACCCCCCATGGAGCCCATGCCTTGGGCGGCGGTGCGCTTCCTTTGCCCGAGTTGGTGCCTGAGCTGGCCGTACAGACACGGAAACGACTTCACTCCCGAGGCAGGATTGAGCTCCATGCGCGGCGCCGCTCCAGGGGTTGCAGTGTCGGTGCGGCTTCGCCTCTCTTCCTTCCTCTTTGCAACCTGCCATGCTTCGCGGTATACTTCGTTTGCCTGGGCCTCCGCTCATGTCCCAAGAAGCCTAGCAACGCCAGTTGCATAACGGGCGATTGGCATACGGCAGTGGTTTTGTGGCACCCGAGAAACTGATGCGGATGGTCACGCCAACATTTGTTCTTCTAGAAGGGTCATGCAGAACTCTCTGCTGAAGATGGAGAGTGGCGAGTTTTCTTCCAGACTATTCCCCACGGGATTGTAGGGTCTCTGTGCACTTCACATGCAATCACTCGCATGATGGTTGCAGATCAGGACTGTGCCAGCGAAAGGCCGCTGCAATAGCATTGCAAATTGCCTCAAGGATCGACGGAAAAGGGGTTGAGAGGTGTGGAAATAGTTCGCACCGGTGGAAAGCCTTGAGGTGAGGGTCGGTGAGTGATTCTACAGAGCGGAAGTCGCGGAAACCGTGCGAGAGGGATTAAAGCCAGTGAGACCAAGGAGCAACTAAGTCACAAGGACCCAAAGCCTAGAATAAAGAGAGACAGACGGACACACAGACAGAGAGAGAGAGAGGCAAACCATGTGATATCGACAAGGCAAAGATGGGGAACTTACGACGACATTGGAGAGTTACTTTCAACGTGCAATACGCAGAAGTGGACGAGAGAAGTTCAGGGAATAGAACTCAACCTCTGAGAGAAGGCCTCAGAGACTTTAGCTAAAGAAGCACACCGCCTTGAAGGAACTAAGACCAACTAGGAACCTGAAAACATGCAGGGTTAGAAGCAGCCGTCGCGTGAAAGACTTTCGCTAATTCGAGACGTGGGAGCAAGCCAAGCGACAGAGACCACAGAAATTCAGAGAAAGCTGCAGACTGTGAAAGGACGAAGAACCTACTGGGATAAGAGCAAACTAAACGAAGACGACAAGCCAATCCAAAGAAATGAGGAAAGAACGTGAAAGAGACTGGCAACTTTCGGGCAACAGCTGTGGGGGTCAGAACACAGCCGGAGGGTGCACAGAAGCTGCACGAAGGCTGACACAAACAGTTTCGCAGGGGTTGAATGTGGTCAAACAACAGGCTGCCGAGTGCTGAGCACGACAGAAAAGGCTTCTGGAAGCTCAGGGTAGGGCTACTGCTGCACAGAGACGAAGCCAAGCGACGAGGGCTGTGCAGATACAGCGATAACAGGAGAAAGGCCCAGATCACCTCCTGCTCCGCTTCAGAGTCGTCTACCACCATGTCGCCAGACTTCGTCCACTCAGCCTGGCAACTCCGGTCCGAAGCCGAAAAATCTATGCGGGTCTCTTGCTCTGGTGGTCGCCTTGAGGTGCCATACATGACCTCGAGTATCTGGCAGCTGTACCAGTCCTGTCCGGCCCCCGAGCGACTTGTCTTGCAACGGAGCACCACCGGTCACCGCCCTCCTTGTGTCGTGGCCCTAAGAGCTTCTTCCGCGTCAGCCTTTGCGAGGAACGGCAATTTGGCTATTAGCGACTGCGTGAGGGAAAGAAGAGCTCACATGCCTTGCTGAGGAACTTCACGAAGCCGAAGCAACGAGGCTTCCGGGAAGACTTGTCAACCTCTCGAGGGGAAAGCTTGGCTGCTTCTCACGCGACCACCCGGGAAGGTTGCGATGCTAAGGCAGGGACGACCAAGTGAACTCGCTTCACACGGCAGAACTTCGAAAACTCTCTCTCGATGTCTGCCTGCACAATCGCATGCCCTTTGCAAAGGCTGAACCGCGTTAAAGATTAATTTTCTGGCCGGCCTCAGAAGCCTCCCAAGGAAAGTATGCCTGGCGAACAATCTTGTTAAACACCGGCAAAGGCCCAGGATGGTCTGCTGCAAGACCGCACTAAAAACGGCCAGGCAGTCGATCAAAAGCGTCTGCCCGCCCCGAACCGGATAACCTGCAATGGAAAGCTGCTGTGCGGTGCCAACATGAATGCCCGGATGATGCTGCATGCAAAGCACCGACGTCTGCGGCCATCTCCTTCGGTGGGTAGTGATGGACCTCACACATAAAGCAGCACAACTTCCACAAGCCAACAGCATGCACAACAGGCCTGTGCTGCGTCCTTGGCAGGCTTTCCTCCTTGCAGTTGCGAGATGCTGTCATCATGGCTGTCCTGCATCATGCAAGCCGTCGCCTGCACTCTGTCCGCCCATGTTTCCATTGTTCCGGGGCGCCCCTGAACAGCAGCGAAGATTGCATCCCCGCTCTGTATTCGCACAGCCGCCAGAGCACCGCACCGTAACCCTTGCCGTAGCCGGAATCATAGTCCTGAGCACAACTCGTAGGTGTAAACGTGCATCATCGCACATCTTTTGATACTTCTGGGCAATTGAGGCTTTGTCCTCTCCCTTCTTTCCTCCCTTTCTGCTCCTCTTACCTGCAAGGATGCGAGGAGACAGCTATGTCTGAAATATCCAATCCAGGCTTTCCTGGATTTTTCGACTCTCGATGAGGCCTTTTCCATAATTGTCTGCCATGCCTATGGGCTCGTAGCTGCCTGACACTCCAACGCACAGACAGTCCTCAGAAAGTGCAAGCTGAGCCGCCGGACCCACCCTACGAGGTGACACGCCGCCAGGCCAGATCCCAGCCGCCTGCAACAAGGCGCAGACGACCCTACAGCCACTCGGCTGCTACGCATCTCCTCGTTTTACATATGCCTCTTGCCACTTCTGGCAGTAACCGGCGACAACTTGATTCGCAGATAATCGAACAACTTCCAGGTTCAGGAGTGGAGCTAGCACGGCAACAATCAATAGCTAGCACAGCATCTCCCACGTTCTCCAACATTCAGGACATTCTCAAGGCATTGTGCACCTGAATTCATACAAAAGCTGATTTAAACCCCATGTCTGATTTCAGTCTAACCCCACCACTGTCTCTGATGCCTAGCAACAACAAGAAAGCATACGGCCGACAGTGCATGTGAACCTATTGTGACTCATAGAGTTCACAGCCAAGCTTCCGTCACTACAAGTAGTGCCCGAACCTAATGTAAGAGAGAAGATGTCACAAGGCATGCTAAATGCGAACCCCCAGCACCGACTCCCAGGGCGCCCAGCGCACCTCACACAGTGACACCTCGGCTGAAAAGTACAAGACCCGAAAGGCAGGGGCAGGAGGTACTAGGATGATGCAGAATGGAGCCGAGTCGAGTCGACGCAAAGAGCCCCAAAACACATAATGCCCTGCGAAGCTCAGAACTCTGAGCTCCAGGCGGAAAGGAGGGTGAACCAGGGTGAACACGGAGGCAGCTTGCGGTCTACGGGACCAGACCGAACGGCTGCGCGACCGGACAAAGCACGTGACCCTGACCCTGCTCCAGGTTTCCTCAAATCAAAGACAATCCAACCTCTCATGGCCAACGACCTTTTGCGTAGTGTCACAGCTGTTACATGCACTCGTCGGTGCGAGCAGCGTTCTGCAACACTGAACATCACCAATTAGGTCGCGCAGAAGGTGCATTTCCTTGTATGGAGACATGCCACATGCCACGCCGAGTCACAGCAAATGCTGACGGGAAATGCAACACGAGGCAGTGAGTGCCGAGTAAATATCGCTAGGTCCCCACAACCCGGAAGCGGCAGTCCCTGCTACGACCACTACAGCTCAAAGCATGCACCTCGCCGGCCGATGGGAGTGCCGGGAGAAGAAGCGTGTCTCCGTCTAAATCTTTGCATCTCTACAGCTCCTATCCATGATTTGGTGAGCACACCTTCAACAGCCACATGGTCCAGAAGTATCAGCAAGACCATGCCGAGACTGGCACCTCGAACATCAATCAGCTTTTGATGCTAACTACCGGGTCTACTCACGCAAGCAAGAGAAACGGAAGCTGGGCGCTTGTCTCAAGAGGGAGGATGGATTGCGCTGTTAGCCAGGAAGATGTTGCCTGACCTGTGCTTGCGGCGACTACAGTTACAAAGCCCCATCAGAACTTCCATCTCATGGGAGCATCTCTATTTCTGGGCGCATCTTAGCTTGCGACGCATTTGGGAGCCCAGGAGAAAGGCTCATACCTGCACTCGCTGCCCCCCAGGTGCTGCAAAGCCATGGTAACATCTCAGGGAAACACCCAAACGCACGGCACATGGCTCGTTCAATTCGGGATGGGCGAAGCATGTGGCTTGCCACAGTTGCCATGAAGTGCCTGCTGCTGGAGGCGCCATGGGAGCGACAGATTGAGGAGGAGCAAGACCTCAGTGGCTTTGGTGCAGACTGTGCCTAGTTGCTGATGCCGTGCTGTTGTGTTCTGAAGCTAGCTTACAGGCGTGCGCGTAGGATGGCCACCGCCTGCGTAGCCACCGCTGAAGCCGCCAGTGTAGGCCACATGTCTGTCTCCAGACGCTCCCTGTGCAACGGAGGCTTCGTGGAGTGAAGCAGCCACGTGCCACAAAGCATCCCCGACAGGCCTGGGGTGTGTGCGAAGACTGCGGATAAACAACAGGCGTGATGTGCTGAGGGTGACTGACCTCACTTGCGCGGCACTGCACCCGAGGCTACAGGATTGGAGGCAATCCCAGCACCTGAGTTGGACAACTTACCAAAGAGCCCAGCAACGACTGTCCGCTACTAGCCCCTCTCGTAACATTGGGATTCCCAGGAAACCGACGGAGACAGATTCGAAGCTAAATTACAGAATAGACTAATCAATGCTAGCCTAAGGTGGCTTCCAGCCAACATGCATAAGTACTACACAGCCACTCTCACCCTCAGAAAAGAGCCGTCCCTGCCAAAGCTTGGACCTGGTTTCATTGTGTCGTGAAGAAGACTCACCTACTCATCTATGCACGCACCTCTATATCTACTTATCTATTTATCTATATGTGCATGTGTATATACTTGTACACTGCAACATGTTACATCGCATGACATGACAATACACTACATAACAGTACGCCACACTACATTACATCAGACTAAAGTACTTTCTGTTACAGTGTGTTAGTTACTGCCTTACATTACTTTACATAGCTTTACACTACTTGCTAAGAGCATACATGCAAGAACATACACACACACACATACATGAATACATGCACGCATGCATGCATGCATGCATGCATGCAGCAAATACGTCGCATTGCGCTACATTGCATTACGTGGCAGCACACCACACTACCTTACACTACACTACATTGCATTGCATTCTTTTACAGTATGATTAAGTACTTCGTATTACCTTCCACTATCTTCCACTACTTGCTTCGTTATGTCAAATGATTTTACATTTCATGATTGAAAGTACTTGACCTTGCTTGACATCATTTCACATTACTTTACATCACTCTAAAACGCTTTACATGGATTCGCTTTGCCTTACATTACTTGCATTCATACATACATACATACATACCCACCCACAAAAACTACATACATACATACCTACATACACACATGGACACAATGCATACATACGTGCATACGGACATAGGTACAAGAAACATTGTCTGGGAGCACGGCTGGATGCGCAACACTGTGATGACTTGCAACCTGAGCTGTCGACCAACTCTGCCTGGTTGGATCATGTCCCCTCTGCATCTTATTCTGGCTTGGGGAGGCGGGTGAAACTCCTTTCCCAACTTCCAGCGGACCCAGCCGACGAAGGACAGATTGCTGCCAACCGTGTGAAACTCTCTCTCCCCTTCTTCCGGCTGTGTACGGGCACCCATCCGTGTTGAAAATCCTCCTCCCGAACTTGGCCTCAACTCGATAGAGGGTCTCAGGCTCAACGGCTTAATGGCTCCTGAGCGGCCATCAGAAATGCGCTCAGGTCCCTTCGTTCCTCCGCCCTGGCTCGCTTGTCTCTCGCGAAAGACTTCGGGTCTTACGGCCAGCTTCTTGCGACAGAGCAAGCCATACAAGGCGTCTTTCTTCCATGCTTTCTGAGGTATAAGAAGGGTTGCCCTCTCCCCCTTCCTTCCTTCTAAAGCGTTGGGGCTCAGGCTCGGCCCTCCCTTTCTCTCTCCAGGGCTTAAGGGTCCAGTCAAGGGCCCTCACCCCTCCCCCGTGCTAATTGCTAAGAAGGAATCCGCACGTGCGCTTCCTCCTGCGCCCTGTTGTGAGCAGCAGTGGACTGGATTGGTTCCATATGAACTCGGATTCTTCAACCAGGTTGGGTGGCTTCACTGGGTTCCCATTTGATGGGACGTTTCGCGCCCCATAAACAGTGTGGCACTGCGGTCTTGTCGCTGTCCCCCCTCGCTTTCAAAGGCTAAAATTCCAGAGTGCAACCTCTCTCCTGCACACACAAGATTCTCTGACGTCTCGTCTCGTGCTGACAGGCTATGCAGAACTGAGGCGCTTGCGTAGGGCTGCGGAGGGGTGCCCTGGTGGCTGATGGCGGGATGATGGCTGACCGATTGATGGTGAGGATGGGGAGCATGGTGGGGGTGGCTTGCTGGATGGGCACTTTGGGCATAGTTGTCCTGAGACGCAACTGCAGGCTGCGGGATGATCATTGCTTCCCGATTCCGGCGGACAACAAACAATGACTATTCATGGCAAGCGGCGTGTAGGGTGTGATGGGATCTGCTGTAATTTGGTGGCGAGTCGTGTCGCCTATCGACCTCATGTATGCCAGAACTAGAAGAACCTCAAGAATTCGCAGATTCTCGAATCGGCTGTCAGCCCGCGACCGGTGCGTTGCCCACTTGGCCTTGCTGGCCCTGGTGGTGCCGCCGGCCTCGCCGCAGCACCGATGCAGCACGATTGCCCTGCAAGACACTCGGCACAGTCGCCCTCTCCCTGGGTTTGTTGCGATTGTGCTGGCCCTCTCCGAACTGCTGTCGGTACCTTCAACGTGGATTCTGCTCAAGGTGCTCGCTCAGGCACTTCTGGCATGCTGCGCACGCGCGAACTCTGGCAGAAATCTCGCTGAAGATTTGCTGAAGTCTGACCTGTCTACAAGCACTTCTCCTGCAACGGCTGGAGAGTACCGACAGGATGCCTTGTGCCCGGGCAGCCACTTCACATTGTTGAAGGCCTCCAGAACCGGACTTGCAAACTGGCCAGTTGAATATCGACAGGTGGGCAAAAGCCTCGACATCGACGAGGCTATCTGGCGACAGCGTTGTCAGCGTGTCGAGCGTGTCGTACCTGCGCAGTATGTCTATGCAGCTTTCAACAGCAGGTGCTGAATTGTAAGGGCCGATACCCTGCGTTCGTGAAGTGGGCAGCCACGGCTGTGGAGATCTTGTGTGCTTTGAAGAAGTTCACGACCTATAAAATTCAAGGGGCTGGGTAAGAGCCTGTGCCCGATGGCAAACTCAGAAGACATCCGGCCTCGTGCCTCTCCCGCTCCAGGTCAGGGTCCATCTCAGGCACAAAACACGATAAGAAACTCGTCAGATCTGTTCTCATCTGCGGATGTCTGCGGCTGCCAAAGCTGGAGCGTGCCTGCCATATTGAGGCAAAGCCGTGCAAGTGCTCGGGATAGTGCCTCAAAACACTACTGGCATTGCCGCATGACGCAGCAACTGAGACTTCAGCACTGAGAGCAAGGCTTGCAAAGAAAATCCACCACAAAATGTATGCAGTTCTTTGGCTTCTGCTCCTGCCGTCTCGCGATAAACAACTGGCATCATTGATTCATCATACGAAAACTTTGGCAACTCAGATCACTTTACCGGCCTCTATCTCCTGAGCGAGCCGGGTGAAAAGCTGAGATACAGCTGCCTGAGAGAGGGAGCGCTCACAACTGGCTCAAAAAGGCAAGGACGGCGCATGAGATCGGTACCATGGACCCGCCACCACCACCTCCACCAGGTGCCTACCCGGGCAAAGAATCTCAAATTGGAGTTCCGTGTGCCTTCACTTGCCTGCGAAGGTTCATAGCCGCTTGGCGGACCATCAACGCCCAAACCTGACAAAATCGAGCGGAGCACAGTCTTCCAAAAGATCCGAAAAATCGAGGCTTCAACTCTGCATCCCGTTTGCCATTGCTCATTCAAGAAATTTTCTGATGAAAACGTACCACCGTCGTGTCGTGTCGTCGATTGCTTTCACAGCCTTTGGATGAGCTCGACGATGCGTCAGTCTTGCAGGCACGCAGTTGCAGCAATGCTGCCTGTCTTGGGTTTATATGACATTCCTCAAGCTTGAGCCGTGCAGCACAGCAGAACTGGGTGTTGGCTACCGGGGTCGGTCAACGATGAGAGCTACTGCCAAATTACCAGTCATGTGACGCCGTGACATCAAAGCAGCCCGGATGTGGCTTCCATACAGCACTCCCCCGCCACGTGGGATCGCAAAAAAAGCTCATGCTTTGACCTTCTGGATAAATTTCTAGCTGGGACCCGTCCCCCCCTGTACCATGCTGCATGTAGCAAAGCATTATCTCCTTCTTGGCTGGTGCCATGTGTGGAGTGGAGTGAACCTTGGGGAGTCCGGGTGTCCGGGGTGCCCGGCCCCGGTTCGCTCCCGAAACGGTCAATGTCGGGCATTCTCAATCGAGCTCTCCTTCGTCTAACTCGCTGTCGTGCCTTTCTTCTGGTACACACCTCCGTTGGCCATCAAAAGATGCCACAGTTGCACGTCGAGTGCAGGAGTGAGCCCGCGACGGATGTAGTCAACATGAAGCTGTGAAGGGAACTGTGTCAAGGAAGCATCTCCTGTCCGCCCGGAAGCAACTAAGCTTGAATGCACTCTTGGCCAAGCTCACGCATAAAGATGAGCCTCCTGAATGACCACCAACTGCTAAGTTCAGGATCATGAAGAACTTCCTCTGCGGTCCACAGATTCCACGGCAACACCAAACCAAACAAGTGCGCCCCGAAGAGATCTCGGGAATCCTATGAGGCTGCTGCTTACCCTCTGTGAACGGATTGGGCCAAGAAGTTCGCTTCGAATCCGCCACGGAGAGGTCAAGCTGCAGGGGAAGGCGATGACAGACACTCTGCCGGACCACTGCGGATGACCCAGGTGCCTTCAGAATGACCTCGCCATCTATACGGATCTCTATAAAGTCTTCGTCCCATTCCAGCTGCCAGGTATGGTAGTACCTGTGCTACTGCTACACTGGCACACACGCCGAACAGCGACAGTTACACTGAGCAGAGAGCTTCTCCCACTCGCGATCAATCATTCGGGCACCTGTCGTAGTACGGTGTGAGGAAGCGTCTTGCACAGCCTTGAAGCACTTTTCAAGGTCTCTAGACTCCTGCCTGCATGCTGGATGGCACTGCTGGGAAGCCCGGATTCACCAGCGTGGATCACCTTGAAAGCCATTCTGCAAATTACACAGGCAAAGAAAAGCCTTCCCTCCAGGTGAGGACGGGTTGCACTCGCTTTTACCATCCTCTGGAAAGCGTCCATGATGTCGATTTCCCCGTTCTTGGGCCAGGGTACGTAATCGAAATCACCTGAAGGGGCTCCCGAAAATCTCCCCTGCGATGGAACTGCGAACCGTGTCGTCTTCAGCACTTCAAAGCTGCCGAAAGGCCGACTGCCCACCAGCTGGACCAGGCGCCTCGGGTCTCAAAACATTTGCACTCTGGCGCTGTGCCCCGCTCTCTGGCCTGGCCTGGTCTGGTGTCGATTTTTGCGCGCAGCTCGAAAAGGCCATAGGAAAACTCCTCCACAGAAACTATTAGCACTGCCAGCAACCAGAGGTGTTGACACGTGATCGGTGAAAAAACGCCCTCGTTTTGTTAGGTTGTTGCCGTCCGGGGCCTCTAAAGTCTATGCAAGATTCGACCCTAGCCGCCCTGCCCCTTGCCACCTTGCGCGTTGAACGACTGCTTCCTTCACATCCTCCCAATTGCCCTGGACCCTCTTCTTGGCATGCCGGTGCCTGACACATTATTAGGATGCCATGATGCAGCATGCGTTCGTCATGGAGATGCAATCGAAACCTGAAACTGAATCAGCATCCGCAAAAAAAACTGACCGCGTCCTTCTTGCCGCGAGTCATGAGAGACGCAGAAGTGAACTCTGCTGATTCCGAACAGTCGCATGCCGGACCCCCAGAGTCATCATTCCTCGGAATCTGCCAGCGCTGTGCTTCGACTTGCACGCCCCGTTCAAGAGCTTTTGCAACGAGGTGGCCGCACCAAGTCGCAAGGGTTGTAGTACTGAAAATATGGAGGAGCACAAACAGCACCTCGTGACGCTGCAGTGCTACAGTTCCAATCAATGTCTGCATGGACCCATGGGCCAGGCTTTTGTAAGAGAGGCACACGACATGTTGTCCAAAGGCTGCTCGTTGGAGTCCCAGTTCACGACTTGGCACTGGGGGCCCTGAACAGCAAACGCTTGCTGGCCGTGGCCCTCTTCTGTCCCTGGCGGTTTCCGCTTCTCCGTCCTGTGGCTTCTCCCATGCCTGGCGTTCTCGCTTAGCCGTGATGATCAAGGCACCATCTTTGCCTCAAGGCATGCGCAAGTCTAAGCTGAAGGTTGCAGGATGACCCCGGGAACAAGCGCTGCGCTAACGAGTTAGCCCAAAATCCTACTAAGGGTGCAGTGGCTCCTTTTGGATGGTCGAGTCGCATAACATGCGCCCGGCCGAGCACACCGCCCCGAAAGCCGGTGCCGGTGCCGGGGTGCGCACTTCTGCGACCGCCCCGGACAACCGCCCGGTGGGGCGGGTGACGGCCGTATGTAAGTCAGGAAAGCAAAAGGGATGGAGTGGGCGGGAACAGAAAAAGCGATCGAGCCGGCGTGCTGCGGTCGATCGCTAGTGCTTGTTCCTACTCGCACACGTGCGCTACACAACAAGCGCTGCGCTAACGAGTTAGCCCAAAATCCTACTAAGGGTGCAGTGGCTCCTTTTGGATGGTCGAGTCGCATAACATGCGCCCGGCCGAGCACACCGCCCCGAAAGCCGGTGCCGGTGCCGGGGTGCGCACTTCTGCGACCGCCCGGCGCACCCACCTCCCATAAGGCGTCGGCACTGGCTACCAAGAAGCAAGGTCTAGCAGCCTCTCAGGAGCCTCGTGGCAGGCGTAGTCGATGTCGGAGGCCGCCCGCCCGAGGATCACCATGACGTCGTCGACCGGTGCCCTAACACGGCACCAGCCTTCCCGGGCCGCTCTCGAGTCGTCGCCCCGAGAGACGGCGTCAGAAACATTGGCGGCGGAGGGGACCCTGTAGAACTCGGGGCACCAAGCCCGATCGGCCGCCAAGCCCCAGAAAGAGGCGAGGATGCCGTTCACGGCCGGGTCCCGCCCATATCCTTTCATGAGGGCGAACTGCCCCGCGACATTGTCGATGAAGGCGATCCAATGTTGAGGCAGCCTCCGGGCGAAGGTGATGACGGGGAGCACCTGCGCCAAGATCTCCAACACGTAGATGAAAGCCCGGCGAGACGCGAAGGGCTTGAGGTACTCGGGCTTGACGACGCCGAAGTCGTAGAACACCTGGCCCTCGAAGAGGAGCACAAAGCCCCAGCCGTTCTCCCATCTGGCTGAGCGAGGGACCTGCTCCCCCGGATGGAGGTGGCCCACCTTCTTGCGTAAGTCGCCCTCCAGGAAGAAGGCGTCCGCGTAGATGACGGGGACCGGTCCCGTAACCGCCCCCGGCCAAGGTATGAGGCGCGGTTTGGCCGTAGCCACCAGGCGTCGGAGGGCCAGGAGGGCGGAGCGGAGCCCCACCGAGAGGGCGTCGTCGGAGTGGGCCGCCGTGTCGGCCGCCCTGGCGTAGAGCGGCTTGATGGCCGCCCGGCCGGTGCAGCCGAAAACCGACTGGCTGAAAAAGGTGAGTCGCCCGGCCAGCCTGGACGCCACGTCTGGTTTCATGGCTCCCGTCTCCAGGGCGGTGTCGATCTGCTTGAGGATCTTCTGTGTGCGGTCGGCGGTGGGCCGCAGCTCGACGCCCGCGTCGGCCACCCGCACGGAAACGCCCTGGACAACATGCTCCTGGGCTGGCGGTTGGGCCTTGGACGGCTTGGTCTGGAGACCCAGAAGGGCGAAGAAGTCGGCCAGGGCGAAGTGGGCGGAGTCGGCCTCCGCCTTGTCCTCGACGCCGTTAAAGTCGTCGACGAAATGGCCGAAGAGGACCGCGAGCAACGCCCGGGCCAGCATCTGGACGGCGTCAGCCGCCCTGTTGAAATTCCAGACGCTCGCCGCCGCGCCGAAGCACATAGCAAAATGGAACCAAAGGGTGGTTCCGGCGGCCGTCGGGAGGAACGTCCCGCAGTGACCCGGGAACTTGACCGCCCACTGGCGGTAGGCGTTCTGCAGGTCGTGCCCGAAGAGCACCGGGTCCCATCCCGAAGCCATCGCCCGGCGGATGATGTCCACGATGTCCCCGAGGAAGTGGTGCGTCGGGACGTCGTGCGCCCGCATGGTGGCGTTGTGTCCGGACCGTCGCCAGTCTTCGCCTCGACGCAGCTTGAGGTCCCCGTTCTCGTCGAGCTGGGTGATGGCGAAGGAGAGCGCGGCGAAGCAGTCGCCCCGCGGCGGTTCGAGTAGGCGATCCATACCGGCCACCTCCGGCAAGGACGCCATGGTAACGCCCCATCCATCCGGCGCTCGACACGGGCCCATGACGCGCCCCAGCCGAGCCTCCTTGACGAGCTCATCCCTGAGGGCCCGGGTGCTCCGAGTCCTGTGGTCGGCGCGTCTTGGCCGCCACATAGGATGGGTTTTCCCGGCGAAGGCGATCCATGGGAGCGGGGTTGGAGTACCGCCCGTCCTCCCTGCTCTTCCAGCCAGGCGCCCGACGGACCTCACCCAGCATGTCGAAGCCGTCCTCGAGGTCGGCCCTCAGGTCTTGGACCGCAGGGTAGTTCGCCCTCTGGAGTAGATCCAGGAGGACGGGGCCCTGAAAATGGGCGAGGGCGGTCCTCTGTGCAATAGGTCGCCCGGACGTGGTGGGGCCGAGCCGCGAGCCAGGATGCCGTGGATTCCTGGGCGTCGTGCACCATGACCTCCAACTCCTGGACCACCAGACGGCGAATGCGCACCATGTCGTGGCGCCAGTGGGCGCGGAATTGGAGCACGCCCTCCAGGGCCGGCTCGAGGGTCCGGCGGTGAAGTCAGAGAGTGTCGAAAGTGAGGCGCCGCCGCCCAGTGCTCCTCCTCCGATAGGCCGTCGCCCAGAAAGGGAGGATCGGGCCGAGGAGGCGGGGCGAAGTCCCATCCGTGGGCGCACCAATGGTCCAGAAGCCACTGTATAGTCGACCCCCCCGGCGTCCTGGGAACCCAAGGCTCGCCACGAGCTGGCTGCTGCCAGGGCGACCGGCGACGCCCCAGTGCCAGCCGTTGCCAAGCATGCGATGCCTGGCCTTGGCGTCCGCCCCCGTCTTGGGTGTAGGTGTTGGGGACGTCGTGAAGCTGCTCCTTGATCTCCGGCGTCGGGAGGTGAAGGACGCCCTGGGCGTCCTGGAGCATGGCTTGACGATGGTAGTGCCAGGGGGCGAACTGCCTGTGCGTGCGCCCCCGAGCCGATTTAGGCTTGGGGCGGCCGTCCTCCGTCGGGGCTGGCGTTGTGGCGCAGGGGACGAGCACCTGCCCCCCAGCCACGGCGGGGTCGAAGGTGAGGCCGCCCAGGTCGAAGGAGTCCGCGGCCGCCCGGGTTCCCTGGTCCACTCCAGTGGCGAGTCCGCCACGGGGTCCTTAGGGACGAGCGTCCAGTCGACACTGAGCCACCACAGGCGGGGCCTGGACACCCAGCCGAAGTCGGACGAGCAGACGAAGACCGGCTCCACACCGAGGGCGTCGGAAATCACCGCCGCGTCCGGCACTGACATGACGACGTTCTCGAACAGGAAGGAGAAGCGGCGCCCGGCGAGGAGGGCGCGAAGCTCATCCGTGAAGACGATGGCGTCCTGGAAAAGGCGCCCCCTATCGCCTTCGTGCCCGGCTCGGGCTCCGACGCGAGAGAAATCCTGACAAGGGGGGGCGGCCACCCAAAGGATCATGGCCTCGCCGTTGGGATCGGCCTCCCTGATCAGCTTCGCCACCTCCTCCGGGGAGTCGTCCAGGAGGCTGCCCCGGTGCAGAAGCCAGGGCATGGCGGCGGAGGCGACCGAGCAACACGCCCGATCGATCTCCCAAGAAACGGCCAGCAGCGGTCGCCCGAAGGAGGACGACACCAGCCAAGGCGCTGCCCCAATGCCATCGAAGGCGGATAGGACGATGATCCGACCGCCCTGGGGCTTTCCCGGCGTGAGGCGGACCCGCTTTGCGGGGCTAGGGTCGGGTGCCGCGTCATAGCCCCCAGTTGACGCGGCCCCGTTGTCCCTAGCGCCATTTCTTTCCGCCCTGGGGGGCGGCCCAACGCCAAGACTGCTGCTGTTGGCCCTTCGTCGAGTCGGGCTGCTCCCAGGACGAGGCGGACCACGAATGGGATGCCCAGCCGTCCGAGCCCGAGTGGCCGGAGGGCGTCTCCTGCCAGGCGTCAGCTGTGGACCATTGCCCCTGCTTGGCCCCTTTGCCGCCCTTGTGCTCCTGCTGGCGGCCGCCCTTGGCGCCTTTCTTGCCGCCCTTGGCCCCCTTCTTGCCCTTGCGGCCCGGGCGGGGGCGCTTGGGGGGCGGCTCCACCCAAGAGTCGTCGGCATCAGGGCTAGTCTGGGTAGGCTGCGGCCTGCCCTTGGTTCGCCCATCGGGGCGGGGCGGCGCGGCGGTCACGGCCTCGACATAGGAGGAGACGTCCGCCATGATGTCGGCGGTGGCGTCTTTGAAAGTCCTCCTTTGGCGGAGATCCATGGCGAGGCGCATCGCCATGGAGTCCCAATAGGACACCAGGGCGAGCAAGTTAGCATTTCTGCCTCTCGCCCGGCAATCCCACCAGGCGATATAAGACTCAATGTCCTCTTCGGCGCCCAGTTGGACGAGTATCCAGGCCCACTTGATGGCCTCTAGCCCGTCGCAAATGGCGATGACGGACTTGGGCTGCCACGGGCGTTTCTCTTCAGCCACCAGGCTGCCGCCCACGAGGTGGAGGGCAGCGGAAGCAGCCGAATCGCAGCGCCCGGCGGCGAGGGGGTTCAGCTCGTTGGCGGCGGTCCACGTCCTCTGAGATAGGATCTCGCCCAACCCCAACGGCGAGTATGCAAAGCTGACGGTGTGCTCCCAGTGGATCCTGGCGAGCACCTCCTGCGCCCCAGCCAGGCGGCGGGTAGGAAAGGCCCTCGGTCGCCCGTCCACGAGGCGGTCGTTGTAGGCCTTAACCAGGGTGCCCCACTCGGCGAAGTGCTTAGGCGGCCCAGCCGGCGCCGTCGGCGGGAACGGGAGCGGGCCGCCCGCCGCGGAAGCCGGAGCCGACGGGCCCGGGGCGGCAGTCGGTGCAAGCGCGGCCGCGCGAGCCGCAGCCCAGGCGTTCCACTGTGCCCTGGCCTCTTCCCACATGTGGGTGAGGACTGCCCTGGCGGTGGGCAGCTCTGCCGGGGTCAGCTCATCCCCCCCGGTCGCGACGAAGCCGGGCCCAAGCGGGTCGATGATGATCTCGGCGAAGCGCTCCGCCGTGGGCGCCATAAGTGCCAAGGTGGCCGTCCGATCTGCACCACGGGCCGCCAAGTAGCGGCGGAGGAAGTCGCCCGCCCCCGCCTCGGTGGCGAGCTGGCCGAAGTCAACCAAAGCCGAAGACGCCGTAGGTGACGCCATGATTGGCGAGGCGGGGGGCAGCGGTCTTGAGGCAGCAAAGGAGGCTAGGGGGGTGGGGGAATCACAAGCAGGAGTAGACGATCCATAGAAGAGTGCACTGCGGTCCGGTCCCGACTTTTCAACGCCCGACGTGGGCGACCGCCAATCCTTGGCGGGGTCACTCGAGCTCGGACTCTTCGTCCGGGTGCTGCTCACAATCGCTCCTTGAGAGCGGGACGCCATCGCCCCAGCATAGGCGGCACCAGAGGTACCGATTCCCTCCGGGCTCTGCCCGAGGCGGGGCCCAAACAAGGACAGCCGCCCTCTCCGGCTCAATGGTGCGGCCCTCGGGCGACGGCCGGGGACGTCGAGGCGGTGCACCTGTCGATGCCAAGGCCCCATCCGCACCAAGTACCACGGCTGTCGCGCCCAGGTGCCAGGGGCGGATCGCCCCGAAGGGACGAGGGGCTGGGGCTGCCGTGGCGCCAAGGTCCATGGGCGGACCAAGCGCGGGTCAAGGCCCTCAAGGTCGCCCGGACGCGGGCCCAAATAGTCCGGAGGCCCGTCCTCAGGCGCCTCATCCGAGTCGCCCGTGTCCGCCGGGCGCGGCGCCCAGGCCGGGCAGAAGATCACCAGCGGCGGGTCCATGCCGAACCGGTCGTCGATGGAACCCGCCCGGCGGGCGGTATCTTCTTGCAGCCAGTCGGCGTGGCGACGAGCCAGGCGGAACATCAGATGCAAAGCCTGGGTGTCGCCCGGCACGTCGGTCGGCGAGCACCGGATGACGTCCGCCGAGTGAGGGCGGCGCCAGCCCTCCAGGTAGGGGTCGACGAACTCACGCCTCCACACGCCCAGAGTAGGGGCGGAACAGCCGAGTTCAGGCACGCCCGTGATCCGGCGGGCGCGTAGATACCACCGGAGGGTCCGGGATGGGCGAGCCACGGCGAGCAAGTGCTCCCAAGCTGTGCGCCCGTGTCCCCAGTCGGCGTTGGAGATATCGCCCGCGAAGGCGTTGGCGTCGACGAAGAACGCGTGCACCTGGGCGGGCTGGGCCAGCAGCAAAGGAGGGACCGCCATGGCGTGACGACCTAGCGAGTGGCGGCAGGGGGCGACGGCGATTGAGCAGCTCAAGTCAACCAGGCGGTCGCACATGCCAGAGAGCGCCTGCTGACTCCCACGGTGCCGACGCCACCCTGACCCTTCTCTTTTTCAGTCGGACTCGGAGGTGGAGCCGCCCGCAGAGGACGAGAGCTCGCCCACCGCCTCCGAGGAGGAGTCCGAGTCGACGTGCTGAACCCCTGGGTCACCTGCTGAACCCGACGGGAAGCAACGCTTGCACAGCCGAGATCCTAAAGAACTGGCGGGAGCCATAAGGCCATCCACAGCCGCGGGCCCTCCACGTAGCCCTGTCGGAGTTCTGCTCCGTGGGGTCGGGCCGATGGACCCTCTTCGTCTTCTCCAAGCAAAGCAGGTGGGCGTCTTCCCGGTCGGCATCCGGGACCGCCGCCCCCGGCGCAAGGGCGGGGACGAACTGGATGGCGGGCAAGGCCGCCTGCTGGGCTGGCTCCCCTGCCGCGGGGTCCGCCGTGTCCGTGCCGTCTGCCGCCTGCTGGGCGTCGGCCAGAGCGGGAAGGTCGGCCTGACCGGGGGCCCCCTGCCCCGGCAGTGCCGCCGCTACTACCTGGCCCGGGGCCAACTGCCCGGGCTGGGAAGAAAGCGCCCACGACGGGGCGGAAGGCGCCAATGTCAACGGCGCAGCCTGGGTGTACCTTTCGATCGCGCGGGACGACCATCGCCCCCCCCAGAAGCTGGATCACCGCCAGAGGCACGTGGCCGCCGAAGACCGGGGGTCCTTCCAGCAACCT
The DNA here is from genome assembly GCA_905221615.1 of Symbiodinium sp. CCMP2592. NCBI lineage: Eukaryota > Dinophyceae > Suessiales > Symbiodiniaceae > Symbiodinium > Symbiodinium sp. CCMP2592. The sequence goes on from CAJNDT010003746.1 coordinate 221,468, forward strand.
CGAGGCCGGCCGCCCCCAACACCAAGGCGAGGAAGGAGAGGGACTCCGGCTTGGACCTGGTGCCTCCCGAGGCGCCCGGGAAGAGAGGCGCCGACGAGCGAAGGCGCCCAGCCTTCTGGAGGCGCGCGAAGTGTCGGAACATGGCGTGGACCGGACACAGGGGGTGCGTGGCCAAGCCGCAGGCGCAGCGCAACGAGCGCCGAGTCATGACCCGCTCGCCGCCCTGGGCGGTTTTGTGGAGCGGTAGCTCCAGCGTCACCACGTGCTTGGTGAGCACCACATCGCCGACGAGTGCCCCGGCGATTTCGATCTCCCGGAGCATAAACCACGTGGCCAAGACCAGGACGTCGGTGGCGTGGGGGACGGCGGCCGGGTCGAAGGCGAGGTCGCACCGATAGGTCACGAGGGCGCCCAGGTCGGCGAGGGGGAAGGCCTCCTTGAGACGAGTCCCAGGGAGGCCGCGCACGATGGACTTCACCGCCCTCTTGGCCAAGCGGCGTAGGACGGGCGAGACCTCCAGCCCAAGGTCGTGCTCCTGGTGGCGGAAGGCGGCCAAGAAGTACTCCTTGGCACTGCGGTAGCCCCCCTTCTTGAAGGCCGCCCCCAGGGCCTCAATGGTGTCGGCGGACACCGGCCAAGGATCGACCTTGCCCTGGTAGGACAGGGCCATCCACGTTTTGAGCCGGGACGCGTAGGGCCCTTTCGAGGTTTCTGCCAGGTAGCCGTCGCGAAGCTCCTCGACGGACCGCTTGCGGTTCGCCGGCAGCAGGGCATCCAGGGCCGCCCGAAGGTTCGCCCGCAAGGGCACTCTCCGGCGAGGGACGTCCGGCCTTCCCGGATCCTGGGCCGACGACACCAGGGCCAAGTCGGTGACCACGGCTGGCGGCGGCGGGGCGGCCAGCAGGACGCCCGCGGCTGCCAAGGCGTCGATGTGGCCCGCCCGTTGCGCCAGGGCGACCAGCTCGGCGAACGAGCCCCGAGGCGGTTCCGCCATGTCGACTCTCACCTTAGGCAACTGAGCCAAAGTAACCTCGAGCCAGGCCCTGCGAGGGGCTTGAGCAGTCGAGCCAAGCTTAAGGGAAGGGAGGGGGAGGGGAGAGCACAAAAGCACAGGCCGAGACTTTTGACCGCGCCCGCGAAGGCGGTGAGATGCAAAACGGGCGGACGCCCCCAAAGAGTGAGACGGCCGCGACGGCAAAGATGTAGATGCCGGCGAGGTCGAGGTAGCCGCGCCCGAAGACCAGAGAGCCCCGCCGTGACGAAGTCAGCGGTCCCGCTCGCCTGGAGAGTCCGGGGCGCACCTGGCGCATTGATGGTGCGAATGAGGCCGCCCCGTCACCGGCGGGTAGCTAATAGGGCGGAGGCAGCGCCCGGCGTAGGGGCACCGACAGGCCGATGCCGGCCGCCACCATGGGCCAGGGCATTTGGCGAAGCACCACCCTATAAAGTAGGTGCCATCGGACGGCGGCTCACGGGGCAGCTTGCCGCCCTGGACGTTCGGCGGCAAGCTCCGGAGGAAGATGCCCGCCACTGTCGAATTGGGCAGGAGCACATAGCTGCCGTCGGCGACGCTGCGCTCCAGGGACTCCGCCCGATCCCATGTATCAGCAGCCGCCCCGTCGAGGCCGAAGGGCATCTCGGAGTCGAAGAAGTCCGCCCCAGGGCGATGCTTGGCCTGCCGATAGCGCTCCCACCGCTCCCTGGCAGTCATTGACGAGCCAGGCTGGCGATGCAGGGACCGATTTTTGGTCCCGTAGCCGCCCCGGCCACTGGGCGGCACGCCCGCACAGGCGGAGGACACTCCAGACGAGGATGCCACCGGAGGCGGAAAGGGCGAGGGCGAGGTCGGCGGCGTAGTCGAAGATGAGGCGGCCTGCGGCGGGATGCCCGCTGAGGCGCTGGGCGGATGGTCGCGCTCAGGATCCGCCCCACTCTGCGGGACGATCACCTCCGGTTCCGTATGCCCAGCCGGCTTGGCCGGGGGCGGCGGCGACGTCATCTCCCGCATCTCGCGCTGGATGCGGAGCTGGAGCATCTCGTCATACGTGACGTCGAAGCTCAGCGGCCCCATACCAGCAAGCGCCCGGAGGGCGTTCTCCTGAGATATCGCCCGGCGCTGCCGCTCGTAGGGCGTAGGCTCCTCAGCGGCCGGTGCAGCGGCCGGCGGCGGGGCCGGCGCCTTCTTCACTGGCGGAGGCCTTGACGAAGGCGCCGCCGAACCAAACATGCCCGACGACTGGCGTGTGCCTGCCCCTTGGGCTCCCGCCCCCGTGGCCGGCTCCACCACCAGAGGGGGGGGTGGCGCCTTGACGAAGGGCTTGACGATGGGGGCGATAGCCTGCCCGGCCAGCTCAGGCGGAGGCGGCTTCTTCACCGGCTTGGCGACCACCGGCACGGTCTTCTCGCCCACGGACGCGGCCGAGGTGGTAGCCGACGAAGAACTTTAAAGATCGCTCGCGGTTATAGTGTTTATTAAAGCTTATGTTCATATACTAGAGATTACTAACACTTGAGAAATGGTTAGCTAAGTGGTTAAGCAAGTATTTAGCTAGCCGATTAGCTAACTAGTTAGCTGTGTCGCTAAGTACTTAGCTAAGAAGTTAGCTAACTAGTTAGTAAGCATAAATAGTCCTTCGTATCAAACAGAAACATCGAAAGTTGATCATAAGATTAGCCTTTTAGAAGAAACATGGGCAGACAAATCAGGAAGCTCATACTTGAGTTGCAGTATAGGAAAGTATACAAAAGCCCATGGGCTCTTACAAGGTTTGAACATGTGGCACGGCATCGTGCTAATTGTGTAGAAGCATGTATAGTCATAGCACGCATTTTTTCCGAAATGCGGCGGCAGCTCTCGCGATCAGGGTCCGCATTCTTTCGGGATCCAAGCCCGAAGGCTGCCGTCAGCATTTTTGCTGTAAGCGGCAGCTCTCGCGATCAGGGTCTGCATTCCTTCGGGATCCAAGCCCGAAGGCTGCCGTCAGCATTTCTGCTATAAGCGACAGCAGCCATGATGTTTTCGGTCTCTACCAAGCTCGCAGCTTCCTGCTTCTGACAGATGCATGTACCATGCTTCCAGTCATGCTGCTGCATCTCGAGCACGTTGACCAACGAAAACATCTTGCCTCCAACCTCGGCATGGAAATAGACCTCTGCAAGCTCACAGCTTCTCATGATCACAACATCTCCCTTGTGACAGTGGCCGGCTGGAGCCAAGTGAGCTGCTGCACATGTGTAGACCTCCTCGTCGAGTGGCAAGACTTCGCGAAGGAAGCCTTTCAGCTGCTTGGACGGCTTGCATTTCTGGTGCAGCCTTGCGGCTGTGTCGAAGAGGTGCTCGTCCTGGTAGTCCGCCAAAGTCTGGCCCAGTGCCTCCACTAGCAAGGACTTGTCAAAGTGACTCGTGTTGTGCATGAGAGCACCGTGTCTCTTGATGTGTCTGTGCTTTCGTTCTTGAACCCAGCAAGAAGGTAAACAGCCGAATTTGGCTAAATGCCGAGGTAAGTGGAGTATCCAATGAAACTTAGGGTGGAAATCATCTTGCCACCCTGCATCTCGAGCACTGCACAAGAAGCCCTCGACAGCTGTTCTCAATCTTTGAGGTGTCGTCACCCCATGGGGCACAGCTTGAAGCAGCTCGAGCACATCTCTGAGGTGTATGCATACAGCGATTTCCATGGAGCAGATTCCCAAGGGTTGCAAGACATTTACCAAAAGGCACGTGAAGATGGGATACAATGCCAGGGCTTCGGAAGCTGTGCACTTGAAGGTCTCAGCGCTTTTGTTGGCTTCCTTCCTCTTCGCAGTAAACAATTTAGCCAGATTCTGCGATTTCGAACGAGGCAAAATCCACTGCTCCACATAATCAGCACAGATCTTGTAGAAGTCCTGGCCAAGGCCTTTCTCAGCAGCTTTCATAGTGAGCTGCATGCAAGTGTTCCTGCCAAGAGTCGGGGCTGGGCAGGCAGGAAGAAAATGATCATGCCAACAAGTGCAGTGCAGGAAAGGAAAAGAACTGGTATTTCGTATATATTGTTACATGCAAAACCAAGCATCCAAATGCCTTTGACGAAAAAGGCATGCATCCAGTCGTGAAGCCATTGGCTGACAGGCTTGGCGACAGTGCAGAGTTCCGGGTCAAAGATCAAGCTCTCAGGCTGATAAACGATGCCCACGGCCTGCTGCCACAAAGCAAAGTCGGTCTTCGTCAGCTCTTCATGTTTCTCCAACAGCTTCATGATGCTTCGGCTGAAATCCTCGTCGCTGTTCAGTTGCAGATCAGCCTCTTTGAAGCACTGATTCAGCAATCGAGCTTCTGCTAGCTCAATGCTATTGTTCGCCAGAATGTTTCGGCAAAGCAAGCAACACCGAGTACCTGCGTCCCCCTTTATCGAGAAAAGCAGCTTGTGTGCTGCTCCATCCTGTAGGAATGCAGCGAGCCTGAAAAACAGCCTTTCGGCTCTTCCACCATCAGGCCGCTTCAACAGCACTCCTGCTTCAGGGCTCGCATTGCCAGAGACGAAGATAGATTTCAGCAGCATGCCAGCCACTTGGCTCATACCACCAGGCAAATTGGACACCACAGTGGTTCTGACCAAGCACAGCGGCAGCCATGAGGCTTCTTTACTCAGGTTGATGGGGCCTAGCTCAAAAAATGATACATAGATTGCCCAGACTTTCCGGGATGCTTCAGGCGCCAACGGGTTTCCACAATTGATTTCGTCGGAGTAAAAGATTAGCCTGCAAGGAGCACGAGTGCTACTGCCATGGAGCAATCGTCTCCACTCAGCAGAGGCGAGCCACAGGGCTTGTAGCAACGAAAAAAAATTGACGAATATGAGAGTCTGTTCAGCACCATCCTTGTCCTGCACTGCCATGCTCTGAAGCAATGGACCATAAGCAGAATGCTGTTCGAGTGCATTCTCTGTCGCCTCCTTGACATGTTTTCTTCCATGCATTTCCGGTAGGCCAGACGATTCCACCGCTTGCAAAAGAGCAGACATGGCTGCAGCCGACATAGGCGGTAGCCTTCGTTTGAAAGCTTCCAGCTTCTGCAGCTTAGCTCCTCTGTCCATGGCCGCTGACACCACTCAAAAAGATACCCTGATTTAGCGAGTTTCGTGCATGGCTCATCACAATACTTCAAAAAAGAAATAAATGCACATATTTCCTATACGGTCTATATTCATTCCCTGCATAGTGCAGGCCTCCCATGGCAAAAAAAGATAGCATGCGAAAAAGCTTTGCAAAGCGAAGGTTTGAAGAACAAATCCTAAAGCCATACTGGGTTGTCCGAGTCTGACAGGCAGTGGGCTATACGAGTGCTGTGAAGCCTAAAGCCTCGAACCATGCACGAAATTTGCATAGTAGTCGAGACTGGCTGATAATGTTCCATGCAGTGTGAAAAGCTGCAGCCTTAAAACCCCTAAACCATGATAATGCTTCAGCTTGAAAAGCTGAAGCCTGACACAGCCGAAAACATGAAACTACCTTTTAGATTGTAGGTTTCAGGTTCTTGGTTTAGCCATTAATGGTTAAACCAAGAAAACAAGAAAATAACCCATATGCCAAAGCTTGAAACCCTAAAGTCGCAAAGTTGAAGCTTAAATGTTTGCATACAGCTTGCATGGTCAGCATGGCGCAATCCCTTCGTTTTCTGCTTCCCCCAGCACTGGCTTCACGGCCAATGATTCGGATAGCTCTCTTAAACACTTGAGCGAGACCATCCTCAACACCCAGCAAGCGCCATCTAAAGACATGCATCCATGTCCCATGGAACCTGCTATAGCCCGGAGGCTCCCCAGGAGTCTCATGCTTCGATGGCCAAATTGCACGAGCCTTCGGCCCTGCAGGGTAGCATCACTTGTCCCACAGCTTTGCTGCTGCTGCACGAGCTGATCTAGCATATTCTTTGCAAGCCTCATCGTCGCAGCCGCTTCGTCGGGCGATGTCTCTGCCCTTGTGGTAGTGCTTGTCCACGTAACTGTCTCTGCGAGCTTTTCTCTGTGCAGCCGTGGGCTTCTCAGCGATGTACCGTGGCAAGCTTGCAGCAGTGGGCTTCTTTCCACCCTCAGCCTGACCCTTGGCTTTGGACTTGCTCTTGGGCTTGCCCTGAGCCTTACTGGCTTTTGATGTCTTCTGCCCATTGCCCGCATTCGCTTTCTTGTCCTTCAAGGCCAGGAAAAGCTGCTCGTCAATCCCCGCACGGCCTGTCTTCTTCTCATCAGTCGTCTTCTCGGCCTGCTCCTCTTCCTCACTCTCCTCATCCTCAGCCGGAGGCTCATCCTCAGCCGGAGGCTCTTCCTCAGCCGGAGGCTCTTTGGGTGCTGGCGGCAACATCTTCAAAGCCTTAGCCTTCGGCTTCGGCTTGAACTGCTGTCCACCCGGCTGGTTCTGCTGGAAGACATTGGCCACCTGTGCGACAGCCTTCATCATGCCCATGAACTCCTGCATCCCAAATCCGGCCTGGCTTTGAGGAAAGCTGTGAAAGCCCGTAGGCTCGCTGTGAGAACAGCCCTTGAGCTCGGAAGAAGTGGCAGCAGGCTGCTGCAGCTCCATCATCTTCCTTTTCTTGCTCTGGGCGACATTCCTGTGGGAAGTTCTCACAGGGCACAGCTTGAGGATGTGAGGATAATTCTCTGGTCGCCGAGCCACTGGCTTCTCATCTGGGTAGGCCGCCTCGAAGAGGGCCCGGGGAAGTTTGGCAGGGCTGTCGGGGAACTTGACCAAATAGATGCTGTGATCAACTTGCTGCTCTTCCGAGTTCGCGAATGCCGTCTTGAGCTGACATGCAAGGTCGTGCATCTTGTCAGACGACGGAATGCTGTCCATGAAGCATGCCATCGTAGCGATCGAATGTTTCACGGTCGACTCTGCCAAGCTTCGGAACCCAAGGCTCTTGAGCCGTGCAATGGTGACCTGCTCCTTCGAGTACCAGGAAGCCTCCAAACTTGTCAAGACATCCCACTCGCTCTGGGTGAAGTAGTTGTACAAACACTTCAAATGCTGCGGCTTGAGCGACTGCAGTGTGGCAGGCTCCTGCTCCTCGCAAGCCTCGCCCATGAGCTGGTCCACTTTGCCGGCAATGGCTTCTTGCATGTCCTCCGGAAAAGAGCTCTCTTGAACTGCCCTGTGCAGCTCGAGAGCTCCTGCTGCATCCAAATGATGCAAGCTCTCTAAGCGAAACAAAATGGACTTCAACACCCCTTGCTGAAGGCCGCCGGTAGCCTTGCCCTTTCTATTGGCCAACAACTTCGCATTGTCCTTCATGTCTTGCACAACATCCTGCACAGACCACTCGGCCATCTCGGAAGGGCTTTTCAATGTGCTACGGCTACCGTTTGTCAGCTCGAGAGCTCTGCCAGCGGACATACTTACATGAATCAAATATACAGAAACATGTCAACATTATCTAAGAAGGAAACAACTGGTGGCATCAAAAAAGAGCCATGCCTCAAGATTGTGGTTTTTGCCTGCAGCAGCTGCTCAGGCACGAAATTTTATGGTCGACCAAGGGTTCGTGAATGCAAATGCTACATATATATATATACACACACAGCATCTCTCTATGTACATACACATGCTTCTATATAGAGAAAGACACAGAGAGAGAGAGAGAGAGAGAGAGAGAGAGAGAGAGAGAGAGAAGAGAGAGAGAGAGAGAGAGCAGGTGCCGGGTGCTTTTCCCTGCTGTGTCGGTGTGGAGATGTTCGGCCGCACATGCTTCCCCCCAGGCAAGCTTCATTCTTGAAGCATGTCGTATGTCTCCTTTGTGTATAGTGCATGATCCTCGTATTTTTCGTCAAATGTGGATATACTGCATGTGAAAGAAACAAAATTTTCCTACATGTGCAGAAGTGCCGACCCCAGCCCAAGAGCTTTTGTATCTGAACAACACATAATTCTTGAAAGCTGCCGGCTCTATATAGGGCTTGAAGACAACCTAGGGAGATGGGCCACCAGGAAAGCCTTTTCCAGGTCTACTTTAGCCCCTGTATGATATTGCTTGGGAAGAATTAGAACGAACCATGCACTGCTCTTGTTTTGCCACACAGGAAGCAACTGCATCGTTCCCAGAGCCTGCACGTCGTGTGCTTTTGTGCAGGATCTGCCCAGCCAGCCATTCTCCACTGCAGAATGTAGAGCGGCCAGCAACCAACGGCTAGGTCTTTCCAGTGCTCCCCGGTGCCCAATTGGAAAAAAGCTTTTCGGCCGACTTCTGAGCACGACGGTTGAGCTGGCTAGCTTATCATCGACTATCTCTTGGACAACCAGCCCTATAGGCTCCAGGATCAGCACAACCGTTGAGCTGGCCAGCCCACCATGGACTATTTGGACCAAGTAGCCCATGGTGGGCTGGCCAGCTTGGTCCTTTCGCCTTTCTCCATTCTTCGCAGCCGCATGCAGAACCAGCCTCAGGCTCTACAAACAACACAACCGTTGAGCTGGCCAGCCAACGATGGACTACCTGCACCAGGTAGCCCATGGTGGGCTGGCCAGCTTGATGGCTTCGCCTTTGTCCATTTTTCGTAGCCGCAGCAACCAGCATATAGGCTCCAGGAGCCATAGCCAAATCCATTATCGCCTTGCACCGACTGGGCAACCGAGAAGGTGGTGAAGACGAACTTCGTCTTCACCACCTTCTTGGTTGCCCTCGGCTTGACCCGACAGCCTGACCAGCTCGCAAACAACAGCCCATAGGCTCCAGACCATTTGCAGTGCAGCCATGGAGCGAGGATCCGTAGAGCCGGCATGCATGCCACGGTTCCTAAGACTCCTGGGCTTATATAGGTTTGCTATATAGGCTTTGGGGTTCATGGTGTTCAACACTTATGAATTATATGAGGTTTAGGGGTGTCCGGGTTTCAGGGTTTACAGCTTAAAGGGTGCACGGTTTTGGTCAGCTTTGGGTTGCACAGCCATGCAACTTTCATGAATATCTAGCAGAGCAGCTTCGGCGACACTGAATGCTTCCAAGTTGACGGGTTGAATATTGTCCCGCAATCACGAGCCTCACGGCTTCCTTTCATGATGTCAGTGTGTGTGTACATATATATATATACACGTGTATATATATATATATATATATTATGTTTGTATATTAATGTGCACGTACTCCTTCTTGTACTGGTGTGATGTGACGGAATGACTTGAATTGATTTGCTTTAGTTTCATTGAATCATTGATTGATGGCAGCGAAATCACGAGCCTCACGGCTTCTTTCCATCATGTCCATGCATATGTCTATATGTATATATGTATATATGTTTGTATGTATATATATATGTGTGTGTGTGCATGTGTATATATACATGTATATACGTATCTGTATATGTATATACATATATATATGTATGTATGTATATTGATGTACACATATTCTTTCCTAGACTGATGCTTGAACTGTTTTGCTTTCAATTGATTGAATCAATGATTGATGGCAAACCCAGCAGCCATGAACTTTAAAGCCTTAGACTGATTGTGCTTGAAGAAACAGCTCTCTTCCTGTTTATGTATTGCTATATGTATATATATATATATATATATGTATATGCTTCCATATGCATACAGACACACACACATATGTATATAAATATGTAAATATATATATATATATATATATATATATTTATATATGCAGGACCGCAAGGGCTATCCACGAAATCCAGAATCTGAATTATATATTTTTTTTTACTAAAAAAAATCAGAATCTGAATTATTGGTGCTTGTTGCTTCCTTTTGTGTTGCCTTCCCAAAAAATAATTATTCTGGAATCCCGGTTACAACCAAGCAAACGGCTTCAAGGCTTCAATCTAGCCCAAGGGCTTTTCCAAAAACTAAGCACCCCCTGTAGGACAAGGCTTGGTTGCAATGTGAAACCACCCATGCACTTCTCTTGTTTTGGCACACACGAAGCAGCTGGTCTGTGCAGTAGTGAAGTGAAGCAAAGTCGCCGTGCTTTCCCCGCCGGACAGCAACAGCTGCTATGCTCTTTACAAGCCCTTGGGCTAGACAATCCTTAGAAAGTTTATTTATTGGTTTAAGGAAGACGGCTTGGCGACGAAAGTGCACACTAGAAGGCATTATGTTTGCGAAGTCGCAAAACAAACAACAGCAACCCAACTTGCCCAACAGTAGCCCGAAAGCTGTTGTGAAACGGCGACTCGCAAACGTGGTTTAGCTTGGCCATGGCTACCTGAGGAGTTTTGGGTTTCGCCTGGAGACTATAAGCTTTAGCCCTGAGGCTTCTCTGGTGAGGCCGTTAATTAAGTTTCTGAATTATTGATACATATTTTTGAAAAGCAATTCAGATTCTGAATTGGTTATGGTATCCGTAATTCAGAAACTTAATTCTTGGTTTTATTTTTTAAGATACAATTAAAATCCTGAATTATGGATGGCTACTGGCTTCTTTAGAACAATACAAGGGTTTAGTAGGACAGGTTGCACCACAGCCCCAAGGCTTCTCCTCAGGTCCATGTCTGGCGACGAGCAGGGTCCTGGGATTGGTAATAGTAATGCCAATCCCAGCCGTATCGCTCGAGAGCATTTCGGTGAAGATCCAAGCACTGACAGAACTCAGGAGTGTCGTTGTACCTGAATGTATTCATGGTTTAGGATTGTAGTCAATGAAAGTTTTATTGTCGGGAGAGCAAAGGAGCTTACAGGTTTCAGGGTTCAAAGGTTTGTAGATTCATGGTTGAAGGGTTGAAATCTAAGGTTTGGGGTGTGGGGTGGAGTTGTAGTGTAAGGTTCTCGATGCAGAAAAATTGTTTCAAGCTTTGAAGCTGCAAAAATTCAGAAACTGAATTTATTATTAAAAAAAAATACAAACAGTTCAGAATCTCAATTGCTGTTCCATCACAGCTGCACGTCGATCAGCCGCTTGGCTTCTTCGCGATCGCCTTTCAGCACTTGGCCAGCCAGAGCCACACACTTGTTCATCCACCTGAGATGTGCAACCCAAGCCCGACAGCTTCTATATGTGTAAACAACCATTGTAGCCGATTGGCTCTTTAATCGAAACAAATTATTTACCCATGCCTTGTCTTCCTTAACTACCTACCTACCTACCACCCTATACCTCTAATCTATAGTTACCGAGATATATACTTAAAGATATATAAGGGAGCTACACCTGCCTATATCATATATATATATATGTATATATACATACATATCTATGCATGTATGTATATAAACAACAGGTATGCATGTGCATATACATATATAGCAACATACATATAAGCATGCTTTAGAAATGTGGAGATGTGTACATATATATACATATATGTGTATATATCTGTGTGTGTTTATATACCCAGCCATGTTCTAGACACCCATTTATTATCTATGTCTGTATGTGTGTATCTATTGTCTATCTGTGGACAGACCTCTTTATCTATAGATCTACTTTTGCATATCACTATCTATGTCTTCATATCCACCCAAACCTCTCGATTTACACATATCGACCCTGTCGCTTGAGTTATCTCGAGCACAGAGAAGATCATGCTTCGCTTAAGAAGCCCGAAGGCTAGTTGCCCGAAGGCTGAACAATAGACACATGCTTTGCCTAAGAAGCCCGGACACTTTTTTAAGAAGCCCGAAGGCTATGTGTAAGCCAAGGAGCCCGGTCTTCAAATAGCCAGAGACATCGCCACGGTCAGTATAAAGCGGAGCTCTTCCTGCTTTTGCTTTTGCATCCGCTGACTGCTGTGGTGGCTGTGCAGGCATGCTCTTTGCTGCTGTTCCTGGTGGCTCTGCCTCTGCCAGCTCTGCAGCTTCTGGTTGCAAGGTCTCTGTTGGAGGTGGCCCTGGTGCTGTTGCTGCTGCTGCTGCTTTTGCTGCTGCTGCTGCTGCAGGAACCTCCTCTGCCGGAGCTGCTTCAGCTGGAACTGCTTTAGCTTTTGCAGCCTCTTCTGCTGGAGCTGCTTCAGCCGGACCTGCTTCTGCTGGAGCTTCTGGCGGAGCTGTTTCTGCTTTAGCTTTTGCTTCTGCAGCGAACTGATCCAGCAGGTGTTGGGGTGGACCCTTCACCCGAGGGAGAGCCACCTCATCGCCCAGGAAAACTCTGCCAGAACTCAGCCCGGAGGCTCCTCCACCAGACAGCCCGGAGGCTCCTCCACCAGATTTTGCTGGAGGCGGTCCTTTCGGCGGCGGAGGAGGAGGCAGCACAGGCGGTGGAGCAGGCACTACAGGTGGGCCCTTCGCTGCTGGGGAGCCCGCAGGCTTAGGCAGCACCGAGCCCGAAGGCGAGCCCGAAGGCTTCTCCACCCTGGCCTTCTTCACGGAGCTCTCGTCGCCACTCAAAGCGGGGAGTTCAACGATCTCAAAGAGAGCCTGGTTCCTTTCCTCGAGGCGAGTGACGTCCTTCAGAGCTTTCTCCAGCAGCTGGAAAGTCGTGCCTCGCCAGCTTTGCTCCAGTTCCACCTGGGCCTTCAAGTTGGCGATCTCGAAGTCCCTCTGCACGATCTGCTGGATGAGGTCTTGCATCGTCCTCAACTGTTTAATTACACAGCCCGAAGGCTTCTCCCAGAAAAAACAGCCCGAAGGCTTCCATCGAATGAACTTATATGATTTCTATTAGGCTTCAAGTAAATCAAGCCCAGGCACACGGTGTCTCTGCTGAGCTCAGGGTTCCAGCGGTCCAGGATGTCAGGGCTTACACCAGGAGCTTTTGCAGCTGCATGCTGAGCATCTGCACCACTAGGACCGCCGCTGCCAGTTGCCATGGCAGCTCGAGAGCTCGAGAGCTCTGGCTGCTGTGCTGTTGTTGCTGTTGCTCTGCTGTTGCTGTGCTGTTGCCCGGCTGGTGCTCTGCGGCTGCTGTGCTGCATGCTGCATCCTGCATCCTCTGTCGAGCACATGTGCTAACCGGCGGCACACATACATTCTGCTCCGAGGCACACATGCAGGCGCCTATGCACAGCCCTCGTGTCAGCTCACATGTGCACATGCCCTCGTGTCGGCTCACATGCACTGCTGGCCCACATCTGCAAGCCCGAAAGCTTCTGAAACAAATCTCGTGTCATGTCTACAGACAGACCCTGTACACCCTGAAGCCCAAACCCGATGCTGTTGCTTAACATACAGACATGAGCCCGAAGGCTTGGATCCCCGCTTCAGGGTAGAGGCTCGTTCCAGGATTCGAGATTTAGGCTTGGTCTTGGGTTGTGGCCACAAGCTTCCAGGTTTAGGGTTTTCTTCTTGAAAGCTAATAAGCCCGAAGGCTCCTCAGAAAACCTGGGGTAGTCATCAGTGCAGATATATATAGATAATATAAAGGTTTTGGGTCGGTCGGGGGTTCCTGTGGGTTTTGGTCTGCTGGCTGCAGGTGTATATACAATCTCGTTTTGAAAGCCAAGCCCGAAGGCTGCTGCTAAAACCTTGGACTGCAGAAACTCACCAATGCTTTTATAGGCATTAGGGTTGCGGGAATAGGGTTTCGGAATGTGTGAGCCCGAAAGCTTTGCATTCGTTGAGGTTCTCTTGAGGCTTATATCCTGTATATTGTCTAAACCCTAAAGCGTAAAACCCTAACCCCTATAAACCTTAAACCCTATACAAACCCGCACAGTCGTATAGGCATCAGCATGCTGCTGGAAACAACATATCTACTGTTGCCTAAAGCATGTTGGACTACTTTTTTTTTTTGACCTCGAAGTGCAAAATTTGCAAGGCTTGCCGGCCCAAAAGCCCAGGGTAAAATATACACATAGCAAAAGCTGTACAGATGATCTAAAGTCCAAGCACTGCCTTCGCAGAAGGGACGGAAAGAAAAAGCCCAGAGGCTGCAGCCCTGCATTGATCGAAGCAGCAAAGTCCAGCCACTGCATCTGCAGAAAGGACAAAACAGCAAGGAGCCAGAGGCTGCAGCACCCGAACTGTGCACTTAGTCCTCCGCATTCTCTGAGTCTTCGCTGGGTTGGTTCTTCTTGTCCTTCTTGAACTTGCCACTGCGGACATAGCTGCGAGTCGCCGCCTGGAACTCGAAGGGCTCACTGGTGAGGTAAGAGAAGACCACGTCCAAAGCCTCTGGCTCCAGCAACACCTGAACATCCTCAGACTTCTTGGTGCATGCCCTTACACAGACTGTGCGGCCGTCACCTATATTGATGTCCACGTGCTCCTTCTCCTGCTCAGCCTGCTGGCTCGCCTTCCGCTTCTTCGAACTCGAGCTCGAAAGCTGCTGATCGCTTCCGAACAAGTCGTCAGACTGTGGAAGCAGCTTCAGCATCTTGTTCCGCTCTGCCTGCAGCCATGACAAGCCCTTGCAAGCCCGGAGGCTGGGATTCTTG
>CAJNDT010003746.1:235867-523235 GCA_905221615.1 Symbiodinium sp. CCMP2592
AGCTCCAGCGTCACCACGTGCTTGGTGAGCACCACATCGCCGACGAGTGCCCCGGCGATTTCGATCTCCCGGAGCATAAACCACGTGGCCAAGACCAGGACGTCGGTGGCGTGGGGGACGGCGGCCGGGTCGAAGGCGAGGTCGCACCGATAGGTCACGAGGGCGCCCAGGTCGGCGAGGGGGAAGGCCTCCTTGAGACGAGTCCCAGGGAGGCCGCGCACGATGGACTTCACCGCCCTCTTGGCCAAGCGGCGTAGGACGGGCGAGACCTCCAGCCCAAGGTCGTGCTCCTGGTGGCGGAAGGCGGCCAAGAAGTACTCCTTGGCACTGCGGTAGCCCCCCTTCTTGAAGGCCGCCCCCAGGGCCTCAATGGTGTCGGCGGACACCGGCCAAGGATCGACCTTGCCCTGGTAGGACAGGGCCATCCACGTTTTGAGCCGGGACGCGTAGGGCCCTTTCGAGGTTTCTGCCAGGTAGCCGTCGCGAAGCTCCTCGACGGACCGCTTGCGGTTCGCCGGCAGCAGGGCATCCAGGGCCGCCCGAAGGTTCGCCCGCAAGGGCACTCTCCGGCGAGGGACGTCCGGCCTTCCCGGATCCTGGGCCGACGACACCAGGGCCAAGTCGGTGACCACGGCTGGCGGCGGCGGGGCGGCCAGCAGGACGCCCGCGGCTGCCAAGGCGTCGATGTGGCCCGCCCGTTGCGCCAGGGCGACCAGCTCGGCGAACGAGCCCCGAGGCGGTTCCGCCATGTCGACTCTCACCTTAGGCAACTGAGCCAAAGTAACCTCGAGCCAGGCCCTGCGAGGGGCTTGAGCAGTCGAGCCAAGCTTAAGGGAAGGGAGGGGGAGGGGAGAGCACAAAAGCACAGGCCGAGACTTTTGACCGCGCCCGCGAAGGCGGTGAGATGCAAAACGGGCGGACGCCCCCCAAGAGTGAGACGGCCGCGGCGGCAAAGATGTAGGTGCCGGCGATGTCGAAGTAGCCGCGCCCGAAGAAAAGAGAGCCCCGCCGTGACGAATTCAGCGGTCCCGCTCGCCCGGAGAGTCCGGGGCGCACCTGGCGCACTGATGGTGCGAATGAGGCCGCCCCGTCACCGGCGGGTAGCTAATAGGGCGGAGGCAGCGCCCGGCGTAGGGGCACCGACAGGCCGATGCCGGCCGCCACCATGGGCCAGGGCATTTGGCGAAGCACCACCCTATAAAGTAGGTGCCATCGGACGGCGGCTCGCGAGGCAGCTTGCCGCCCTGGACGTTCGGCGGCAGGCTCCGGATGAAGATGCCCGCCACTGTCGAATTGGGCGGGAGCACATAGCTGCCGTCGGCGACGCTGCGCTCCAGGGACTCCGCCCGATCCCATGTATCAGCAGCCGCCCCGTCGAGGCCGAGGGGCATCTCGGAGTCGAAGAAGTCCGCCCCAGGGCGATGCTTGGCCTGCCGATAGCGCTCCCACCGCTCCCTGGCAGTCATTGACGAGCCAGGCTGGCGATGCAGGGACCGATTTTTGGTCCCGTAGCCGCCCCGGCCACTGGGCGGCACGCCCGCACAGGCGGAGGACACTCCAGACGAGGATGCCACCGGAGGCGGAAAGGGCGAGGGCGAGGTCGGCGGCGTAGTCGAAGATGAGGCGGCCTGCGGCGGGATGCCCGCTGAGGCGCTGGGCGGATGGTCGCGCTCAGGATCCGCCCCACTCTGCGGGACGATCACCTCCGGTTCCGTATGCCCAGCCGGCTTGGCCGGGGGCGGCGGCGACGTCATCTCCCGCATCTCGCGCTGGATGCGGAGCTGGAGCATCTCGTCATACGTGACGTCGAAGCTCAGCGGCCCCATACCAGCAAGCGCCCGGAGGGCGTTCTCCTGAGATATCGCCCGGCGCTGCCGCTCGTAGGGCGTAGGCTCCTCAGCGGCCGGTGCAGCGGCCGGCGGCGGGGCCGGCGCCTTCTTCACTGGCGGAGGCCTTGACGAAGGCGCCGCCGAACCAAACATGCCCGACGACTGGCGTGTGCCTGCCCCTTGGGCTCCCGCCCCCGTGGCCGGCTCCACCACCAGAGGGGGGGGTGGCGCCTTGACGAAGGGCTTGACGATGGGGGCGATAGCCTGCCCGGCCAGCTCAGGCGGAGGCGGCTTCTTCACCGGCTTGGCGACCACCGGCACGGTCTTCTCGCCCACGGACGCGGCCGAGGTGGTAGCCGACGAAGAACTTTAAAGATCGCTCGCGGTTATAGTGTTTATTAAAGCTTATGTTCATATACTAGAGATTACTAACACTTGAGAAATGGTTAGCTAAGTGGTTAAGCAAGTATTTAGCTAGCCGATTAGCTAACTAGTTAGCTGTGTCGCTAAGTACTTAGCTAAGAAGTTAGCTAACTAGTTAGTAAGCATAAATAGTCCTTCGTATCAAACAGAAACATCGAAAGTTGATCATAAGATTAGCCTTTTAGAAGAAACATGGGCAGACAAATCAGGAAGCTCATACTTGAGTTGCAGTATAGGAAAGTATACAAAAGCCCATGGGCTCTTACAAGGTTTGAACATGTGGCACGGCATCGTGCTAATTGTGTAGAAGCATGTATAGTCATAGCACGCATTTTTTCCGAAATGCGGCGGCAGCTCTCGCGATCAGGGTCCGCTTCGGGATCCAAGCCCGAAGGCTGCCGTCAGCATTTTTGCTGTAAGCGGCAGCTCTCGCGATCAGGGTCTGCATTCCTTCGGGATCCAAGCCCGAAGGCTGCCGTCAGCATTTCTGCTATAAGCGACAGCAGCCATGATGTTTTCGGTCTCTACCAAGCTCGCAGCTTCCTGCTTCTGACAGATGCATGTACCATGCTTCCAGTCATGCTGCTGCATCTCGAGCACGTTGACCAACGAAAACATCTTGCCTCCAACCTCGGCATGGAAATAGACCTCTGCAAGCTCACAGCTTCTCATGATCACAACATCTCCCTTGTGACAGTGGCCGGCTGGAGCCAAGTGAGCTGCTGCACATGTGTAGACCTCCTCGTCGAGTGGCAAGACTTCGCGAAGGAAGCCTTTCAGCTGCTTGGACGGCTTGCATTTCTGGTGCAGCCTTGCGGCTGTGTCGAAGAGGTGCTCGTCCTGGTAGTCCGCCAAAGTCTGGCCCAGTGCCTCCACTAGCAAGGACTTGTCAAAGTGACTCGTGTTGTGCATGAGAGCACCGTGTCTCTTGATGTGTCTGTGCTTTCGTTCTTGAACCCAGCAAGAAGGTAAACAGCCGAATTTGGCTAAATGCCGAGGTAAGTGGAGTATCCAATGAAACTTAGGGTGGAAATCATCTTGCCACCCTGCATCTCGAGCACTGCACAAGAAGCCCTCGACAGCTGTTCTCAATCTTTGAGGTGTCGTCACCCCATGGGGCACAGCTTGAAGCAGCTCGAGCACATCTCTGAGGTGTATGCATACAGCGATTTCCATGGAGCAGATTCCCAAGGGTTGCAAGACATTTACCAAAAGGCACGTGAAGATGGGATACAATGCCAGGGCTTCGGAAGCTGTGCACTTGAAGGTCTCAGCGCTTTTGTTGGCTTCCTTCCTCTTCGCAGTAAACAATTTAGCCAGATTCTGCGATTTCGAACGAGGCAAAATCCACTGCTCCACATAATCAGCACAGATCTTGCAGAAGTCCTGGCCAAGGCCTTTCTCAGCAGCTTTCATAGTGAGCTGCATGCAAGTGTTCCTGCCAAGAGTCGGGGCTGGGCAGGCAGGAAGAAAATGATCATGCCAACAAGTGCAGTGCAGGAAAGGAAAAGAACTGGTATTTCGTATATATTGTTACATGCAAAACCAAGCATCCAAATGCCTTTGACGAAAAAGGCATGCATCCAGTCGTGAAGCCATTGGCTGACAGGCTTGGCGACAGTGCAGAGTTCCGGGTCAAAGATCAAGCTCTCAGGCTGATAAACGATGCCCACGGCCTGCTGCCACAAAGCAAAGTCGGTCTTCGTCAGCTCTTCATGTTTCTCCAACAGCTTCATGATGCTTCGGCTGAAATCCTCGTCGCTGTTCAGTTGCAGATCAGCCTCTTTGAAGCACTGATTCAGCAATCGAGCTTCTGCTAGCTCAATGCTATTGTTCGCCAGAATGTTTCGGCAAAGCAAGCAACACCGAGTACCTGCGTCCCCCTTTATCGAGAAAAGCAGCTTGTGTGCTGCTCCATCCTGTAGGAATGCAGCGAGCCTGAAAAACAGCCTTTCGGCTCTTCCACCATCAGGCCGCTTCAACAGCACTCCTGCTTCAGGGCTCGCATTGCCAGAGACGAAGATAGATTTCAGCAGCATGCCAGCCACTTGGCTCATACCACCAGGCAAATTGGACACCACAGTGGTTCTGACCAAGCACAGCGGCAGCCATGAGGCTTCTTTACTCAGGTTGATGGGGCCTAGCTCAAAAAATGATACATAGATTGCCCAGACTTTCCGGGATGCTTCAGGCGCCAACGGGTTTCCACAATTGATTTCGTCGGAGTAAAAGATTAGCCTGCAAGGAGCACGAGTGCTACTGCCATGGAGCAATCGTCTCCACTCAGCAGAGGCGAGCCACAGGGCTTGTAGCAACGAAAAAAAATTGACGAATATGAGAGTCTGTTCAGCACCATCCTTGTCCTGCACTGCCATGCTCTGAAGCAATGGACCATAAGCAGAATGCTGTTCGAGTGCATTCTCTGTCGCCTCCTTGACATGTTTTCTTCCATGCATTTCCGGTAGGCCAGACGATTCCACCGCTTGCAAAAGAGCAGACATGGCTGCAGCCGACATAGGCGGTAGCCTTCGTTTGAAAGCTTCCAGCTTCTGCAGCTTAGCTCCTCTGTCCATGGCCGCTGACACCACTCAAAAAGATACCCTGATTTAGCGAGTTTCGTGCATGGCTCATCACAATACTTCAAAAAAGAAATAAATGCACATATTTCCTATACGGTCTATATTCATTCCCTGCATAGTGCAGGCCTCCCATGGCAAAAAAAGATAGCATGCGAAAAAGCTTTGCAAAGCGAAGGTTTGAAGAACAAATCCTAAAGCCATACTGGGTTGTCCGAGTCTGACAGGCAGTGGGCTATACGAGTGCTGTGAAGCCTAAAGCCTCGAACCATGCACGAAATTTGCATAGTAGTCGAGACTGGCTGATAATGTTCCATGCAGTGTGAAAAGCTGCAGCCTTAAAACCCCTAAACCATGATAATGCTTCAGCTTGAAAAGCTGAAGCCTGACACAGCCGAAAACATGAAACTACCTTTTAGATTGTAGGTTTCAGGTTCTTGGTTTAGCCATTAATGGTTAAACCAAGAAAACAAGAAAATAACCCATATGCCAAAGCTTGAAACCCTAAAGTCGCAAAGTTGAAGCTTAAATGTTTGCATACAGCTTGCATGGTCAGCATGGCGCAATCCCTTCGTTTTCTGCTTCCCCCAGCACTGGCTTCACGGCCAATGATTCGGATAGCTCTCTTAAACACTTGAGCGAGACCATCCTCAACACCCAGCAAGCGCCATCTAAAGACATGCATCCATGTCCCATGGAACCTGCTATAGCCCGGAGGCTCCCCAGGAGTCTCATGCTTCGATGGCCAAATTGCACGAGCCTTCGGCCCTGCAGGGTAGCATCACTTGTCCCACAGCTTTGCTGCTGCTGCACGAGCTGATCTAGCATATTCTTTGCAAGCCTCATCGTCGCAGCCGCTTCGTCGGGCGATGTCTCTGCCCTTGTGGTAGTGCTTGTCCACGTAACTGTCTCTGCGAGCTTTTCTCTGTGCAGCCGTGGGCTTCTCAGCGATGTACCGTGGCAAGCTTGCAGCAGTGGGCTTCTTTCCACCCTCAGCCTGACCCTTGGCTTTGGACTTGCTCTTGGGCTTGCCCTGAGCCTTACTGGCTTTTGATGTCTTCTGCCCATTGCCCGCATTCGCTTTCTTGTCCTTCAAGGCCAGGAAAAGCTGCTCGTCAATCCCCGCACGGCCTGTCTTCTTCTCATCAGTCGTCTTCTCGGCCTGCTCCTCTTCCTCACTCTCCTCATCCTCAGCCGGAGGCTCATCCTCAGCCGGAGGCTCTTCCTCAGCCGGAGGCTCTTTGGGTGCTGGCGGCAACATCTTCAAAGCCTTAGCCTTCGGCTTCGGCTTGAACTGCTGTCCACCCGGCTGGTTCTGCTGGAAGACATTGGCCACCTGTGCGACAGCCTTCATCATGCCCATGAACTCCTGCATCCCAAATCCGGCCTGGCTTTGAGGAAAGCTGTGAAAGCCCGTAGGCTCGCTGTGAGAACAGCCCTTGAGCTCGGAAGAAGTGGCAGCAGGCTGCTGCAGCTCCATCATCTTCCTTTTCTTGCTCTGGGCGACATTCCTGTGGGAAGTTCTCACAGGGCACAGCTTGAGGATGTGAGGATAATTCTCTGGTCGCCGAGCCACTGGCTTCTCATCTGGGTAGGCCGCCTCGAAGAGGGCCCGGGGAAGTTTGGCAGGGCTGTCGGGGAACTTGACCAAATAGATGCTGTGATCAACTTGCTGCTCTTCCGAGTTCGCGAATGCCGTCTTGAGCTGACATGCAAGGTCGTGCATCTTGTCAGACGACGGAATGCTGTCCATGAAGCATGCCATCGTAGCGATCGAATGTTTCACGGTCGACTCTGCCAAGCTTCGGAACCCAAGGCTCTTGAGCCGTGCAATGGTGACCTGCTCCTTCGAGTACCAGGAAGCCTCCAAACTTGTCAAGACATCCCACTCGCTCTGGGTGAAGTAGTTGTACAAACACTTCAAATGCTGCGGCTTGAGCGACTGCAGTGTGGCAGGCTCCTGCTCCTCGCAAGCCTCGCCCATGAGCTGGTCCACTTTGCCGGCAATGGCTTCTTGCATGTCCTCCGGAAAAGAGCTCTCTTGAACTGCCTTGTGCAGCTCGAGAGCTCCTGCTGCATCCAAATGATGCAAGCTCTCTAAGCGAAACAAAATGGACTTCAACACCCCTTGCTGAAGGCCGCCGGTAGCCTTGCCCTTTCTATTGGCCAACAACTTCGCATTGTCCTTCATGTCTTGCACAACATCCTGCACAGACCACTCGGCCATCTCGGAAGGGCTTTTCAATGTGCTACGGCTACCGTTTGTCAGCTCGAGAGCTCTGCCAGCGGACATACTTACATGAATCAAATATACAGAAACATGTCAACATTATCTAAGAAGGAAACAACTGGTGGCATCAAAAAAGAGCCATGCCTCAAGATTGTGGTTTTTGCCTGCAGCAGCTGCTCAGGCACGAAATTTTATGGTCGACCAAGGGTTCGTGAATGCAAATGCTACATATATATATATATATATATACACACACAGCATCTCTCTATGTACATACACATGCTTCTATATAGAGAAAGACACAGAGAGAGAGAGAGAGAGAGAGAGAGAGAGAGAGAGAAAGAGAGAGAGAGAGAGAGAGAGAGAGAGAGCAGGTGCCGGGTGCTTTTCCCTGCTGTGTCGGTGTGGAGATGTTCGGCCGCACATGCTTCCCCCCAGGCAAGCTTCATTCTTGAAGCATGTCGTATGTCTCCTTTGTGTATAGTGCATGATCCTCGTATTTTTCGTCAAATGTGGATATACTGCATGTGAAAGAAACAAAATTTTCCTACATGTGCAGAAGTGCCGACCCCAGCCCAAGAGCTTTTGTATCTGAACAACACATAATTCTTGAAAGCTGCCGGCTCTATATAGGGCTTGAAGACAACCTAGGGATGGGCCACCAGGAAAGCCTTTTCCAGGTCTACTTTAGCCCCTGTATGATATTGCTTGGGAAGAATTAGAACGAACCATGCACTGCTCTTGTTTTGCCACACAGGAAGCAACTGCATCGTTCCCAGAGCCTGCACGTCGTGTGCTTTTGTGCAGGATCTGCCCAGCCAGCCATTCTCCACTGCAGAATGTAGAGCGGCCAGCAACCAACGGCTAGGTCTTTCCAGTGCTCCCCGGTGCCCAATTGGAAAAAAGCTTTTCGGCCGACTTCTGAGCACGACGGTTGAGCTGGCTAGCTTATCATCGACTATCTCTTGGACAACCAGCCCTATAGGCTCCAGGATCAGCACAACCGTTGAGCTGGCCAGCCCACCATGGACTATTTGGACCAAGTAGCCCATGGTGGGCTGGCCAGCTTGGTCCTTTCGCCTTTCTCCATTCTTCGCAGCCGCATGCAGAACCAGCCTCAGGCTCTACAAACAACACAACCGTTGAGCTGGCCAGCCAACGATGGACTACCTGCACCAGGTAGCCCATGGTGGGCTGGCCAGCTTGATGGCTTCGCCTTTGTCCATTTTTCGTAGCCGCAGCAACCAGCATATAGGCTCCAGGAGCCATAGCCAAATCCATTATCGCCTTGCACCGACTGGGCAACCGAGAAGGTGGTGAAGACGAATTTCGTCTTCACCACCTTCTTGGTTGCCCTCGGCTTGACCCGACAGCCTGACCAGCTCGCAAACAACAGCCCATAGGCTCCAGACCATTTGCAGTGCAGCCATGGAGCGAGGATCCGTAGAGCCGGCATGCATGCCACGGTTCCTAAGACTCCTGGGCTTATATAGGTTTGCTATATAGGCTTTGGGGTTCATGGTGTTCAACACTTATGAATTATATGAGGTTTAGGGGTGTCCGGGTTTCAGGGTTTACAGCTTAAAGGGTGCACGGTTTTGGTCAGCTTTGGGTTGCACAGCCATGCAACTTTCATGAATATCTAGCAGAGCAGCTTCGGCGACACTGAATGCTTCCAAGTTGACGGGTTGAATATTGTCCCGCAATCACGAGCCTCACGGCTTCCTTTCATGATGTCAGTGTGTGTGTACATATATATATATACACGTGTATATATATATATATATATATATATATATTATGTTTGTATATTAATGTGCACGTACTCCTTCTTGTACTGGTGTGATGTGACGGAATGACTTGAATTGATTTGCTTTAGTTTCATTGAATCATTGATTGATGGCAGCGAAATCACGAGCCTCACGGCTTCTTTCCATCATGTCCATGCATATGTCTATATGTATATATGTATATATGTTTGTATGTATATATATATGTGTGTGTGTGCATGTGTATATATACATGTATATACGTATCTGTATATGTATATACATATATATATGTATGTATGTATATTGATGTACACATATTCTTTCCTAGACTGATGCTTGAACTGTTTTGCTTTCAATTGATTGAATCAATGATTGATGGCAAACCCAGCAGCCATGAACTTTAAAGCCTTAGACTGATTGTGCTTGAAGAAACAGCTCTCTTCCTGTTTATGTATTGCTATATGTATATATATATATATATATATGTATATGCTTCCATATGCATACAGACACACACACATATGTATATAAATATGTAAATATATATATATATATATATATATATATTTATATATGCAGGACCGCAAGGGCTATCCACGAAATCCAGAATCTGAATTATAGATTTTTTTTTTACTAAAAAAAATCAGAATCTGAATTATTGGTGCTTGTTGCTTCCTTTTGTGTTGCCTTCCCAAAAAATAATTATTCTGGAATCCCGGTTACAACCAAGCAAACGGCTTCAAGGCTTCAATCTAGCCCAAGGGCTTTTCCAAAAACTAAGCACCCCCTGTAGGACAAGGCTTGGTTGCAATGTGAAACCACCCATGCACTTCTCTTGTTTTGGCACACACGAAGCAGGTGGTCTGTGCAGTAGTGAAGTGAAGCAAAGTCGCCGTGCTTTCCCCGCCGGACAGCAACAGCTGCTATGCTCTTTACAAGCCCTTGGGCTAGACAATCCTTAGAAAGTTTATTTATTGGTTTAAGGAAGACGGCTTGGCGACGAAAGTGCACACTAGAAGGCATTATGTTTGCGAAGTCGCAAAACAAACAACAGCAACCCAACTTGCCCAACAGTAGCCCGAAAGCTGTTGTGAAACGGCGACTCGCAAACGTGGTTTAGCTTGGACATGGCTACCTGAGGAGTTTTGGGTTTCGCCTGGAGACTATAAGCTTTAGCCCTGAGGCTTCTCTGGTGAGGCTGTTAATTAAGTTTCTGAATTATTGATACATATTTTTGAGAAGCAATTCAGATTCTGAATTGGTTATGGTATCCGTAATTCAGAAACTTAATTCTTGGGTTTATTTTTTAAGATACAATTAAAATCCTGAATTATGGATGGCTACTGGCTTCTTTAGAACAATACAAGGGTTTAGTAGGACAGGTTGCACCACAGCCCTAAGGCTTCTCCTCAGGTCCATGTCTGGCGACGAGCAGGGTCCTGGGATTGGTAATAGTAATGCCAATCCCAGCCGTATCGCTCGAGAGCATTTCGGTGAAGATCCAAGCACTGACAGAACTCAGGAGTGTCGTTGTACCTGAATGTATTCATGGTTTAGGATTGTAGTCAATGAAAGTTTTATTGTCGGGAGAGCAAAGGAGCTTACAGGTTTCAGGGTTCAAAGGTTTGTAGATTCATGGTTGAAGGGTTGAAATCTAAGGTTTGGGGTGTGGGGTGGAGTTGTAGTGTAAGGTTCTCGATGCAGAAAAATTGTTTCAAGCTTTGAAGCTGCAAAAATTCAGAAACTGAATTTATTATTAAAAAAAAATACAAACAGTTCAGAATCTCAATTGCTGTTCCATCACAGCTGCACGTCGATCAGCCGCTTGGCTTCTTCGCGATCGCCTTTCAGCACTTGGCCAGCCAGAGCCACACACTTGTTCATCCACCTGAGATGTGCAACCCAAGCCCGACAGCTTCTATATGTGTAAACAACCATTGTAGCCGATTGGCTCTTTAATCGAAACAAATTATTTACCCATGCCTTGTCTTCCTTAACTACCTACCTACCTACCACCCTATACCTCTAATCTATAGTTACCGAGATATATACTTAAAGATATATAAGGGAGCTACACCTGCCTATATCATATATATATATATGTATATATACATACATATCTATGCATGTATGTATATAAACAACAGGTATGCATGTGCATATACATATATAGCAACATACATATAAGCATGCTTTAGCAATGTGGAGATGTGTACATATATATACATATATGTGTATATATCTGTGTGTGTTTATATACCCAGCCATGTTCTAGACACCCATTTATTATCTATGTCTGTATGTGTGTATCTATTGTCTATCTGTGGACAGACCTCTTTATCTATAGATCTACTTTTGCATATCACTATCTATGTCTTCATATCCACCCAAACCTCTCGATTTACACATATCGACCCTGTCGCTTGAGTTATCTCGAGCACAGAGAAGATCATGCTTCGCTTAAGAAGCCCGAAGGCTAGTTGCCCGAAGGCTGAACAATAGACACATGCTTTGCCTAAGAAGCCCGGACACTTTTTTAAGAAGCCCGAAGGCTATGTGTAAGCCAAGGAGCCCGGTCTTCAAATAGCCAGAGACATCGCCACGGTCAGTATAAAGCGGAGCTCTTCCTGCTTTTGCTTTTGCATCCGCTGACTGCTGTGGTGGCTGTGCAGGCATGCTCTTTGCTGCTGTTCCTGGTGGCTCTGCCTCTGCCAGCTCTGCAGCTTCTGGTTGCAAGGTCTCTGTTGGAGGTGGCCCTGGTGCTGTTGCTGCTGCTGCTGCTTTTGCTGCTGCTGCTGCTGCAGGAACCTCCTCTGCCGGAGCTGCTTCAGCTGGAACTGCTTTAGCTTTTGCAGCCTCTTCTGCTGGAGCTGCTTCAGCCGGACCTGCTTCTGCTGGAGCTTCTGGCGGAGCTGTTTCTGCTTTAGCTTTTGCTTCTGCAGCGAACTGATCCAGCAGGTGTTGGGGTGGACCCTTCACCCGAGGGAGAGCCACCTCATCGCCCAGGAAAACTCTGCCAGAACTCAGCCCGGAGGCTCCTCCACCAGACAGCCCGGAGGCTCCTCCACCAGATTTTGCTGGAGGCGGTCCTTTCGGCGGCGGAGGAGGAGGCAGCACAGGCGGTGGAGCAGGCACTACAGGTGGGCCCTTCGCTGCTGGGGAGCCCGCAGGCTTAGGCAGCACCGAGCCCGAAGGCGAGCCCGAAGGCTTCTCCACCCTGGCCTTCTTCACGGAGCTCTCGTCGCCACTCAAAGCGGGGAGTTCAACGATCTCAAAAAGAGCCTGGTTCCTTTCCTCGAGGCGAGTGACGTCCTTCAGAGCTTTCTCCAGCAGCTGGAAAGTCGTGCCTCGCCAGCTTTGCTCCAGTTCCACCTGGGCCTTCAAGTTGGCGATCTCGAAGTCCCTCTGCACGATCTGCTGGATGAGGTCTTGCATCGTCCTCAACTGTTTAATTACACAGCCCGAAGGCTTCTCCCAGAAAAAACAGCCCGAAGGCTTCCATCGAATGAACTTATATGATTTCTATTAGGCTTCAAGTAAATCAAGCCCAGGCACACGGTGTCTCTGCTGAGCTCAGGGTTCCAGCGGTCCAGGATGTCAGGGCTTACACCAGGAGCTTTTGCAGCTGCATGCTGAGCATCTGCACCACTAGGACCGCCGCTGCCAGTTGCCATGGCAGCTCGAGAGCTCGAGAGCTCTGGCTGCTGTGCTGTTGTTGCTGTTGCTCTGCTGTTGCTGTGCTGTTGCCCGGCTGGTGCTCTGCGGCTGCTGTGCTGCATGCTGCATCCTGCATCCTCTGTCGAGCACATGTGCTAACCGGCGGCACACATACATTCTGCTCCGAGGCACACATGCAGGCGCCTATGCACAGCCCTCGTGTCAGCTCACATGTGCACATGCCCTCGTGTCGGCTCACATGCACTGCTGGCCCACATCTGCAAGCCCGAAAGCTTCTGAAACAAATCTCGTGTCATGTCTACAGACAGACCCTGTACACCCTGAAGCCCAAACCCGATGCTGTTGCTTAACATACAGACATGAGCCCGAAGGCTTGGATCCCCGCTTCAGGGTAGAGGCTCGTTCCAGGATTCGAGATTTAGGCTTGGTCTTGGGTTGTGGCCACAAGCTTCCAGGTTTAGGGTTTTCTTCTTGAAAGCTAATAAGCCCGAAGGCTCCTCAGAAAACCTGGGGTAGTCATCAGTGCAGATATATATAGATAATATAAAGGTTTTGGGTCGGTCGGGGGTTCCTGTGGGTTTTGGTCTGCTGGCTGCAGGTGTATATACAATCTCGTTTTGAAAGCCAAGCCCGAAGGCTGCTGCTAAAACCTTGGACTGCAGAAACTCACCAATGCTTTTATAGGCATTAGGGTTGCGGGAATAGGGTTTCGGAATGTGTGAGCCCGAAAGCTTTGCATTCGTTGAGGTTCTCTTGAGGCTTATATCCTGTATATTGTCTAAACCCTAAAGCGTAAAACCCTAACCCCTATAAACCTTAAACCCTATACAAACCCGCACAGTCGTATAGGCATCAGCATGCTGCTGGAAACAACATATCTACTGTTGCCTAAAGCATGTTGGACTACTTTTTTTTTTGACCTCGAAGTGCAAAATTTGCAAGGCTTGCCGGCCCAAAAGCCCAGGGTAAAATATACACATAGCAAAAGCTGTACAGATGATCTAAAGTCCAAGCACTGCCTTCGCAGAAGGGACGGAAAGAAAAAGCCCAGAGGCTGCAGCCCTGCATTGATCGAAGCAGCAAAGTCCAGCCACTGCATCTGCAGAAAGGACAAAACAGCAAGGAGCCAGAGGCTGCAGCACCCGAACTGTGCACTTAGTCCTCCGCATTCTCTGAGTCTTCGCTGGGTTGGTTCTTCTTGTCCTTCTTGAACTTGCCACTGCGGACATAGCTGCGAGTCGCCGCCTGGAACTCGAAGGGCTCACTGGTGAGGTAAGAGAAGACCACGTCCAAAGCCTCTGGCTCCAGCAACACCTGAACATCCTCAGACTTCTTGGTGCATGCCCTTACACAGACTGTGCGGCCGTCACCTATATTGATGTCCACGTGCTCCTTCTCCTGCTCAGCCTGCTGGCTCGCCTTCCGCTTCTTCGAACTAGAGCTCGAAAGCTGCTGATCGCTTCCGAACAAGTCGTCAGACTGTGGAAGCAGCTTCAGCATCTTGTTCCGCTCTGCCTGCAGCCATGACAAGCCCTTGCAAGCCCGGAGGCTGGGATTCTTGGTGGATCCCGGTGCACCGAGCAGGCTGCAGAGGCCGTAGCAAGTAGGTCGCAATTGCAACCAGCGGTCTTCGTGCACGAAGGAGCTTGGAACCACCCACTTTCGGCCAGTCTTCTCAAAGGACAATGCATACTGCCTCTCCACACTCACCATGACTGCGACTCAACCCGAAGGCAAAACTCAAAAGCAGGAGGACCTCAGCCGCACAGCTTTTATGGTTTCACACAGAGGCTCGTTTTCAGCTTTACTCATGCAGATGCACCTGCTGTAACTTTTCTTTTCTCTTCCCCTCGGCGCCGGTGTTTCTTGAGATCCCAGCTGAGAAAGCTTCTGCAGGGCTGCAAAGCTTAAGAGCTGATCAACACATAAATTGATGTATAGGCATTCGGCTTGATTAGAACTGCTATGCTGCACAACATTGCGAATGCGAGCCTGCAGGGCGAAAATTTTGTTCAGACTGCAGAGCCAGAGGCTAATCAAGCATGTGCAGTCCGCTTGAGGCGAAAAGGTTGATTAAACGATTTGGATTGCAGAGCTATAGAACTGATGTACTCAGACATGAAATATCTGCAATCTTCTTCAACCGACAAGGTTACCCATACGATTGCGACTGCATAGACAGAAGCTTTCTACTCAGCTCCTGCAACATCTGCAGCCCCTTCGAGGGCTCTTCACTTCTTGGCCTTCTTCGCAGGTCGACTATTCTCCTCCTCCTCTTCCTCCAGCTCCATGGTGAGGAGGGTGTGCTTCTCCATCGGCACGGAGTTCTGGAGCACGACGATCATGTTGTTCTTGCCCACGTGCCACTCGTGCTCCTCCATGCAGCATGGATCCTGCGACCCTGCTGTTTGGCCCCTCTGCACCCACCAGTAAGCACACGTGCTCCCAGTGTCTGGCTTCGCCAAGCCGTCACCCTTTCGATAAATGGCGGGTGGAAGGATATAGAAATCCGTCCCTCCGAACTTGAAGAAGCCGTATGGCTTTTTCTTATCGGGCTCCTTTTGAACCAGCTTGTGGGGCGAATCTGTCGAGGGAACCAGCATGAGGCCGCCTTTGGGAATCTTCACAGAAGTGTAAGCTTTTTTGCCTGTGCCATCCAAGCAAATGTAGTTCCACAACTTCTCGTACTTCTCCGCCTGTTTCAGCAAATAAACCCAGGCAGCGGCTTGCATGGCCTCCATAGCAAACAGGTGCTGCACATCCCTGTTCTTGCAGATTGTAGCCGGCAAGAGCTCGGGAGCTGATTGCTTCGTGGCCTTGAGGAGCTTGACCGCCTTCACCGTCGGGATGTCCCTGCTCTCCGCCTCGAAGAGATCGCAAAGCTCTAGAGACAAAGTGGCCGATGACATAGCTACGAGCTTCCACATCCTGTCCTCCATGATGTAGTGCATGCCAAGTTCCAGCTTGATTTGCTGCATCGCTTGGTAGAGGGGGTCGTAGTTCTCGCTCAAGCTAGCCACACTGGCTCCTGCATTTTTTTTCTGCTGTAGCGGTGACAAGGCAGCAGCCACCCCAGCCATTTGGTCATCGAAGAGTGCCCGGATCTCCGCAAGGGACTTGTACGTCTTGGCCTCTCGGCCCATCTTCCTCAAATGTTGACCAATCTAGAGGTCTCTCTCTTTAGGCTATAGGGGTCGTCAGATGTTTTGAGAATGCCAGCATGCACAACAAACCAAGAAATCAAACGAATCAAGCGACTCTTTCTGGAGCACATGGAGTGCCATGCGAATGCAGCACTTGCCGAAGGTGCGGACCGAGTCCAAGCTCGGAAGCTGCTTCTCTGCCACTCGCCAGCACTCGTAGAGCTGCTGCTCCATCTCATTCACCTTCGGCTGAAATTTGGCGCTTTTCATTTTGGTCCAGTCAGCCTGGACGATCAGCTTCGCATAGCCGTCAACCATCTTGTGCCCAGGAGCTGCATAGTTGGTCGCTAGCATGGCCAGCCGAACCATTGGCATTGCCGCATTGCCAGCGAAAGTGCCTCTGCCTGCGGCCATGGCCCAAAAATCTTCTCCCAGATTACAGTTGCCTCCATGCTCTCGGCTAAACGGCGAAAGGAACTGGGTGAGAAACTTTCCGCCGTCGCTGAACTTTTCGAGCCATCGGCACAAAAACGGAGAGTATTGCATCAATGTCGTCCCAACAGGCACCACCTCGGAGGCGACGGCCTCAACATCGATCTCCTTGCCCTCAGCGATCTGCTTCTGCATGATCTCCTGCATATGAAGCATGCTCTCTACTTCCATCGTCGCCGTGAAAGCTGAGTTGGAGCTGTTCATTGCCTTTTCGGCCAATGAAGGCAGCTGCGGAAAGGCGGACTCAGCCCGAGAGCTAATCACCAGCCAAGTCCACCCTTCGGAGAGCATCTCATTCAGATGGCTATCTCTGCCCAGGGCCTCCCTGTTCAGTCGGCCTGTCTGGTCGGCGAGAGACAGCACGGGTGTCTGGCAGCTGCAGAGGACGGCCTTCACAAACTGAGTTGTGTGCCCGCAACTCACGGACAAGTATCTTTCTGCACCCTGCAGCGGCGCCAAGAGCCCGGAGGCTTGCTCCACCAACTTACGGTTGAACTCCAGCTGTTCAGCCAGTCGGCTCGGCTCGTGGCTGATCTCGAAACCTCATGCAGCAAATGGGCAGATACACCGCTTTGTCATACTTGCAAACAACAAACTCAGAGCAGCCAAGCAACAGACAGCTGAAAGGAGGAATTTCATGTCGAAGCCGCTTTTGGCCAGGGCTTCGCCTTTCAGGTGGCACCCATGTCCACTGACACCGAGACCGCCCCTGTTGTGGTTGTGGACCAGCATGCTGCTCGCTTGCAACTTCGCCCGCCATGCCAGTCCACCCTCGACCAACTTGTCAGCTACTCGCTGCCACCGGCTGAGTAGCGGGACGGATGTGTCATCGAGCACAGCCTGCACGGCTTTTTGCAGCTCGGGAGTGACGTCCATGATGCTTCCGGAAGTGAAGCTTTGCACGGTTGCTAAAGGCGGCAGGAGTTTTTTGTGCTTGCGAAAAGGTTCTGCATGGTCCAGGAGTACTGGAGCAGTCCTGCTGGAAGTGTACTATATAGAAACATGATATAGTGCATGGCGAATGTCCTTACCTGCTGTTTTTCTCTCTGGCCCCGAACTTAAGGGCCGTACTGCCATCCTGCAAGCCGTCGGCTCTGCAAAACTTCGAGAATGCACACATGCCCAATCGCAGATACCAGCTGTGCCAGAATGTGCTGCTGCACTTGCGATCACCATTCTCCATGCAACAGCAGCAACAAATATGCATGGTACATGGACAGCCTTCAGGCTCGCACCTACACTAAACAGCCAGACGGCTTGACTACAGATCATGCATATCATGACAGCCAGATGGCTGCTCCTGAAATTGAGCCACCGGGATGTCGCAATTGGCAACATGTCCGAATGCTTTGCCATGTCCTCGGAGTTACATCTCCATTTCTGTCAACTTCCTGCATCCAACAACTCAAATCCTCGATCTGGAGCCTTGGAATTTCCTTGAGACAAGTTGCAAGCTGCAGGGTTGTTAGATGCAACTGAAGGGCGTTTGGAATTCAAAAACAGCCGCATGGCTTTCACAAAACCAGAAATCGCCATGTTCGCCTACTGTAGAATCTAGTGAGCATGGCATGAAAACGTGTGTCCGAAACAACGCACGGGTAGTTAGCTAAATACTTAAATCCGGATATGCTAACTAGTTAGTAGCCCTTCTAGGACTTAGCTAAACAGTTGTTAAGTTTGCCTAAACCATTACTTAATCATTTGGCTAAATGCAGGTAAGCAGTTAGTTTGTTGGGTAAATCTTAGTAGCACTTCAGTGGGTTAGATAAACAAATACACAACTTTCATAAGTAACATAAGTATTAAAGTTGTTTAGCAATAGTTAAAACGACTTATATTCATTTATACATACTTAATAACAGGATATATCCTCTTGCTAAACAGATACAGCTCTTTATTAAATACATATATGTTTCGTAAAGAACATAACCGCGAGCGATCTTTAAAGAAGGCGGCGGGGGGGGCGGAGGTGCCAGCCCCCGCTTGGGTCGCACGTAGGCGCCCGCAGGGCACAACGCCTCAAACGGCAAAGGCACAGTCGTGTCTGGCGGGGCCTTGGGCACGGCGCCCGATAGGCCGGCGAGGTAGGCGTCCAGCCCGGACTCGCCCTCCAGGTCGGCGTCGTCATCCTCCGGCACGGCGATGTTGGCTGCCGTCGCCGGCTCAGCGACCTGGTGCATCGCCTCTTGGTCGGTCCAGTACTGCCGGGCCTCCGCGGCGGACGGGCCGGGCACCACCGACGACTGAGCCCCAGGCGGGGCGAGCCAAGCCTCCGCGGGCCCTGCGTCCGGCGGGGCGGTCGAAGATGCCGAGAGGGCCGTCAAGGGCGGAGGCGTAGCCGACAATGTCGTGCCCGTCGGTGGGGTAATCCCGGACGAAGAGGACGGAGACGAAATAGCCGGCGTCGAGGGACCAGCCGTGGGCTGGGCCGCCGCGCAAGCCGCCATAAGGCGAGCCAAGTCGACTGCGGACAAGGCGCCCACAGCTGCGGCGAGCTCACCGTCCGACGCCCCTGCCGCAAAGGTCGAAATGAAGACATGCGCCTCAGTCTGCGTGGCAGCATGTGTGCCGCCAGCGGCGCCAGAAATGCCCGGGGCGGGCGAGATGAAGCCGGTGATGATCTCTTCCTCCTCGTCGCCCGACTGGACGTCCGCAGGCAACGGCGGCGCCCAGTCGAGCACCTCGGCCTCAGCAGCCGTAGTGGCCGCCCGAGCAGCGGCGGCGGAAGGCGAGGCGGCGGAACCAGTCGACATGACCAGAACACGGCGAGGCGAAAGGACGAGGGGAAACAGAAAAAGCGATCGAGCCGGCGTGCTGCGGTCGATCGCTAGTGCTTGTTCCTACTCGCACACGTGCGCTACACTACAGTCTGCGCAGGGTACAGGGGCAGCACATCCGACCGTGGACCCAGACAGGGAGAGGAACTCAAATGGCTCGGAGGGTGCTGCGGAAGGCGCTCTCTTGCTGCCCGAGATTCACTCTGCATTTTTTGGCTGATACCATTGCAACTCCTGTCGAGAAGCTCCAATCAAAAACATGATCTGCATGTTGGCATGCACCGATGCGGGCGTTTCTGGGAGCCAACTGCGCTTTGTGTGAGGACTCGGAGATTCATGCAACAAGCAACTGCAAAAATCGACGTGCATTGGGCTATCGACACAGCATACAGACATGGATGCGTACATACATGCATACATACATACATACAGACAGACAGACATTCTGACTGACAGATAGGCTGATTGACTGACTGACTGACTGAGAACAAACAGACAGACCGACGGAGCTAGAGATATAGAGCCGCAGCCGGTTCATGTAGATTTAAGCTGTGCTTTGCCTTGGGCATCGTCAACCTGCGTGCATGCATACATATTCATGTTCATGTTTACGGATGTGCAATGTCAATCAACGAACCGTTTGTACTTTGTACCCACATCAAGTTTCTCCAAGTGCAAACAATTGGGCACACCTGCATGATACACGACCATGCTACATGTACAGGCGACAAAACATCGCATGGCTATAGATTAGTGTGGGTGCATATACATACATACATACATACATACATACATACATACATACATATGTGTGTGTGTGTTCTTCATGTTCTTGCTTACTTAATTATAGAATATTATAGATTTAATTCTGTTGATTCATATGTATATGTACATATACACACAGACATGTGTGTGCATGTAGACAAACTCAAGGATAGATCGGTCCGACATGTATAGGCCCATTCTGTCTTCCCGGGGTCGCTTCAGTGATTTTGGCCGGGTTGTAACCAGTGGCTCGTGTGGGAGCTCTTAAACTCCCAGCTGGCTGTAAAAATTAACCATCGCAGACAATATATTAAACTTGAGAGCCACGCACTGAGAGGACAGCTCCACTCGCTGACTAAGCAGAGCTTCTAGGAGCCACAGTACCATGTTGTATTGACATGTGTTGACAGAAGCAGAGCAATGTTTTCGTCTGGAAGGTGCTAGCTGCTGGTTGATTTGTACAGTAAGCTGGGGAAGAGCCTCCGAAAAAAAAAAAATCTTAATTGACAAAAACCTACCCCCCCCCAAGGCCTCCAACCACACGTTTGAGAGGAGAAATGAACGGTGCTCCCACACGAGGAGGAGCAGGAGGAGGAGCAGTAGGAGGAGGAGAACGAGATGACAAGCAAAGATCAACCCCCACAACCAGCACTCTGGCACTGCAGAGTTTTTCCTGACTTGCTCCTACTGTATTGTCTAAAGCATCCGAAACGCTGCGCGTCCGTCGCTTCGATTGCTTGGTGTTCGCCCTTTTTGTTGATGTGTGCCGTCAAACTAAGACCAGGTCCCCCGGTCTGGAACCGCTGGTGGGTCAACCACTCTTGGGTCGAGATACAGGGTATTAGTAGATCGCGCCGATTCTCGAAGCCAGCGGCTGTTGAGTTTGAGCATCTACAATGCCAAGCTGTCTGAAGAGCGTAACACAAACAGACCTGCCTTTCTGCCTGGACTATCTGTCGTCTCTTTCCAGGCACATATGCAGCGAACCCTTCGCCGAAGGTTTCGACACCACCCATGGGTCCTTGCCCCTCTTGTATCCGATTTCAGCGCCTGGAAGATTCGGGCTGCATTGCTGGTGGACCCCAGGACTGGAAAAGCCGAGGCACTCCAGAACTCCGGGCTAGGCCGCAGGACTCCCGACGTATCAGGGACGCAAGTCTCAGAGTCGAAATGATCCTGAAGGGGAGCTGTAGATGTCAGAACCAGTGACAAGACATCCAGAAGGCCTCCCAGATGAGCTCCCAGACCGGCAGCCCAGGCGAGGCCTCTGCATGAGGAGAAGGCACACCAAGGAACATCATGCAGACTTCACTGGTGCTCTGAAGGCTTCTAGGTCGTTGCGCGACCGTAGACCCACTGATCGGCCCATTTGAGAGGATCAGGCCGCGAAGCGCACCGGATCGGACGGCCCGACAAAGAGCCGCTTATCAGATCACACGCCGCCCCCAATCCCAAACCCTAAACCCTGAAAGCTCAACCTTTGGCGATAGAGTTTGCGTGTGCCAGCGCAGCATTTGTGTAAGTCAACTTGAAGGCGGTCCATCTATTTAAACCTTGCCCAGCCACCACCAGCCGGGCAAATGGAAATTGGTTGCAGGAAGGGCAGGAAGCACGCAAGCCGCTGGCCTTTTGTGCGGTAATGCAGCAGAGCAGACTAAACTTGGGGTCCGGTGCTCGGTGCTGCAGGCGTGCCTGGAAACCACCTGAAACCACCTATTTCCTGCCAACAGTTTCGGTTGTCGAAGTTGCGATTGAGTCCAACGATGCGCTCCGCAAATTCGGCCTGCAGATGTACAGCAATCCCCGTAACCCGACCGGCAACCAGAAAGATCAAACCAAAATGCCGTGTCCATGCCTGGGACCACATACTCTCCAAAGCCTGGCAACCTCTGCCCGGAAACATCAGAACTGGCCTAGAATGACCAGTTTTTGGGCCGTAATCTGGCGGGACACCAAAGATTTGCCGATCCGAAAACCTAAACATGTGCAGAAATTGACAACACTAACATTTTTCTGAAATCTGGCGAAGAAAAAGAATCCCCAAATCCCTGTTGTTTCGTCTCTAACAAGACGTTGAAGCTTCGGGCAGAACTGCTGCACTGGCGAGCCCCTCAAACCCTGGTTGAACCTGTGATCTGTTTCGTCTGAGCAGATCAAACCGGGGAATGCGCGCGACACGAGACGGAGACGGACGCTCTCTGCTTCTCGAACACGCAAAGGTTCGCGTGTGAGATGCACTTTTGTCCGGGTCCCGGCTGGGCCCCCGAGCCGGCTCCGGCTTGGCACCGGCGCGGCCGCAGCGGCCCGCACTCCATGGCGTGCCTCGAGTCAGCTGAGTCTCTCCGCTCTGCTCCACTCCGCTCTGCCTCTCTGCTCTCTGAGCCGCCCACACTTCGCAGTGCCGAAGCCTGGAATGCATTGCGCCTGTGTCCAGCCTCTGGATTTCTGATAGAAATGCACCGCACTCGACAAATGTATGGCTGCAAACTGGCTGTCCGAACGGCCTGTTTCAGTTGTTCTCGCCGGGCTCCCAGGAAGGAATTCACAGCTGCCCGAGTCGTCTGACCACAGAAGACTCCACTGAAGACAAGCTCCCACTGCTTCTCAGTCAATTCCGCATGTGTGCCTTTGTAGGAACAGCAGCCTTCTGCGGCTCTGCTTGCGCACATCAGTGCACACGCCCACTGGCTCCATGCCTTGGTGTGGCTTGACGCTGGCCGTCCAGCAACGGCTTCAGATCGAACCGAGGATTGAGCTCGCTTGCCCTCCACTTTCGGCTGGGTGCCGTTGCCCAGCCCGACCTCGTCCAGGCGATCCGTGTCCTCTCTGTCAGGTCGGCAAAAATCTAACGGTGCCTAGAACCTAACTGGGTCTTTCCTTAGATCCGCTACGCTCTAGCTGCCCCACAGCTTGCCTGTGGGCCTCCAAATTTGTCAGCGGGCCGTGGGTCTTGCAGATTGTCTACCTGACGATTCCGAAATTCGGCATGCGCACACACGAAGCAGCTGCTTCGCAGCGTCCCCCGGCCTGGGATAGCACTGCCTCGCCAACCTGCCAATGGGGACGACAGACCCTGCTTGAGCAAGTTAATGACTCGAAATCTTGGCTCTGCTAACCAGAACCTTCTGACACAACCCGGGCCGCCCACAGAATCAACGGTGGCATGATGGGCATGGTGATATCGGTGGTGATGGAGGCTGGTGTCGCGCCGCATTTGCCGATGTGGCCTTGGTCAAAGGCAGAACTTCCTAGAGTTTACGCTTGGTCGAACTGTGGAGGACGCATTGCAAACCCAGCTAGAGCCCATAACGCTGCAGAAGCAGCGTTGCTGCACACATGAGCACGCGGAGACTGTTGAGATCGGTGTGCGGCAAGAAAGGCGAGTAATGACATCCTTGCCACCGAGATTCGGGTGTCTGTGTCGCGGCGGTGTCTCGCCATCGGCGAATTCGAAGCTGCCCTTGACAGGGAGCCGATGGTGCACCATGCCCGGGACTGCAAATACGTGTTCTCGGCCGCGGGTGCAGCTGAACGAATGCCAGGCCCGCTGCGGATGACACAAGCACAACGATTGACCACGAGAGGCGAAAAGCCTGGGGTGCTTCGTCTTTGCACGCGTGTTTCCCGGCAAGCAGGATGGCCACCCCGCTTCCAAAGTCTTTCTGCGCTGGAATACTGAGGCAACAACTCCAATGTGCCTCAGCTGCGTGCAGATCCATTCAGACCATCAGTGAGCACCCGAGTGTTGCACATTGGGTGATCCTCACTTGCAACCCAGGCACATCAAAGAACAACGTCTGGCCGCTGTTCGGCTAGAGGTTAATGCGAAAAGGATGGATGGCCCAGAAAAACGGAAACACTCGAGCCAAAGCTCGTGCCTCCACCAGCAAACATTACGGAACCGCACTCTGGTCTCGGCCGGTCTGTTTAACAACAGGGCGGCTGATTCGGTTAAGGCAGCAGGCTAATGCCAATGATGTGTGCTCACTGGCGCCGCAGGACCAACAAATTGGAAAGCAGATCCAAACGGTGCTCTCCTGTCTCGACGGGGCAGATGCGGACATGGTGGCTGATTGGATTGGGCAGCTGATGCTCACGATGTGCGCTCGTTCGCAGGGTGCAAACGCTTGAAAGCTGATGCTGATGATGCTCTTCTGGACTTGGCGGCTGATCAGCTTGGGCAGATGACGCCTGAGGATGAAAAATGATGAAAACGCTGGGGAGCTCACGCTGATGATGCCCGTATATCTTGGCTGGGAATGGGCGGCTGAAAGGCCTGAGCAGCTGATGCGGATGATGCGCACTCATTGGCGCTTGAGAATGAAACGGCTGGGGAGCCGATGTTGTTATGCTCTCCTGTCTTGACTGAAAGGCTTGGGCACCTGATGCTGACGACGGGTGCTCGTCAGCGCCTGAAAGTGAAGAAGGCGAAGGAGCTGATGCTCATCATGCGGGCCCATGGGCATTTGAGGGTCAAAAGGGGCTGATGCTGATGATGCTCTCCTGTCTTGGCAGGTCTATCTGGAACAGCATGAGGGATGTCATTTTTCCCGTGTAGCAAGGAGACGAGTTCCTCTGTACATCTGCGGACTCTGCCAACCCTGCCGGTTTCATGCAGCTACAACAAAAGCTCCGGCTCCACAGAGACATTCTATCAGCAATTTCACGCTTTGGTGGCTCTCAAATGCTCCTGCAAGGTCCATGGCTTGTCTACTGCGCGCATGCCATGAGAGACAACGCTGCAGGCCGAACCTGCAGCTGCCGGAATTCGTCAACCAGGCATTCCTTTGAACGGGCCTTCCAGGATGTTGGAGTCTGATGGGCCAAAGCCCGAGATGCATGAAAGCACCGCAGCACTTGGCCTCCAGGGACAAGGCCTGTTGCTATCAGACTGGTCGTCGTGACGAAACCATGGAGTTGGGACAACAGCAAGCAAGGCCTGCTGCAGCTCGTTAACCTGCTCGACGGAAAGAAGCAAGAAG
This sequence comes from Symbiodinium sp. CCMP2592, assembly GCA_905221615.1. Lineage (NCBI taxonomy): Eukaryota > Dinophyceae > Suessiales > Symbiodiniaceae > Symbiodinium > Symbiodinium sp. CCMP2592. The sequence continues at coordinate 260,535 of CAJNDT010003746.1, forward strand.
CAGCAGCAAGGGATCGCATGGCCCAACAGTCTGCGAGCACACAGTACCACAAGCGTCATGAGCATCCAGATGCTCTGGCGCTGAAATGCTTGAAAGCCTCTATCGGTCACCAAAATCAACCCCTTTGGAACCTAAGGTTCCGAAGTCAAGAAAACTAAGAACCGGCTCATCCCTGGGATCGGCACACCGGACAGGCCTTGGATCCATATCTAAAGCCGTGTCCCTCCCAATGCTTGAAATATTGCCCGCGTTATGGAAAGATGGGCAACAGCACCCTCGCACTCCAGTGATTTTACCAGCCCAGCCCGTCTCCCAAACATCGAGCCTTACCTCCTGAAGCCTATTCTTCATGCCTGCATGTTCTAAAACTGCCGAACTGACATGTTGGCTGGCTGAGGTCGAGAGATTATGTGGTGCGACTTGGTCAGAACCTTCAAACTTCTGCACTCCCGTTTGGTGGGCGGGTGCATGTGTGACGACTTGGATCTGCCGCAAAAGTTATCTCTTCTGCAGCACTCGGTGTGAATGCGAAACCCTCACATTGCAAGCCTGCGTCAAGGCAGAAATCAGCTGCTCCTGCAGGTTCGGTGAGATGTTACACAGCGGGCTTATGTCCGTCTCGAAACCTCAACCTCCCGGCGTTCTTCTTGAAGTTGGAGAATCCACCTCAACTGCACACAACATCGAGGCTCTTCAACAACTGTCTCGGAGTGCTCTTCCACACTTTCCAAGCCAAGCACATATTGCTGCGTTCGACTAGCAGAAGCATCTGCACGAAGTTAGAGCGGCTGTCCGTTCAAGTGCATAAGATCAAGCACAGGTGCAAGGTGCCTCCTGCTGCTGCAAAGAGAATTCATCCATCATCTTTGAAAAGCGAACAGACAATCGCCAGGCCTAAGTGAGCGTGAAACATTCTCACAATACAGGCATGGGACCCATCCATGATGCAAAGCCCCGGCATTCCAACTCATGCGCATCAGTACATTGCTTGATCCATATTTTCCGCCTGCGCAGGCAAGCATGCAAGATGAGATTCTGATCTGCGGAGAGTAGCCTGCCCAACTCAGATGTTGGCTGCACAAACGGCTTCTGCACAGACGGGTGACACTGTTGACAAATTGCATTCCTCCCGCATCCGATTACAATCAAGAAGAACCCGGGCGAATGCAACACAAAACGAACTCAGCAACTCAGGTTTCATCGGGGCTGTCCGGATTATCCGGGCTGTCCGCATCGTCATCCTCAGCTTCCGCTTCCTCAGTCAAAGCCCTCTTTGCCCTGGCAACCTTCCTGCGATCCGATTCCTTCGTGACTTTGTAGATGACCTTCGCCGGCTGCTTCAACTGTACCGCCAAGGGCGGATCTGCACCACGCAGCTGCTGTGCCGGTGCGATAGTGCAGTGCTTCATCCATGCAGGTGGCAGGACATCCACAGGGGCGGCAAACTCCTCGTCCATCACAGCAGCCTGCCGAGTCAGTGCAGTAAGATCGTAAGAAGGCTTCTCGGTCATAGAGCGATCCTTCTTCATCTCGGCCTCCCGCTTAGCCTTTTCCATGGCCTGCGTTTGACGATGGCGCTTGGCCTCCTCCTCCGTCATGTCCTCCAACTTTATCTCTGTCTCTTTTTGTATTTTTGCCAGCTCTGCTTTGGAAATCTCCTTCTCCATTGCTTCCTCCTCTTCCGCCTTCTCCCTCTCAAGACGCAAGCGCTCTCGCTCCTCTTCCTCCTCCTTCGCCGCCTGACGCAAGTCGATGACCTCCGGAAGCGCCTGCTCGCCCCAGACGAAGACCTGAGCGAGGCCTTGGCCGCCCTTCGCAACCCAAGTCCTCAAAATCCACTGGTCTTGGTTGATGGGCACGCATCCCAGAGCATCTGGGCAGAGCATGTCGCAGGTTTCTCGGAACGGTGGCTCGCCTCGCAGAAAAATGCGACCTGTCTCCATCATGAAAAAGTCAAAGGTAATCTTCCGGCAGAATGACACGGACCCTGTGCTGTTGTCCCAGAAGTCCATGCTTGGAAGCTTGGATTGAAGGGATTGCTGTAGATGAAGAATAGGATGCAACAAAACCGAGTACCTCATCAGCAGTTCCGCGAAATCCGAAGCATAGTATCTTCGGATCGGAAGCAAATCAAAGTTGATCTCGGCCGTGTCAAACGACTTGATCGGACAGTTTTTGTAAGCTGCGAAGAACTCCTGGAGCTCGTAGCTGCGAATGTAGTGATACGTGGTACTGTCACGTATGCGAAGAATGCACAAAAAGAGCGTCTGGGCAAGCTCCACACGATTCAATGAACAAAAGCGCAACATTACCCACAGAAACTTGTCCCAGGTGGCCTCTTCCTCACAATCTCCTAGCTTTAGGATACATCTCAGCAGCCTGATCACATATTTTCGACGGTCTTCGATGAGTAGTGGCATTACATCCGAGGACACAGAGTAGACAGTTGTGATGAAAGACTCATCATCTTCACAATGCTTCAAGTAATCGAAAACGGTGTAAATCTGAAGCATGTGCCTCTGCTGAATACCGATGGATTGCAGGTATGCGGCCACCTCCGGCGCGGGCTCTGGTGGTGAACCCTTGGCAAAGACACCCAAGCAGCGCTTGCCCACATTGAGGACTCGTTCCAACAAGGTTGGACCCCCGTCATCCTCCTGATTAGGCTGCTGCTGTTGCTGCGGCTCCCCCATGAGAGTCCAAGGACCGCGCGGCCCGGGACAACATGGAAGCAGGTCTTGTTCACCAGCAACTCTCAAACTAGAACAAGCGATTGCATATTGATGTGTATACTGCGAAACACCTAGCCCGCCTGTGAGTTGACAATCCTTGGCACGGTTGGCTGCATGTTCCTGGTATGTCGCTTCATAGTTTTCTCCGATTGGGCCGAGAATCGACATTGCAGATTTGCATGAAGGCATACTACATTGGCACCGATCTGGGCAAGGACCTGTTGAAACCCGACATGCTTCGAGGCGGGCGCTTGCAGCCAATTTGCCAGCTCTGTGCGACAGCCTCATTGCCGGCTCCCAATCGACTGGCAGATTCTCGTAGTTCCTTCTAAGTTCTGGACCCTGCTCAACCAGCCTGAATTGAATGGGAGAATGGAAACATTTGGGGTTTGGGCACACCGATCCAAACTGCAAACTGCAATTGCTTTGTTTCCTGCAGATGAGACCGAGGCCTTTGCGCAGCGACAACTAGCAGCAGCAACAAACAATTCACGGTCTGCCTGCGTAATGGAACTGAACTGCAGCATGGAGGTCCTCAAAAGCTGCTGGGCCGATATGGCGTAGCATGAGATATCTGGCTCTTCAACGTCAACAACTTGGGGAACAGGTCTTTCCTGTTAGCCCCGGGAGAAACTCATACTCAGACTCCGCCATGAGCACAAGTTTCTGTCCTGTCTCCATGTTGCCAAAAACACAGAAATCAATATGGCAAGCACTTGAACAGGCTTGATTCTGCCTGTGAAAAGTGGATGCCGTGCTCCAACGATTCGTGCAAGTTAGGGCTTGCTCTGGAACAACTAGAGTTCAATCCAACGCCCGCTTGAAACCTCTTCAAGGTAAGTAATGCCTGTGCCAAGAGCGAGCACTTGAGCAGTTAAAACAGGTTTGGGCTACATATTGGGGTGCCACGACCAGTCAAAGGATCTCCCACTGACCGGTCGCATCCCCATAGCCCCAAAAATGTGCGTCACCTCACCTCGGAAGTCGTGAAAAGGCTTTGGCATCCAAGAACCCCAAAAGCATGATTGAGCTGAGACACATCTCCATTGGGCGTGGTGCTGGCTTGACACCCCAGATCACATCGGCATACTCCTGACGCAGAATGGATGATCAGGCACATACCGCGACAGGTCCAGAGTCCCAGTCCCGCATCGTGCGGTCGGTGGAGAACTTCGCCATGGAGGAGGCTGCCTGCACTGTCCATCAAAGGGTGAAGGACATACGGTCACATGCAACTTGCACGATGAAGCAAAGGGCAGCACCTGGATGCTGAGCTTGCACCACTTTGCTTTGTCCGCATAGGTGGCATCAACTCGCTTCTGCGCATCCACGTAAGAAGGGAAGTCCTTCACCACCAAATACCTGTCACCTGTGACAAACGGGAGGCCGAGGGCTGCATGCCGCAACCGTCATGAAAAACTCGTCAAGATCTGACGCGATCCTTTTACCCTCGTGAGTTCGGAGAAGCCACAGATTCTGCCGGCATGCCACAGCAGATTCACAAAGCACGTGTACCGTCAGCACTGGTACCAAGCACAGCATGTGTCATTAGCACTGGCAGTCACAAGCAATCACTAGCGCAAGGATTATCGCTACAACGATTATTCCGCCGACCCCAGCTAGGGTGGAAAGCACAAGGGAAGAGCAAGTCCTCTCCCACCCCTTACAAACCTCAAAGAAAGCTTTTTCGAGAGCCAAAAGAACAAACACTCACCGGTGAAAGCCAACCGAACTTGCAGACTGCGCCTTCCCAGGTGCCTGCACCATACGTGTTGCAGAGCTTATCAATCAGCGAGCAGAACTCGCCATGCGCCTCACAGAAGAACAGAACAGAGAGAGCAGACACAGGCTCGTCAGGCAAGGTCCTAAAGTCCTGGGCATCCCAGGGAGGCCTCCGGCTCCCCCCTGGAGAACTCACCATTGCGAATTGCCTCCACGAAGACTTCAGGTCAGGAACATGAGAGCTGACGCAGCTTCTCTCAAAACCAGCCCAACCTGGAACACCGCTTGCAATCGGCTGTCGATCGGATAGTCTCCATTCTTGGCCTTCGCTGCCACACCGGCAACCTGAACATTGCAGCTCATCTACATCATCCTAAGCAAGCAGCAGCAGCAACAAGAACAAGGCAGTAAGACCAGGCTGTAAGGTGACGGCCTCGTGCTCCAAGCAGCCGAAGATGAACATGGTGTCCTCACCTGACAAGTGGGATGCGAAGAAACAAGGTTCGCGAACAGAACAGTACTTGCTCAGCTTCCAACCACACTCCTCACGAATCTCAATGTTTGCACCGTCCATGGTGCCGACCTAGGCTGCTAACGCCACTTTGCTTCTGCGTCCTCTCGTGACGACCTATGCTCTGAGTTTCGCACAATCAGGCCACCATTCATGACAAACTTCATGTTGGAGGTTCCGCTCGCTTCGGTGCCTGTGCTGCATGTGATGGCTGAATGCAGCTGTCTGCGCAATTCGCGCTCGTTTACAGCTGCAAGTGGATAGAAGCGCCTGCCGTAGAGATGTGCTCGGAGATGTCCGAAGCAGGGATCAAGACTTGAGCTGCAGAAACGCAGTAGTTGGGCACCTCATCAACAACAACCTGAGACCTTGCTACACCCGCTAAACACTTGAGCCCCTGACGAAAGCCAGCTTCAGAAGTTTACCGGTGTCCGGGTCGTTGTTAATAACCTGTTTGGATCAGTGTCTACGCAGGACATCATCTGTGCGAAGTGTGGCATCTTGGCAACAGGGAAAAGAAGAGAGAAGTCTCGATGAAGCCTTGCCGACGTTGCCGATTAGCTTGATGATGATCTTTGCGTTCACATATGCAGATGCTGCCTCCGCTATCGTCACATTTTCCGAATACATCCCGCACGGAAATCTCGCAATGCCTTGCCACCGATCAACACCACGCGCTTCTGCACCTGCTGTCACAACACTGCACGCCTTGTAGCTGTCTCAGACAATGTTTGAGAGACCGTCGCTACGAGGCCTTCTCTCGCTCAGCAGGCGACATCCGCTTCAGCTCCTGCGTCCAACATGCGATCCAAATACACATAGCCGTTGCTCTGAGGGTCCTTCTAGAAGTACAAGCTTTTTGGAATACGCTGTCTATAAGAAGAAACCTAATCAGGAAAACAGATCTCATACACATACTGCTACAAGACTGGGTGAAGTCTGACCTACACACCTTCCAAAAAAAGGAGGTAGGATCCTAATGTCTTTCCTCAACTCCGCTCCACTACGCACTCTTCCCAAAATTAGGTCAATCTCACGGAGCCTACGAAGAGGCTTTTGCAGCTCGAGAATGAACATGCTCGATTTATCGTGGGGATCCGGACAGGAAGATGCTGGAAGCATGAGAACAACCGCTGCCTGGTAGCGATGGATGACATACAGGCAATTGAGAAGTTGCCGCTTGTACTCGTGGATGCGCTTGATTTGAATGTCGATAAGCGCATCCTGGCGGTGTCCGTGCTTGAAGCTGGCTCCATGCAGATGATGCAACATCGTTCTCGTGACGCAAGAACTTTGTCCTGATCGATGTCCAAGTCCATCTTCTCCTGCAGAAGCCAGCAGTCGCACTCCGTCCGTTTGCTGCAACATGCGGTCTCTGAAGACGTCACTCATCTCCTTGACGTAGGCTGCAAGGTTTGCTTTGGCGGTCCTTTTCCTGCATTACGGCACTGCTACAGCGATTCCGGAACGAGGCTGACTTCCACTGCCGTTGTTGTATGAGGCAGAAACGACACAAGGAACCACATGCAAGGCCAATTCTGAGATGGAGCCCGATCTTCGGCCGAGTATCATCTCCATCCACTCTGCATGCAACTTGGCATCATCCTTGAACTTCAGCATGTCTTTCAGCTTCGTCATGTCTGTCAGCCACCTAACCCACGTCTGCGATGCTGCTGAATCTGCTGAAGCCACTAAGCTGATTGGCAGAATTCCTGATCACCGATTCCACTGCCATCTATCGTCAAGCTGCTCGTGGGAGCCAAGATATTTGGTGAAAATCGCACTCAATGCGGGGTTGGCGCAGTGCACCCACCGGCGTGGTGTGACACCATTGGTCATGTTCACGATCTTGTCCTCAGCTCGTTGACCCCTAGGTTGGTTGCAATTTCACCGCATTCCCAACCAAGTCCCGTCTGGACCGCGCTTACTTAGCAGTTGGTGCTTTTGCACGACTCCTCTACCTGGACCCACACTCCCCACAACGAGTGCGGCATCTCAAATTGCTCGCGTTCGACATCCCAAGCAAAGATCCGCCGAGGCCGGAGGTCGTTGACCGCTTGGGTGGTTAGATCGGCTTCCTTCGTGTCATTTTCACGGTTTTGTCGTGGCCCAAGAGTTTGGGCTTGGGTCCCATACTCTGAATGCAATTCTCCCCGCCCTGGCCTTCCCTCCTTCACCCCTTGCCTTCCCCGCTCCCTCCCCCCACCCCACGAGGTCAGAGGAGCATGATTTCGGAATGCGACACTTGGCAAGGAATTTGATTCTGCTGGCGATGGCAATTTCTGTGTCGGCTTGGCAACCGCAAGCCACTTCAATGAAACAGGAGAGGCATCATAACGGAGCTCGGGAAGGGCTCCGAGGCGGCTCTCGCGCTAGCAGTTAAATTACGAATACTCATGAGGTCAAGCGAAGGGGAGACGAACCGCAAACGGTCAGCTGGCTTGCTGGCAGCAAGGGCAAACGGCGCGTGTGCTGTGGCTTACTGCAGTGTCGCTCCGAGGACCGGTCCGGCTTACCGGTGTCGCAGCAGTACTTGTAGAACTCGGGAAAGGTTTCCTGGCAATGCAGCTACTCGTAGCTGCACTGGTTTTGCTCAAAGACAGGAAGGAAGCCTTCTTGATGATCTCAGTGTGAAGCGCCGCCACGCCATTCACCTGTACAAGCGTGTAAAAAGCCTATTCTTGGATATCCTACCAGACAAATCGCACCTTGTTGGAACCCATGATGGCCAGGTTGCCCATGCGGATTTTTTTGACATCGCCCTCTTCAAAGATGCTCCTTGGCTACCCTGTCACTCGATCAGGCAAGAGCGGCTTTGGGGGGGCAAGGAGGGACAAACTTCCCCCCGGGCGATTCGCACACTGAACGGCGCAATCACGCATTCGCACACTGACTCGGTGGATTCTCGCACCTTCATGCACATGCCGCCTTCCCAGACGCTGGACGACCAAAAATCTTGAAACCTACAAACTCCCCCCAAAACCCTAAACCCTAAAAACCCGAAACACTCAAACTCTAAACCCTTGAAAATGAAATCCTAAACCCTAAAAACCCCAAACCAGCAAACAGAACGATGTACCTTCCGGCCAAACCCTCCAAGCCCCAAGCGCTAAACCCCTTGACCCTCGCAGCCCGAACCCTGAAACCCCCAAACGTAGTGCACAATCCCCTCAACCCGAAAAGCCACAAACCCTAACACAAGACCCCCAAACCTCTCAAATTGAACACGATTGAACTTGAATTGCACATGCTTAAATCCGCATTCGCCGGCGCGTGTGCCCGAATCGCACGCACTTGCATCCCTGCGCGCAGCCACCTACCGGTCCTTGCGCCAGCCAGCCACACTCTCGCTACAGAGCCGTCTTGCAGGATTTTCTGCCTCCGGAAAAGAGCAATCAGCTTTGACGCCAAGGCGCAGGGCCTGGATCATGGGCCCGTCACCGTACTTCGCCACCAGGCCGTTAATCTCGGTTCAGGGCAGAGGGAAACCCCTGCTTGCCACATCCCCGCGCTGTGGCGTTGCGCTATTTGTCATCTATGCGTCGGGCCCACCGGAGGTTTATCTCCTCAGCACATGTCCAAGAAGTGTCCATAATAGAGTCCATAGCTTCTCAATCACGCCACTTCTCCATTCCAAGGCTCGCCAATGATCTGGACATGACGCGGCAGCATGCGGGTCATCATCTCGACAGGCCATTTCTCCAGTGCCTCTCAAATGCCACTTCTTTACTGGCTTCCTCATAACCGTGTGGATGCCTCGGGCATCACGGTATGGTTGGTGTAGTTGAGGCCTTGGTTTCCGTCCCATTCCAAACATCGTTGAAGCGCGTGAACTCTGAAATATTCTGAGAAGCCCCTACTCTCACACAATGCATTGCGAGCCACACTTCGTGGTCAGGTCCCATGCTTCATCCCATCCCACATGCATCACGTCAACCAGCAAGCGCATGAACTCCGCCACCTGCGGGCCACACAGCAACACGCAACGACTAGTCGCACATTCAATGCCAGCCAGGAAGCAGCAATGGTCGGGTGCGTGTCGTTCATCTGCACTGCAACCTGGGCAGTCAAGGTTTTGTGAAGCCAGGAAGCAAAGTCTAAATTGACATCACAAGCACAAGAAGAAGACCTTCTCCGGCAGATCCGACCACTTGTAGTTGGGCCTCTTGATGAACTCCCGCAGCAAGTCCTCAAGGGATATGATATGTGGCCAGCCCTTTGCAAGCACATCGGTCCTGCAATGAAGCACTGACAAAGAAGTACCTTCACAGCATGAGCATGCGTGATCAGAGCAGCAGATGCTTATTCAAGGGGTTGGCCCCCGGGCGCACTGCTGCCGCAAGCGGAGCTCCCTGCCCTCGTAGGTCGCATCGTTCGGGTACAGGACGGCAGACAAATCCTCACCGGACCGGCCAACCAAACCGTTGAAAATATCTCTTCTTCGATGCGTTCTGCTTCGTCTGCTCTGTCCTCCGCCTTTCTGCGCGACTCCACGGCATCAGTGAAGTTAGCTGCACTGTACTGGTCCAGATCGAACTCCTCGGCCAAAGTCACAAGCAATGCCGTGTGCACAGGTTAAGCTGAACCGATGCTGCGACATGCGGCTCCTTGGACGGGCATGCACGCCACAACCGCAGATTGTTCGTGTTGTATGTGTCGAACCCAGGAATGGGGTTGTCGTAGGCCATGGCCTGGATATCTGTTCAAGATGCTAAAAGAGTCGCATAACTGCCAATGAAGCCACTCGGAGCAGCCTGAACGATGTCGCCACCCACCCAATTCCTGGTTGCACTTTTGCTGCACGATTGTACAGTGCATGCAAGACAACTACCAACTCGGAAGTTTCAACAACTGTGCATGGTTCTCTACTCTAAGACTTCCTGCCCAGGCTCAAACACCACTCACCATTGGCATTAAGGCCCTCCACGACTTCACCGTAAAGCCGAACGGGATAGGTGATGTCCTCACTTCACATCTTCACACGGAAAATTTCGAAATCCAGCCTGAGTTTGCTGCCGGACGAGGGATCTCGAATGGACACCCATCTCCAATCCAGAAGTCCGGCATCTCGACCTGCCAAGTCGAAACTGTGCAGCGCTAAAAACAAAATGCGAAGGAGCCTGTCGGCCGTTCTGGATCTCTTGCTTGAACATACCGTAGCTGTAGCCTCGATGCTTTTTCTCCCTTACCGCACTTGGGCTGGGAACGGCCTCGAAATAGACGAGCAGCGAATGCCGTAGCCCCAGCAGGGCAGTGACAAAGTCGCCATCGAGTCCTTGCGACACTGCCACTTCTTCTGTCGATGCATTCTGGTTGTTGCTGGCAGGAGTGCTGCACGACCCAGCTCAGCATCTGACGAGGAAGCACGCTGCCAGACGGCCCAAACCACCATTGCCCAGTGCCGGGTCCGCCTCCTCGTGGAAAAGGTCCTGATGTAGACAGCCACGAGCTGCTTGCAAAGTGCGAGGGCAGCAGTCAGCAGTCCTCCAGCTGCATGCCGAGGGCGTGAAAGGCTTCCTCACAGGCAAACCGTAAGAATCTCCGACGCACAGGTACATGGAAAACTTGTCCTTGAAGGGCTGCTCCAAATCGAGGTTCGCAATTGCATTCCTCATTCAACCAGCTGATAGCAGCGCTAGCAGCATGGCAACAAACTGAATGCGATCAAGCTGCTGCATGTGTCGTCCAATCAGATATTCAGCAGACAGGTAGTATCCACGCTTCACATCCATCTTCCTCCCAGATGCCAAAATCGCACGGCAGAGCAGACTCAACCGACAGGGTCCATGCCTGTAGTACGCGTTGGTATCGTTCAAGGACTCCAGGAGGCGATCTCGAAGCACGAAGCCAGCTGCTCGGTAGGCATCCTGTAAGGGCGAAGGGCAGAGACCTGTTCTCTAGCACAACCGGGGACAAAACACAGCGGCGTCCTGCATGGTGAAGTTGAAGCGAGTGCAAGCCAGTGAATATTCCAAGTGTCTGGCAAAAGATTTCTGGATCGACTCTGGGTCGTTTGGCTCATATGTCTCCTGGCAACCAAAAGCCACGTACTCGCTCTCGCAAACCCCTGCCCCCCCCTGAGCAGGGTGTGCGGTCCATCAACTTCCAGAGCTTCTCCATCTTCTCCATTTGGCCGGGATGCTCGTCCTCGGTGTCATCGGCCCGAGACCCCAGGAAGTCATCTCAAGGCGGGCTCCCAGCTTTCTCCGACTGCTCCACTGCACCCCACGAGCATAGGCCACCTTCACCAAGTCTCTCCGCCGGGCATGGGCCGCTTGGTCTGGTCCAGCAGCGAGAAGGACGATTTTCGCTTCATGTCCTCAGAACTTAGATCCGCAGAATGAGAAGGCAAGGCGCGAGCCTAATGGTAGTATCCTTATGTACACGCACAGATGCACATGCACACACAACTCTCTAGCATTGGGCGAATCTCTCCAAGTTAATCGGACATAAGCGTTCAATACCTGGCTCGGCTCGAGACTCTGCTATGCCTGATAAGGTGCGATGCCATGTTGGTTGGGATCCCAAACACCGGCAGTGGTCATGGTTCCTGCAGCTTGCAGTGTTGCAGATGAACAAAAACTCTGCCAAGACCAGGATATGTGATCAAATCCGAGCCTGGAAATGCACGGAAAACAGGCGAGGAAAGGGCACAAAATTTGCTCGAGCAGAGAAGGTTGTCACACAAGATCTGTGCGCATTGCTGAGTACTGGAGAGTGCCATTTGAAGAAACCTCTCAACAGGTTTCGACTTCCCCTCCCGTCAGGCACCTGTAGACCTTCTGCCGGAAGGCTCGATGGGTTTGCGTCAATGCGGCCATCTCAGCACCATCGCTCCTGAAGTTTCAAGAACGCAGAAACACATAAAGAAATTATCTCCCCAAAAATCTGTCACACACGGTCGCCTTTTGTTTTGTGCCTTTGGCCCCGAAACATTACACCCGCAATGTGGTGTCAGAAGCATGATGTTCGCAAACCTCGGAATGACCATCAATTGAGATCCGCACGGTGCTTTGCTGCTCTCCTTTGACACGGCATTCGCATCAATGTTGTAAAAACAACATCACAGGTCCCTTCGTGGCTGCGTTGGCCTGGAAGCAGTACCGCCAGCGCAAGAAAGCTTGGGACCTGAACACATTGCGACAGCCTTCTGGCACTTGCAGAATGCCTGGCCCCGTGGTGGTTACGACGAGTTAGGCCACCTTCAGTCCGAGCTGCTGCAACTCACGTCGTTTGCACTGAATTTGAGCCTCTGCAACTCTGCCAGCTCTGAGCACCTTCGTTGGATGCTGAGTTCGCATGCTGACTATCCATCCACGCAATCCTGCATGGTCCTAGGTATGCCACAAGGCGGGTCTTGCGACTCTGCAACCTTAGGTCGTGGGCAACCAAGTTATGTGGCACCAGCTGCAAGCAGGCACGGGCCCCTGCTTTTGCATGCGTATACGCAAATGTTCCTCTGCACCTGTCTGTACGGCCAGGAAGAGCATGCAGACACAAGAAATCCAAGCACATCATGTGACGTGAGATCTTGACACGAGTGCTGAGCCTGGCACGTGCTTGTCGAAGACCAGACACCATGTGCGCCCACAATAACTTGGATCCACAATTTCATCGGCACATCTTCCACACAGACACAACACACAAGATGCTTGAATAAACAGAGGCCCTGGCAAATGCTACGGCACGAAGATGTGTGTCATGTTGGAAATAGCGGCGAAACGCAACAGCCATCCATGTCCAATCGCCGCCAAGTTGAAGGGTTTGCTGTATTTGATGTCCATGTCAATCCTGGTATCCGTTGTGTGCTGCCAAATTCGACTACTCCAATGTCTCACGTCTTCACATGCAGTGTCCTCACGGTCTGACTGTCACTCAGACACTCAAGCACTCCAAATCCATACATGTGTCACAGCCTGCACGGCTGCGTTGTCGAAACGAAATGCAAGCGCTTGAAAGGCCGATGGCCACGAATCATCTTCACGAGACTGTACATCTGAAGCCTCATCGCATCGGCTGTCAACAAACAACATGATCATCATCTTGGCTTTCCGTTCACATTTATCTAGCAGATTCGCTCACAACACCCAAACCTTCACTGGCCCGCTGCTTGTCTGCAAAGACTCTATCGGCCCAGGACGAGCGCTGAAGACAAGACACATGAAAGCAGGCCCGCGCGTGGCAACTGCCTAAATGGCGATGCAAGGGATGAGCCGCGCGAGGGTCGGATGCATTCCTCAAGCAACGACCCAATCGGACTTCATCTGTGCGTTTGCTCCGGGGATCTTCCACATCTCTGACGTTCTTGCCGTTCCCACCTTGTGACCAAGGCAGTTGCAACGAATTCGTCTAGAGTATGCACCTCTTTCCCTAGAAAGACAAGCCGTGACAGGCTTGAAAGCTCCGCCACTTCCTCAAATATCCTTTGCAATGCTCATACAACCCGTTGTGCTGCTTGTGCTGTTGGTGTACCCCATACAACTGCAACTGCCTTCTTCATTTGATCAGTACAGCAGTGCAGCCAACATTTTGCCTGGAGATCCGCCAGAGCGAGATCATGAGCAAGTGCTTTGCAATGAGGCACCAGTGTTCCACGAGGAGTTGCGGATGCATTGGCTTGCAAGGGCTGAATCACCGGAGACTCGGTCACGGCCGCCCCCCTCAAGATCAAGAAGAACATGGACCGGTATGCACGACTGTCCGCTCGTCCAGCAACACTCTCTTGAGTCTTGGAACCACCCGGGAAGCCTGTCAACTCTCTTCTGATTCAATGTTTTCCACGTACTGGTGTCGATTGCATTGGTGATGTTCCAGTGATGCATGTCTGGGCTGGAAGGTTCTGAGCAGACAAGCATTGCGGCGAGCTTAACGTGCCATGGTCCGCCAGACAACAGCTTGTCAAACCGCCCGCGCAAAACCGCGACACGTCCTGATTCGAACTCAGCATTGCTTGAGGCATGTGACTGCTGAAGTAAAAACAATTGAAACCAAAGTTGTTGTCTCAAGATTGCCCACTGCGCACCATCCTGGCCTTGGATCTTGCAACAAATTCCCTCCCGACTCCCCGTGCACATCTGTCCTTGCGGCTTCCACCGACCCGCAGCCAATCTATCCCAGCTTCCAGCAATGTTCAAAAATCACAGCACCAATGCTGTTGTCCAGGCGCACAGCAGCTAGCATGCCTTTTTCCTGAAGTGTACGGCCGTCATTCAAAACAATGCAGTGTACTGTGCAAGACGTACTCAAAGTGGTACGGTACGGCCTGAAAACTCGTGCAACCGCCACTGGAGAATCTCGTTATCCAAGTGACGCACCTGGGCTTCGGAAAGACTAGTTAGGGGTTTTGTAGGCCAGGGAACGGTCTCATCAGGAGCGCTAGCAGCGGTGTGGCATCGGCATCTGGGGCTGCTGCAAAAGCAGAAGCAACAGAAACAGGGAAACACCGGATGCAGTACGCTACTGGCCTAGACATCTTCCTTCCTAATAGGACCTTAGTAGAAGTGGTGGTCCTGCTTGCTTCCGCCGTCCTCGTAGCAGAAGTAGCAGTTGTAAGTAGCAGCAGGAGGGAGGGCGAGGAAGCGGCAGCAACAGTAGGAAGAGCAGCAGCAGCAGCTGTAGTAGACGAATGGTAGTATAGCTGTGGTACTTTTTGTACACTGTCCAACACCTTGTTACGCCAAGGACCAAGGCTTCTGCTTGGGAGTGCTTCAAAACTCCATGTGGAAAAGACAACAAAAGTAGCAGCCTGGACCCCAGTTTGCGGGAGCGGCGCTAGACTCGCTAGACTCAAGCAGCTCAAGCATATCCAGCCGTGGAAGGCTCAACTTCATGCACCTCTCCAGGGCGCCAGGTCTGATCGAACCAAGCCTGCCCTGGTCCGTAGAGGCGCAGGCAGCCCCACCACATCTTTCCGGCCACCGTCTGAATCCAATTTCCTTCGCAGCCCGCTGGCGCAGAAGGTGCAAACCAGATCGTCGTGGAGCCGTCCGGGTTCTGCTTCATGTCAGTGTGGGATTTCGAGTTTCGGCAGGGAAAGAGCTGACTGGTCTTCAGCATGGAACGTGTCATCGTGTCGTAGACGACCACGGACCAGAAGTCCTTAACGGGCACATTGGGCGGCAGCTTGAGGCTGTAGACCTTTGCTCCGTCCAAATATTGGTGCTTGGCATCCTTGCACACCAACGCATATTGCGACCCACGATCCACCATCTTCATGACCATTGCCGGGGTGTTGCCCGTGGCGAAGTAGAAGAACCTCGTCCTGGCATCTGCATTCCGGCCCCCAGCTCCATCCTCCACCAGCCAGCGGTAGTCGCCCCCATCGAAAGCCGTCACCCATTCGCTGCTTTCATCATAGATCCGAGCAGTTTTAGAACGGGGAGCAAAGGAGAGAGCACGGGAGGTGGCGTTGCCAATCGCGGCCGCTTCTGTGAGCAAGGATTTCATCCGCTGGTCTGGCTTGAAAGCCCGGCCTTTCATAATGCCGATGGCCGTCAAATTTCCGCGGAGTTCGGGCTCCAGGAAGTCGACAGGCTCGTACTGAATCACAGCGTTCAGCTCCTCGTAAAACTCAAAATTGTTCGAGTGGATCGTGTTCATGATCTTGCCGGTGCAGTTGATCACCTCCATCTTCGGAGGGCTGCTGGCTTTGGACAGAGGATACACCTTTAATCCCTCACGCCACATCTGAGCAGCATGATCAGGCTTGCCATCTTTCAGAAAACCTCTGAGCGCAATCCAGTTCGTGAAGGAAGTCGATTTTGCTACGAAGTAGCCCTCGGGAGCTGTGCCATCGTAGCCGGGTGGCAGGTAGAGATACTTCCCCCCTGCACCTCGATCGGGCCCGGGAGCACCCATGTCGCCGACATAGCGAAAGAAGGCGTCGTTCACCAGACCTGGACCTGCCCCTGCAGGAACTTCGATGACGGTCGGCCCGTCGCGATTGAGATCCATGAGTCCCATGGCATAAACTGTGTCCGTGTTGCCTGTGAGAAATAAAGACCGGCAGTCCATGAGGCCTTCCATAAGCAAGATCTTGTGGCAGGCATCCACTCCGACTTTCACCATGTTGTTCCGCAGCGCTTCCAACGAGGCCATTGGCACCATGTCCAGGAAAGCACTAACACCCCTCGACCGATCCAGGTTGTCATACACCTTTTGGACGGTTGCGTCGTCCGGAAGGCCGTCCACGAAGGTCAGCTTGCCAAGGCTGGTATCGTACTCATCCTTGGTCGTGATCGACACCGGCACTGCTCCTAGATCTGGCGCACTCATGTTGGATGCGAGCACACGGCGCTGTTTGAGTAGAACTGGCTGATCCACAAAGGCACAAAACAAGCTCTGGCAGTCCGGCGCCTGAAGTTGTCAAGCAGTCGAAACAGCGTGACAGTCAAACTGAAGGCAGTGCTGGAGGAGATGCCTGCACATGCGAGATAGCACCTGAATGCTAAGGCCCGCTCCCAAGGTATCATCCACGGCCTGCCTGGGAAGTCATTGCACGGGTCTGCATTTGGGCATGACCCGGAGGATACGCGCGGTGTTCACTACGACTTGGCGATGCCGTTGCGGACTCCAAGCCGTTCACCCGAAAGCCGAAGGTCAGCTGTCCAAGTCAGAAAGTGAAATCTCAGATATTGCTTTCAAGACCTCCATGATATATCAAACTGTTTTCGCATCAAAATTGGGCAGCAATCGCAGAGCTTGAACTTGTCTCTATGTGTCATATCTGTATAACTATATAACCTTACTCGCATGCACACTTCGGCCGCTCAAAGACTCAAGTGTGCCATGGACTGGATAGCATGCCGCTTACAAGCGGCGTCATCAAGCAAACCCACTTACCGACCGACTGAAGTACGGCTCACATCTACCGGCGCGAACCACTGCACATCGCCAAACTTCCGACCATCCTGTGCATGGGCAAATGCCGACGCCCAAACTTTTGAATGGCGCAAAACTGTGGAATGCTGAGGCTTCCACGAAGGGGCGATCGGAACGTTCAGAACCAGTAGTCGTATCCCGGTGCACGTTGTGTCCAACCTAGTTATCATCTATGCCCTCGTACCTCAATCTTAATTGTAACAAATGTGCAGCAAAACTTTGTGAAAACCTTCAGAAATTTTGAATGGAACCCCACCAGCGAACAACAAACAATGAGGGACCATGAGGTCTTGCACTGTATGAAACAGCCCCAATGAAAAACCGCGAACGGACGGTCAACACGAACAGAACACAGTGCCCGGGCCTGGTTCCCTCGCCATCGGCGTTTCTCTGGAGGCTCCGTAGCTTTAGACGTGGCTGTTTTCGGTGGACAGGCTTGCAGGCTAGAGTTTCATTCATGTGATGGAAAGATGTAAGAAGCTTGCTGAATCGATAGAAGACTGTGCGTCTTGATGAAGAAGGAAACAGCAGATCAATTTTCAACCACAAAATTGCTACACACCATGCCGCTGCAAGCAATCTTCCATGGAACCAACCAACCACGAGTTCGGGTCAACCCCAACATTGGGAACCTCAACCCCAACCCCAGACACAGAATTCGGGGCCCCACGGGTTCGGGGTTCGGGTCAACCCCAACCCCAACCCCGGTTCCGGAGTTGGGGCAAACCCAACCCAACTCCGGATATCCGGGTTCGGGGCTAGCTCCAACCCAACCCCGGGTTCCGGACTCCAACCCTAGAGCCCGAGGTTGCGAAATCACTTTATGAGGTTCTTGCAAAAAGAATAAAAGAAAAAATCAATGAAACAAAACGCAATCACAAGTACAAAAAAGGGAAGCCACACGAAACAAAACTGGACCGAGGTTGGAGTTGAAGTTGAACCTCAGGGAGAGTCTGAACCTTCAAAAACAAAAAACAATCACGAACATAGGCAAAAATTTTTGGGCGTCGGCGCGCCTCGGTAGGCTGCAGCTGCAGCGCTCGGTCCCAAGAAACATTCAAACTCCGCGCAAACACGAAACATGGATGGCCTCTTTTGCTCTGCTGCACGTAAGTGTCCCGAGTAAGCTTCCGCAGAAAAGGCCGTGACTTTGCCAGACCAGTCTGTCTAGGGCAGGAGCTGAAGCTCCAAGTAAACAGTTGACTGCACACTGGAGCCCAAGCACCCCTTTCCGGGCGGGAGGGCGGGATGAAAGAAGCTGCGACAGCAGAGACGTTCTTTCAGCAATCCATGCAAGTCATGGATGGCCTCTTTTGCTCTGCTGCACGTAAGTGTCCCGAGTAAGCTTCCGCAGAAAAGGCCGTGACTTTGCCAGACCGGTCTGTCGAGGGCAGGAGCTGAAGCTCCAAGTAAACAGTTGACTGCACACTGGAGCCTAAGCACCCCTTTCCAACTCTGCCAGGTTTTCATCTGGAGCTGTGCGCAAAATGAAAGGTATTCACGAAATCGACCAGAAAACGGACCGACAGGCCCGACAGTTGCTGTATTTGGAGCCTATGGCTCTCTGCCAGGTCGACCAACAGCAACTGGCCTGCCACATCTTGTAAATAATGTTCAAGAGTTCGCCTCTGCTGCCACCGACCTCGCCACATGATCTTATCCACCTCTTCAGTGCGTTGGTAGAGCCAGGTAGCTCCAGAGCCCCGCAAAGATTTAGGCGTGATGCCCTTCAAATCCTCAGTCACCGGCACGCCTAAGGCGCTGAACAACGCGTTCCAGCGCCGACGGAGCACCGCAGGACTGCAGTCGAAGAGAGGCGAGAGAGGGTGGCAGTGGCCGAAGAGAGCGTCCAAAAATGCCACGGAGAGGGCATCTGAGATGCGAGCGTGCTGTCTCTGCAGGAAACGCTTGGTCTTTGAGCCCAGTATTCGAACAAAGGCCACCGGAACATCAGTGAGCAGATCTCGCGGTAAAATCAAATCTCTGCGGCGTAGCTTCAAAATCTCACTGGGCCGCAGCAGTGCGTGAAAGCCCAGTAGCAGAAACCCTGTGAAGTGAGGCCAGCGCCACAAAAGAGACAGCGTTACTGCCGCGCGAAGCAAAGATTCCGGCATCACCATCGAACGTTCACCAGGCTCTTCTTCTTCCCAGCGAGACAGAATGCCCCAAGCAGCAGCAAAGTGAGCGCGCAGATGCTTAAATTGGTCAGAAACCGCGTTGATGCTCTCTGAAAAGACATACTTCGGCTGCCCTGAATAAAACAAGCTCTTACCGTAGCCCACTAAAGCAGTGCTCAACAAAAGGCCCGAGGCACAAACTTGAGCAAACTCGCAGTGCAGCTCCTCTTCGATCCATCGGCAAAACTTCCTATACAGCTCATGGCGACGGCTCGCCACCACAGGAGTGAGGCCTGCAGCGGGGTCCAGATTGACGTGCGCTCGGGAGGCTTGGTTTGCCTTCCGTCGGCGCGGCATCCCACGAGAGAGCTAAGAGGAGCACAGCAAAACGGCTCCAGCCCGAAAGAGGCCAGAGACGGTCGTCGGCAGCTCGAACCAGGTCAAAGTACTTGTGCCGCCCAGCTAGGAAAAGCCTGAGCCAGACTGGCTGTTCCGCTGGAGCTGTTCTCAGCTCGCGAAGTCGGGATGGATCATCCGAAACATTGTCGCCGGTGCCTATATGAAAGAGAGCAGGAAAAAGCTCACCGCCCAAAATGAAAGGCAGACTAGTGCTCAAATAGTAATTCAGCTTCATGCTGCTGCTCCTTCCTTTTGCATTGCAACCGATTGTCACTCTGCTGTCCAGTAAAACACCAAATCTCGAAACAGGATGTACGGAAGACAAGTGTCGAAAGAGGCTACGCAAACAGAGCTCCTCATTTATGTTAATGTGGTTCTGCTTCCGAAAACGGTATTGAAGCAGCTTCTTCCAACCCAGGCATGTACCCAAATCCCCAATCCAGCGAGCAGGCTGATGAGCTGGGCGGCGGAGCATGTCACCGGCAGTCTGCAATGCACGAATCCTGGGCGCCTGTATTGTAAGTGCCTGATAAAGGGCAGGCAGGGGACACTGTTGGCTGTATGTACGCACAAGCTCCCCTACGGCGGGAACCCTGCCAAAACCGTACAAGCATCAGGACGGCAAAGTCCCATGAACAACTGGATGTTATCATGAGTCAGAGCTGGCTCCATCCGAAGGTGGCGACCTTTTAGCGGACACGTGCAATCACCTTCCAGCTGTCGAAGCTCAGGATTGTTGGCCAGCCAATGGGTGGCTCCGTGAAAAGGAGAGCCAAACGAACAAGCACAAAAGCGAACTTTGCTGAAGCCCGTGCGCAAAAGTTTCCTGAAGCTCCCAAGCCTGAACATCACTGAGTTAACAGGTTGCTCAACGGAGGCCAAAATCCCATAGGCGGCACAAAGGTGGAGGATAAATGCCAAACGTGCCGCGAACCTGTTCCCCTCCAAGGTCTGAGCTTCTCGGGGGTCCAAACCCCAAGGAGCTGCACGACTTCGCAGTTTCGGCTTCACCGCGCTGCCAAAGGATCTGCAACCCGGAGATATATGAACGTATGCAATCACCCGGCGGCAGATGAGGCCTACAATATGATGCATAGGTTGCGATTGTAGAAGATCACCTTGAATAGCATCGCGGAGATTGAACCCTTTGTGCACGCGAAGCCCTACTCGAGAGGCCGCGAGGGAGAGCGCATTCGCCCCCTGGAAGATCTCGCAAACATCGAACAGAATCCCCTCAGCCAGACTCCCTGGAAGCTTATGCGGAACCGAAGCAATGAACTCTTGATGCATCTCAAGGTAGCTCGAAATAGCAGGCTGCAACATAGTGTGATGACCCTTGTAGTCAGCATGCCGTAACAGCTCGAGAACCGCTTCCCTGGGCATCCGAGCTTCACATACCCCCGCTGCAAAAGGGGAGGCATCAGTGCAAAATAAGGCTTCCACAGGTTCGGCGCGCAAATTGCTGAACATCAGGGGAGCCCACACGATCAGCTGCAATAGTTCCTGCTTTGCTTCCATGGACAACCTGAACACTTCATCATCCTCTCGGCCCCGGAAATCGTGGTATACCTGACCTAGCAAGGACATAGCCGGACGCCGAAACATAGTGACGAAAACCCAGCAACCCAGAATGCATTGTAGAAGGCTCTTGGAACAAACTCCGAGGACGATCAGCTGAAAAGTCAGGCAGCATAAGGCTGCCGTCTTCAAGCGAGGAGCAGCCAGGTCGCCGCGCACCCCGTCCAGTTCACCGCCTAGTACGACAGCTTGGTAGGAGTTCCGAACTGCCTTCTTTTGGGAAACCCGCAAATGCGTCTTCTCATACTGCGCTGCAGCCTGGCTGAATAAGCGAATGTCCCTGCGGTCGAGCTGGGGGGGCCTGTTAAGCTCCGAAGCGCAGACCACAAGGAGGAACACCCGGTCGTCTATGCACAACAGATCGAAACCCGGCCCTTTAGGTAATGCTTGGCGATAGGCCACTTGTTCGCTCGGGTGTAGCCCTCCAGCTCGCCGAAGAAGCACCGAGTGAGCGTGCTGTGCCGTTTCTACGGCAAAATTCGTCCCCATTGCCAGCGTCTTAAAGCATCCCACAACTTGTACATCGTGCAGCTCCTCCCTGTACGCCTGCCACCCTTGAAAATCACGACCATAAAAGACCCCGTGGATGTGATTCCTAGCAGCATGTCTATCGTCCACTTGAAACCCATGATAGAAATCTTCCAGGTCATCAGAGTTTATCACCAGACTCTTTCCCGCTGGGAGATAAAGCTGGCAAAGGAGCGAAGCGTGGGCCAGACTCAAAGTGGCGTCGGATACTGAGAATGACCGCCCGTTTTCCGGGATCGGGTTCAGGATCTGCCTGTCGAACTTATCGTTCTTATACACCGCAAAAAAGCCACAACGGAACTTCACCTCAGACTCCGAAGCACGAAGAAGATACAGACTTTCAACCGCATCCCATTTGCGATATAATTCCAGTTGATCGGCTTGGCTGGCTTGAACCCGAGCCCACTTTGGCCGATCCCAATCGGACGCCGGCCGTTGAAACACACTTGGGTCGGAAAACCCTGCTCGAAGCAGAGGATCCACCAAGAAGGGCTCAGCTTTGAAACGGGGTGCATGCTCGAACTTGAGGCGCTTCGGGTCAATCTTCAGGCTGCAAGTTGGGGCTGAGGCTTTCAAGCTGACCTTCATAGGTGAAGCTGCCGAGGGCTCACTGTCGACGGTGTCCTTCTCCGCTTCTTGGCCTCGGGGAGGTTTGCTGTAAGGCTGTAAATCGGAATACAATTGAGCACTCATCTGATGTAGCACTTGAAGCTGTTTGTCAATCTGGTCGAATTTCTGAAAAGCGCGTTCCAATCCGCACTTAGGCCCTTGCGCTAAGCGGATCCACACTGCGGCATGCCTCTCCAGCCTGGCTAGCATTTGTAACTGCTTGGCAGAGAGGGGCGGCAAGTCTGCGGTGGGGGCTCCCGGCCTCCCTTGAACCAACCAATTGCCCGCGGCCACTAGAAGGCGGACCCATGATCGGCAGGAATTTCGGAAGTCCCAGCGCGCCTTGCGCCGGCCCACAAGCCTCGTACGAGGAGCAGGCAAGGGATCAGGAATGGAGCACGGCCACAGTATGGTGGAGCTTTGCGAGGCAGAGCTCGAAAATGGTAGAGCTAAAGACTTTGCAATATAATTCGCTAATCGGGTGTGGGATCTGACCAAAACTTCAAGAGGTGTGTACAAAGCCGAGAAGCAGTCACGTACCCATCTAACCCAGAAGGAAAAAGTTCAGGCAGGAACCAAGTGGCAGTCACTGGCTGCTTGCGGCCCCAGCCTCCGGCTGGTTCTTGGTGCCTCGACGCCCTGTCCCTTTTGTTGGGGTTTCCGGGGCTGGCGCCCCCGTCCCGAGCTGCTGGTGATGAGACCGCTGGGTCCTGTCCTGGATGGTCTCGACGTCGCGGAGATACCCCAGCTGCGTAGCAATCCATCTCGGGTCGGCTAGCATGCCGTGAGGAACTTCGGCTCGAGGTGCCTTCCGCTGCTCCACCACCGCAAACGGAGGGTCTTCCCGGCACGTAAGGAGCCAGGCCAGGCGGGTGTGCCCTTGCTCGTTCGCAGCTTGCTCGCAGAACACCAGGCCCAAGCTCAAAAGGCTGAGCAACTCCTCCTGATGGCCCCGCTCGGCTGCTTCCCACATCTCGGCCATCAAGAAAGACAGGTAGGTCAAGGTCTTGAAGTTGCCAAGGGGCACAGTCTCCTGGAAGTGGGCCCACATGTCCCGCGGCTCTAGCTCGGCCACCGACGCGCGACGACGGGCCTGGGCCAGCCTCTCGCGCACCTTTGCATGGACTCGCCGAGGATGCTGAAGGAACTGCTCCCGGAGGAGCTGCCGAGCCGCCATGCCTTTCACCCCCGTCACTTTCGAAGACACTTCGGAGTCGCCGCTGGCTGAGGATCTGGGTCTGCTGGGCCAGGAGCCGGCTCAGAAGGTCGGTGCCCCCCGCGGTGGCCGCGCCTAAGTCCTCGTCGTCCTCCTCGTCGTCCTCGAGTCCAGCACCGGCACCGAGAACAGTACCAGGGCGGCTGCCGAAGGAGCCGAAGAAGGGCCTGGAAGGTCTCCTAAAGTCCTGGGTGCTTGCCCTGCCAACTGAAGCAACTGATCCACTTGATCTCAGCTTGGCATCGGCACCCTCCTCGAACAACTGAGGGGCCCATCCCGGAAGCTTCGCGCCCCCCAGCAACGGTCGCTTTAGCGCCGACTCCGCTGAAGGTTGGGCGCCCCGCTCCTCTAGCATTGAAAGCCGGGCCGCCTTGGGTGCTCGTCTGGGCCAGGATCTGCTGAAGGAGCTCGTGCTGGACCGCATCGGGAGGCTCGGCTCCGACAGCCCCGTCGGCCAAGGCCTCCGCGCCTGAGCTGCAGGTGAAGTAGGGCTCGAGCCTCTCGGGCAAGTCCTCGAGCTCGTCGCCATTTATGAACACTTCCAAGGCTTCCAAGGCGGATTTCCCGACGGGCCAAACATTCTGCAACCGGTGGGAGCCGCAGGAAGTAAGCTCGCCTGCCACACGGTCATCGGAGCCTGCTCGCTGAGCATGCTCACCCCGGCGGCGTTGATGTCCACAAGCAGGCAGGCGGCGGTCTTCTTTATGGGCTTTCCTGCAGCGGTCGCGACCGGTAAAGTAGCCGCGGTCCAAGGCCCCAAAACACCCCCGAACTCGGATGCGGTGGCCTCGTCCAGAGCAGCTTGGGGGATGGCGCTGCGAGGAGCGCACAATATGAATCCAGACCGTACGGCACGAACCAAAAGGCAATGAGAAGTGCGGTCCCCATAGGTTAGGAACAGCTTGGTGTAATCGCCATCGGCCGCCGTTCGCCATCCCTGCAGGTACTCGAGCTCGGTCGGCTCGGTCATCACTGAGATCTAGGGAGGCCGGGAAGTCCGGCCCCAAGGCAAAAAGCCTCCGCCTCTGAGATGCTGGCAAAGCCGTGGGAAATAGAAGCCGGGTCGAACTCGCCGTGCGGTTTGACCGTCTTGAAGTAGATGTCGGCGGAGTGGGTGAAGAAAGGGCGCTCCACAAGGTCGCCCGCCAAGATCACGTACACCGTCCTGCGCGAGCTGATGCTAGCACTCTCGAAGCAGCGGCGCTCGCCTGTAAAGATGCGAGCGGCCTCCCTCCCCAACTGATAGGCGAGGCGAATGCGGCCTTCAGGGCTGTGGCCGCCCAGCGGGGCACGCAAGTGCCGAGCAAGGGATAGCACACGATCCGAAGGAGTAGCAGGCGCCGGCTGCAAGTCAAGTTGATCAGCTGGAGGTGCCAGACCAGGTGAAGAGCTGCTTGTCGCCGAGGGTCCCGAGGAAGAAGCAGTGGTAGCCCCTGTCGCTGCCGAAGCCCCCTGAGTTCTGCTGGTTTGGTCCCGGGCCGCGTCCGGAAGTGAAATCTGGATTGTGAGGCTGCCAAAGCGTTCAATGAGAGCCTGAAGGTTCAGATCCAGATTAGGCGGTGTGCCCATGCACACCTCGGTAGCGAGCCAATCGGTCCCCGGTCCCGGGGGTGTGCAGCTCGCGGACGGCTGCTCCCAAACAGGCCCAAACGATGTTCCGGGCGCCGCGTGACAGCACTAAGGCAGTCAGCACGCAGCCGCTAAGGAACCCACAAACCCAGCAGACGATGCTCAAGAGAATCCAATCGCTGGTATGGCTGCTATTGCACCCTAGCCAGCCTAAGATAAAGGGCCAGGGGCCCGCTCTCTCGAACATGAAAGAAGCTGCGACAGCAGAGACGTTCTTTCAGCAATCCATGCAAGTCAACACACGAAAAACGAGAAGGAATCGTTCTAGCTGCGGCGTGCGGACTTGGGTCAGCAAGCCGTTCGCATGGAAAAAAGGGACCGCTCTGGTCCCGTCGGACAACAGACAGCCCTCGAGTCCTGTTATGAGCGAGATCGTGCAGGTGAAGGTCCACAAGTCCATAAGTCCAATCAGACTACAGGATAGGTGCACAACAGGCGGAGACCCGTTGGCTTCCAGAAGGCAGACATCAGTATGATTTTTGGCGTGAGCGGGCCTCGGTGACAGCGGCTGCTGCGCTCGGTTAAGCAACAAGTAGAGAGAATTAAAGATAACTAACATCTGTACAAAGTGAAACGAAAGGCTGCGACATACAGACTTAGCCGGCGAAGTCGTTCAGCATGAATTAAGATGCATCCGGGCCTATCGCGCTCACTGGCCCCGCTTCCCGCAAACCTGGGTCGCGCAATGGCAAGCATAAGGCATGGCCCCGCTTCCCGTAATCAAGGGTCGCGCAATGGCCGACATTTGCATTGTCGCATCGCCCCTGGAGGCTGACGGACAGCGTCTCCAGTAGGCGATGAGCTGAGCGGAAAAAGGGAACCAAGTTGCGCGTCCTGCTCAGTCAATCATCCTTACGGGAGGTAAGCGACAAATAAGGCAGAATTGAAGCCCGTGTCAAATCTTCAACGACCCATTCAAAACATCATACAAGCTGCATGCAAGGCAAGCACCACAATGGATTGGACCTGTGCTGCAGCCTCACGGCCGAATGGCCAGGGCAGACCTTCCATGGAGGTGGAGTTCAAGACCTAGGGAAGAATGCGAACACGTGCCGCCCAGTACCGCTCGGCCGCTCTATGCAGGAAGCGCCGCCAGTCTGCTGCGTCCGCCATGTGCTCATCATTCAGGGCATACAAGCAAGCCCACTTTCTGCGCGAATAGCGTCCTCTCGGCGGCTTGGTGAAAAAGAGGCGTAGAAGCCGTGTGGTTGGCCGGAACAAGCCTGTGGCCTCGAAAAGAAAGGGATAGTGCAGGCTGTCATCCAACCCACCGTCCTTCCGGAAGCTCAGAGCGGCCTGCACAGAGTGGAGTGGAGTGGAGTGGAGGGACGACCGAGACCCGAAGGCCTGGCCTGTTAGTTAGCAGTGGCATCACCTCCGGCCCGAAGGCTTAAGGATCAAACCACAAAGAAAACCCTGAAAAAACAAAGGGTCTTAGGGCAGGCGCCTTGAGCCGAACCTTTTGAGCCTTGAGGGTTGAGGACAGGGTTTAAGGGAAAATCAGACTTCGCAGGAAAATCAAAGCTTCCAAAACTCACATGCGCAATAGCAGAAGCTCCACGCCAATGCAAATGTCGTGAGAGGAAGAATCAGCAGTCCATCAATCTCAAGCTTGAAGCGTCACACAAAAGATGCCGTTCAGGAAGTCAGATGTTTTCACTCGGTGCGTCGAACTGATCCTCGTCGGCTGAAGCAATGCGCCACATGTTCACATGACGGTCGCAGATGCCTCACTTCCCCCGGTGTGGGAGGGCGGGTCACAAAAGAACTCGAGTCGTAACTCTGCTGAGGAGCGATCTCATTGGCACTGTACACATGATCAAGCTGCCTTGCAAAACACGCTGTTCCACTGAAGTAAAAACTTTCAATCACAAATCTTCAATCACATGTCCGCAGGAAAGTCCAAGCGTTCTGAGATGCATTCCCCCCCGCCCCCCCTCAAGGCTCCCGAACACACTTTTGGTCAGGCCCAAGCAGCGTGTTCTCACGCCTTGAGCCGAACCTTTTGAGCCTTGAGGGTTGAGGACAGGGTTTAAGGGAAAATCAGACTTCGCATGAAAATCAAAGCTTCCAAAACTCACATGCACAATAGCAGAAGCTCCACGCCAATGCAAATGTCGTGAGAGGAAGAATCAGCAGTCCATCAATCTCAAGCTTGAAGCGTCACACAAAAGATGCCGTTCAGGAAGTCAGATGTTTTCACTCGGTGCGTCGAACTGATCCTCGTCGGCTGAAGCAATGCGCCACATGTTCACATGACGGTCGCAGATGCCTCACTTCCCCCCCGTAGGAAGGCAGCAAGGCCGTCAGTTCAAGCCATCACCAAGGTGTTTTGCTCTGCTCCTTCTCACGACGCGACATCGAAGTCTCTCTTGATACCAGGTGTTGTAAGCTGACGCGTGCATTCACGAAGGCCTCCCTGGAATGAATCATCCGAAGGAAAATGTCAAGCGGCAGATCGTCAAGCTTCAAGGGAACCCTCAGCTCCGGACAGAAACTCGAGAAATCGTGATTGGTGATAGCGTCAGACAAGGTGTTCTCATCCCTCGGCCTCCACTGCAGTGTGAGCTGCTTGTTCACCTTGTGTAGAGCCGCTGCACATGCCATCTGAATGCCCATCAGCGGCCACTTAGTGCTCGAGCCCTTCTTCTGCAGCTTGCCAGTCGAAGAATTGTCTGTCCCCCCGCAAATCATAGTCCTTATGTTGTCGTGCACTCCCGACGTCTCCTTTTCCAGGTGATCAAAAACTTTCAACGCAGCAAGCGAGGCCAGCAACTCCGCACTCGTCGAAGCCCATTGGCTATCGCCGTCATCTTTGAAAAGGCAAGGCAGATCCTGTTGCGACACATCGAGGCAGAACCAGCGTGCAACTGACGGGTCCGTCCCATTCTCAAGCGAGTAGCCCCCGAGCACCACCAAGCCGTTTGTGCATTTTGCATCCGTCCTGAAACTCTCGCGCGGCGCCCGCCAATCCTGGAGCACACTGTGGAGTCCCCTGGACTCCGCAAGCTGTTCCCTGATATAAACAAGCGACACGAAGACCATCTCCGGAATCCTCGCCACAGTCCCCTTCTGCAAGACGGCATCAAAAGCATACAGCGGTGCAAGAAAAGGCTTGATCCAAGTCAACACCCTGGAAACAAAGTTGAGCCGCCCAAGGAATTCGGCAAAGCGCCGACCTGTGACGAACCAGTTGTTCGCCTCGGCATTGTCGATCCAATCAAGAACCCAGCGCGTCCTCTTGAGCGAAATCCCGGCGGCACTCTCTCGGTAAGAAAGCCAGTAGCCCACGAACTCGCACTCAACACCACCGTGAAACTTCCGGTAAGAAAACGGCGTGCCCAGCACCTCGTAAGCAGCCAGAATCATCCAGAGCACCACGTATTTGTCGGGACCAGTCACCACGATATGAAGGTCATCAACGTACACAATCTGCACATTCCAGAGCCGTCCCATCACTCTCAAGACCCAGCGTCCGATGCATCCGAACAATCTGGCCCAAAGGATCGCAGCTGAACTTACCCCGAAAGTTCCTACGCAATTAAGCCAAATCACTTTAGATGCCGACGAAGTCCGGCAGCCCATCAAGGGCCAGTCGCGTCGTCGTATTTTGGACCTCCTGTGCGCCTTGGCAATGTCCGCCGCAATGGAGAAGGGGACGCCGAAATCCTGCCGCGCCCTGGACACGGTCTCGATGATTTCTGCAGGTCCAGGCACTTCGAGTTTGTCTGCAATCCTTATACCATTGTTCAAGCGGACGCCGTGGGTGGCATCGTGAAGAGGGCGGACATCACCACTTGGTTTAAGAATGGCCCCCATGGCGGCCACCAGAAGTCGCCCCTCGCCGTACTCCGCCTTCACGGCCCCTTCAGTCGTCGCCACCTCCCGCTCCTCAGCCCTGAAGTGCTCTTCGATCTTATCTGAAGACAGCTCGGCAGAAGAGTAGTTCTGCATCTGCGGTTCAAACTCACTCTCATCCAGCTTGCGGAAGCGGTCCCTCGGCCGGAACACCTGTGGCGCCGTTGGAAGTGGCGAGTCGAAGCCCACCGGCATCCCCTCGGCATAACACTCTTCCCCCTGCACAAGAATCTCCCAGTCGGGGTCACCAAGTAGCCTCAGCGACTCGGCCAGCAAGTACAAGTGGAACGGCTGCCGCTCGGGTACACGCAGCAGGTCTGAAGACGCCCCTGGGATCAACCCGACGATCCTCTGCCTCAACTTCTGCAAGGCAGACTCCGCGAAAGGAGAATTCTTCACATGGCCCGTCGCGAGACGGAACGCCATGTCCTTGGGGTCTTTCAGCTGATCAATCACAAAGTCTCGTAGCAATCCGCGAATTCCCTCTGCATGTGCCACCTCATCACTCGACGCCAACTTCTCTCTCGCCTCGGGAGCCCAACGGCCAGGCGAACACAACCCGAAGCCGTCCACAAACTCTTGCTTGCCCATTTCAAACTTGCAGATCATGGGCTGCCCGAAAGCGCGACTAGTCTTGGGGTCAAAAGCTTCCCTGGCCGACTCCTCATGATCGACCACCACGACCTCCTGAGCGTCTCCAGTGCCTGAGTTGTCTATCGCCGGCACTGCTGCAGCCAAGGTGAAGTTGTCTGAGGAAACGAAGGATTCCGCTGGTGCCTCCCCCCCCGCAGGAGAGGAATCCAAGACAGGAAAGCCCAATGAAGCCAGAAAAGCCGAATCATCAACAGAGAGCAGGTGCACGTTCTGAGGGGTGTATGCAATGGCGATGAGACGATCCCCAACCCAAGGTTGGGTAGCGTGCAAACATCCACGGGCATCCAGGTAGACGGGTCCGTCTTGCAAGGAGTGTACAGTGCCTGTGACGGGCGAGCCGTGAAAGGATCGCACCTGGGTACCTGAGTCATCCTGTATCCAAATGCCACCATCAGAAAAGGAGGAAATTGCCACAATCAAGTTGGGCACAGCTGCATTCCGCGGATCACGATGAACCTCACTAGTAACGTTCTTTGTGAGAACAAAAGCAGCGTAACGGTGGTGCGGGTCCACGGAGTGAAGAAAAGCATTGATCACACGCATGGACTCGGGGAATGTAAAACAAGTGGACCGCGGTGCGGTGAGACCCTCCTGGTGCACAGTGCCTCCAAAGAAAGCGGTGCCAGGTTCTGCACTGCCTGTGATCTTATGAGGCCGAGTCTTAGGAAGCAAGTCGAAAAGAATCTGAACTGAAGCACGATCGAAAGAACCGCGTGCGATGCACTCCGTGGCAAAGGCTTCGGCGGATGAAGGGATGTTGGCTGGGATCAGGTCGGAGTCAGCCACGGCCCTCAGCTCAGGCACCACACTCAAAGAGAGACGGGCGAAGAAAGCAGCGAACTCCGAAGGGTAAGCCGCCGTGGCTGCCGATTTCCAAGTGCCATCCTGAAAACCGCAGGCTCGATCTGCATGTGAATGCGGACAGCGCAAGAGCGGCCCCACGTAGTCCCCGTCATCATTGAAACATGGCATCTGTATCCCAAAGTTCAACGCTCCGGGCAAATTGGATAACAAGCGGGTGGGTTTGCATGACGTAGCCCCGAAAAGGCATTGATGCAATGCCCAGCAACTGACATCGCCTCCAGCGCAAATCTGACGAACCTCATCAAAAGACCAAATGGAAGCAGGCCTCTCACCAGACGGCACACGGCCCAGATCTTCAGGGTGCTCAAGAATGAAGTACAGGCCCTGCTGCCTCTGTAAACGGATGGCCTCAAACGATTGTTGCACGAAGAAATTTGCCAGCTCAACTTTAGTGCGATTTGAATCACGCAACCAAGGAAAACCCAGCAGATGGCCATGTGAACGAAGTGGGCGTGGGCCAAATGCCCCCGCAAAACGATGTCTAGCCCGCGAAAAAGTGGAACAAGGCGGGCTCAAAATAAGGATATCATAGGCTCCAGACGAAATGTCCTTGAAGAGACGCTCCCAAAGCCTGTGCGACGATAGATCCTGTTCAGGACCTCGCAGCAAATCAAACTCATGCAAAATTAAATCCAGTCCCCGCGACGTGCAGAGCTGCTGTAAGTGTGATCTGATATCTCCTTCCCGTGCCTGCCCAGCGAAAAGATACAGCACGGTGAGTTTGGAACGTCAGTTGGTGGCTTGCGCCCCGGTCGGTGCTGCCGCCTTTGCTGCCAAGCTCTGGAAATGCTGCCACATCGGATGGGACTGCATGCACCCTCGGACGCGACATACATGAACTCGACCGCAGCTGCCATCACAACCCTGAGCGTTATATGGAAAACAAATCTGACGTCCATCCGGCGTGTGTGTCCAGAGCGCATGATCACTCTTGCCCTTGCCACCGCCGAGGCCCTTGCCATCGCCCTTGGATTCATCGCGGTTGGCCTTGCCCCCCTTGCCGTTCTTGCCCTTTCCATGGCCACGTCCTTTGCCTGTTCGCTGCCACTTGGCCGGGCTCTCGGACCAATCATTGTCCCACTGTCGGAACCGTCGCTGTGGCCAGAAAGGATCTGGCCGCGGTGGAGGTGCAACCTGCTGAAGGGCAATGGGCGATGTAAAATACTGCTCCTTGAGCTGAGCATCGGACGTCACCTCCGCGAGTGTATCCTTCAAAGGCCGATTGCCCTGTACAGCCCGTTTGATTGCCTCCTTTCGCAACTCAAACTCGAAATTCAGCAACACTGACCAAGGGGGCCGCAATGGTACATGTTCGGTCTGATTGCCCTTGCCACCTGCCATCGGCACCTTCATAAGGTAAACCTTGTCAGACAGCAGAAATGCAACATACTGATTCCAGCACTCGGGGTCCATGCCTCGCAAGAGCTCGCGGTTGCGATACTTGGTCGCCAAGAAGCACCACAGGTTGCACTCAACACGCATCACCGTGCGCAATTCCTCAGTGCCCTGAGGCAATGATCCCTTGACCTTCGTCCGCACGATGCGAACATGGCCTGAAGAATCGACTGCAGTCTGGATCCCCTGAGTCTTCACAGTCTTGCGTGATGTAACCTCGGACAGCGGCGAAGCCGTCGGCTCATGAGCCTCAAGCTCCTCCATCTTGCATGAGATGTAATCCTCGGAAGGCTCATGTGCATCTTCAAGCCTGCCGTGGGTCGCCTCGAAGGCGGCTCTCATCGCACTCCGATCTGTCTGTGTGACGGGCCTTGAAACCCCCAACACGCGCGCTTCCGCGCGAAGCTCCTGCTCTTTCGCGGCAAATTGTTGACATGCCTCCCAAGCACTAATCACAGCTGAGATCCCAGCACGCTTATCAAGAGTAGTAGGCTCCAGAGCGAAATCGTTCTTCAAGGCATCTCGTATCCCTGCACGGGTGTCCTCATAAGACTGAAACCGCCTCACAGTCTTGAAAGACTGTGTGAGTTTGTACTGCAATCCAAGCGGGACTCCAGCTTCCTGAAGGATGTGTGCAAGTTCAGCATCGACTTCAGTGGACAAGAACTTCGAAGCCGCTTCCTCACTCACTCCAGCTGGCAAATCCATGTCTGGAACTCACTGTAAGCTACCTCCGAACACACTGTGTGAAGAAATGCCACTGTGTCTGAAGAGTCTGATCGGCTCACCTCAATTAGCACAACGTTAAGACAAGAAAGACATGTCAAAGCACTGCACCTGATACTGACGTGACTGCGGCTCTTCTCAATCTGATGCAATGTCCCAATCTGATACTCACGGGACGTGGCACAACCGAAGTACTTCCTGCTTTGACTCACGGGACAAGCCACTGATGCGACGAAATTTTCACACCCCTCATGTGTCACGGCTCCACTGCATCTGAGGATGCGGACTCACTGCTGACTGCCCCTTGCTCCTGTAGCCGGGGCCTGCATAACTTACAGATTGCATCTGCAGAATCCTGAGTGATGCTGTACAAAGGAATGGTCTCCAAGCAACGCTCCTGCCTTACAGCACAAGTGCGTGACATGTGAAGACGTCTGTGCCCACTACGACTCACAACAACAAAGTATGGCATGGCGCATCTGCATCTTCCGGAGAAGGCGCCGGCTGGTCCTTCGGTGGCTCGGCCACCGCTTGCTGATGGCTTCCAGGGTCAACTGCAATTGCCGGAAACTTTCCTTGAAGACTCCAGCACAAGTTGAGTGCACACCACACCATGACATTGTGGCGTGCAACAGCCCCGTTAGAAACTCCATGTTGCTCCGCAAACGCCTTTAAGCGAAGAAGCAGCTCCTCCTCGATGTAGCCGGGCTGGTTCTTCCCAGTCAAGAGTGTTTCGCACACCTCAGCCTGAACTTGCTGTATAATTTGTCTGGCCGTCAGCACATAAGCGGTTGACCCCTGCCGGGCAGCCGCCCACCGTCCGAGAAAGTCGCGCTTCTTTTCGTCGATCCCAATTGCTGCCGCCAAGGATGGAAGGAAATGCCTCGGCGAGTGCCCGGACCAGAAGAGCGCCAGCTCCTTCGGAACCAGCTTCGTTGTCTTGCTCAGACCCCAGACTCCATCTTTCTTCCCCGGGACCGGCAGCTCCAGGATCACACGTCGCACAAGGTTGGCGACGCCCTCTGCTCCAACGTACTCCCTCGATTTGACTTCCCACGACTCACCAATGTCTGGACACAAGAAATCCCGAGCAAACTTGAAATCCTCGCTCATCAAGAGTTTGCATGAATGCGCAATCCAGTCATAGCCAGAAAGGCTTATGCTCCTCACAAGGTATCCGTGCAGCTGCCCGATCCGTTTTCCAGGTCCAGAGGTCTTGGTCCGGGAGAGAACAAATTTCATTCCAAGCTGTGACAGCGTAACACTCGAAGGATCGATCCCCTGTATATCGTCACATCGCAGCGTTCCCCAACACATAAGCAAGAAAATGAAGCATCCGAACCGCAGCCCAGGGGGTGTCCCGACCTTCACCAGCAGAATCTCAGCCGAGAGCACCATCGCCACCGTAACGAGCTCCGCCTGCTTGACCGGCTCGGCACCTGTCTCCAATTGCATCGTCCATGCCTTCACAGACTCCACAAGTAAAGGATCCTCCGACAGCCTATCTGCTGAAGGCCTCTGCCCAACCAGCTCCAGCAAACCAAGGCTTGACAAGATACTCTGCGGAACAGTCTTCCCCATCGGCCTGATCTGATGCCTCTCATCGAAGTACTGCAGCAACAGCGATGCGTCTCCTGGCCAAGGTTTCCCGGTCGCCTGAATCATCCACTCGCGCACCGGCTCCCACGTGCGAGCCCGATTCTTCAAGGTCTTGCCGCGCCTGCTACCGAACGCCCGTAGCCAGGCCGATTCCGCGTCAGCCAGCGATCCAATTCTCTCAGATGCTGGCAGAGCCGCCTCCTGGATGTAGCCCGCGAGCTTGAGACCCCAGCGGCGCCTGCACAAGTCCTCTGCTTCCACACGCGCCCCTGTTCCAGCTTTGCGAAGCTTTAACTTCTTCTCAAGAGCAGCCAAACCCAGCACAGGATCAGAAGCCAAAAGCCCCTCATACAAATCGGCAGCCGTCACACTGGGCCCACGACGGATATAAGGCCCCCGTCGGACATTCTGCCCGATCTCGCGAACAGTCCTTTCCACTGTCCCTTGATGAAGCGCGCACCACTTATGCACTGACTCTGTAAGCGCCACACGATCCTCAATCTTAAGAACATCACTCATCGAATCATCCACGATTGCCTGTACATCCTCAAGCGTAGCTGCAGCCAAGCAAAAGTTTCCAATATGAAAGAAGACCTTCGAAACACGCTCGCAGAATACAGGGTTGATTTCTCGAAGCTGCTGCCACTCCGAGCCCATTGCCGGAATTCACTCAAGGTGAGCCATAGCGCCGGAGGTCCCCTACGCCCACCCACTCACAAAAGAACTCGAGTCGTAACTCTGCTGAGGAGCGATCTCATTGGCACTGTACACATGATCAAGCTGCCTTGCAAAACACGCTGTTCCACTGAAGTAAAAACTTTCAATCACAAATCTTCAATCACATGTCCGCAGGAAAGTCCAAGCGTTCTGAGATGCATTCCCCCCCCGCCCCCCCTCAAGGCTCCCGAACACACTTTTGGCCAGGCCCAAGCAGCTAGGGCAGGCGAACCGGGTGGCCAACCGCGCACCCCGGGCGCACACCGGATCCATCCCGACTCGAGTCTCCATCAGCTCATTGCAGCTCGCGTAACCGTGCACTCCAGGCACGAAAACCGGGATCCATCCCGACAGAGCTTCCATCAGCTCATTGTCACTTGCGTAACCGCGCACTCCAGGCGCGAACCGGCTATCAGCTCATTGCCGATTGCGTAACCGAGCACACCAAGCGCGAACCGGGATCCATCCCGACAGAGCTTCCATCAGCTCATTGTCACTTGCGTAACCGCGCACTCCAGGCGCGAACCGGATCCATCCCGCCAGGGCTATCAGCTCATTGCCGATTGCGTAACCGAGCACACCAGGCGCGAACCGGGATCCATCCCGACAGAGCTTCCATCAGCTCATTGTCACTTGGGTAACCGCGCACTCCAGGCGCGAACCGGATCCATCCCGCCAGGGCTATCAGCTCATTGCCGATTGCGTAACCGCGCACACCAGGCGAGAACCGGGATCCATGCCGACAGAGCTTCCATCAGCTCATAGAGCACTCCAGGCGAGAACCGCGATCAAGCCGAACTGCTGTACCATCGACACTTGCGTAACCGCTCACTCCCCGCGTGAAACAGGATCCACTGGTAGCTGTTCCATCAGATCATGTCAAGTGTAGAAGCACGATCACCAGGTTCGAACCGGGAACCATCCCGCAAGAAACACGTCAGCCTCCAGCCGCAAAGAGACCCAAAGTGCCGGCACTGTCGCCCTACTGTGACCCACGCCTGCTTGCTGGGTGCTCTTCGGCCTGGAAACAATCCTAGGCCTTAGCGCCGCCCCTGGGGTCCCAGCAAGCACGCTGGCGAAAGGGTTAACAACCACAGCAGGCCCAGGGGGGCCTGCACAGAATCTTCGAACTCCGGCTTGATGCTCGAACAGGTAGCAGATCCAGAGATCCCTCTGAGAGCGGCAAGCAAAGTCCGGCTGCACTTGTGGGTGACAAGCACCTCTGCGTTCTATGAGCGTCGTAAGCATGCACCGATTCTCCACTGCAAGGGACAGAGCTCTTCGACTAAACGTCAAGGCAGACATCAACATGACCACCACACTTGCCGGCAACCAAAAGTCTCTTCAACCCGTCAGCCACCAACCTTCCTTGCTGCTTCTCTTGAGTTTCTTTGAAAGCTTCCAAGCCCGACATAAGTCTGAAAATGTTGAGCATCCGAGCTGCCAGATTGACTAAAACCAAACGTTGGCTACCAAGAGCAGAGTCCAAAGAGCTGCAACTGCCGAAAGCAGCACATGCAGCAGCAGAGTTGCATGGATGTGCCCCTAGTCACCTAGTCGGAGCGGACCTCCTCTGAGCCCCCAGAGGTCTGCAGCGCAGCTGCCAGGACATTTCGCGCATGCTTCACGTGGTAAAGCACGCGTCGTCGGTCAGCTTCCTTTGACAGGTCAATTAGAGGCAGAACTTAGCTCTGGACCTGTCTTATCCAGCTTGCATCCGCATTTAGCATGAACGTGCCTGAAGTGATTTTAGTGCCACACTCAAAGTGTCGTTGACTGACTGCATCTTCTCCGGACTAGTTGGGTGATATCTCACAATCGCATCAAAGAATCCGTTGCGAATGTGCTCCTCCCAGTCGTTGAGCGTAAGCCCAGCCCCAACAGCCACAAAAGCTTGTTGAATATTCATACCCCGGTTCGAACATCTCTTGCCACAATGGTAAGGACATACTGAGTTTTTACAACAAACAAACCGGTTCGGACATCTCTTGCCACCAGATCAAGACATTCCAAGTTCTCTTGCCACAAAGCTAAAGACATACTGAATTTTTAAAAGAACCTGGTTCGAACATCTCTTGCTACAAGATCAGGACTGAGTTTTTTAAAACAACTGGTTCGAACATCTCTGGCCACAAAGATTATGAGTTTTCCAAACAGCCCGG
Organism: Symbiodinium sp. CCMP2592; assembly: GCA_905221615.1. Taxonomy (NCBI): domain Eukaryota; class Dinophyceae; order Suessiales; family Symbiodiniaceae; genus Symbiodinium; species Symbiodinium sp. CCMP2592. The sequence continues at coordinate 297,431 of CAJNDT010003746.1, forward strand.
TTCGGACATCTCTTGCCACAAACGATAATCTGAGTTTAAAGAATAAACTGGTTCGAACATCTCTTGCCATTAGATCAAGCAAGACATTCTAGGTTCTCTTGCCACAAAGCTGGAGACACACTGATTTTTGAAATAACTTGGTTCGAACATCTCTTGCTTCAAGATCAGGACACACTGAGTTTGTTCAAAAAACTGGTTCGTTCATCTCTGGCCACAGAAGATTATGATCTTCTTGCAGCTAATCTGAGTTTAAATGAAAACTGGTTCGAACATCTCTTGCAAACATTGCTGAGTTCGCTGCAAGATCACGAGAAACTGAGTTTTCCAAAATTACCTGGCACATTTCTGCAAGATTTGAAATTTTGTCAAACAGTCCGGTTCAAGTGGTACAAAGGAATACATTTTACAAAGATTCCAAAACAAACTGGTTCAAATCACAACATAAGTAAAACATCTGAGTTCCAAAGTTTCCACTGCAATCAGAGTGACTTTTTACAAAGATAGAATTGGTGTGACTGCTATCAACTTGATAATTCACAGAAAAACATCTGTCAATGGGCAAAAGGTGTGGAAAAGATGCATTCTGCCAGAAGATGTACATTTCTTGACAAGTGCAACAGCATCACATTCGAATGCTATTGCAAGGCATGCTCCAACAACAACACACTGTCTGATGCCGGTTCGGAGAAGGCAGTAGTCGCCTCGGACCCGGAGACTTGCCTCGAACGATCGAGAGTGGCTGCCTCCCTCTGAGACCCACCGTTCTCGAAAACAGCATCCGGGTCTTCCCACGCTGCGCGCTCTGCACCATGAATCAGGGAGTCCACAGCACGGCCGAGGTGTCATCGTCACTGGCATCCCTTTGATCCCCGAAACCCGGCTCAGAGGCAGGAGCACTCGCACTAGGAAGGGCTTCTGAGCCACGCTAAGCCAGGACTAACCGTAGGCCGGTACCAGTTCCTTTCCGCCTCAGTCTCGAATACGCTGTCGCCGGGCAGCTTTTTTGGGTCGAGCCGGCAGCGACGGGTCCTTTGCATAAAAGACCTGACCGTGTCATGTCTGGAAGATACTTGCCACACCGAACATCTAACACAGCTCCGCAACGGTCCCGCTTAAATGTCTCTTGAATAGGTGACGACTGATCGCCGATCCTTCAAGGACAAATGGTGCAGGAGTCCTTGACATGTCCGTCTTGCTTGCCCACGATAGGGCGGTATGCTTGCACGAGTGGCAGTAGATCAGTCCCCATGCTCGCATCCCCGGACTGGAGGATCGAAGCGAAGAAATACAGGACAAACCTGCCCGTCGGATCCGACGACCGCTCCAAGACCGATTGAGCATGGGCGACTGCAGCAGAGGCAGGCTGCAGGCTCCGGTGGCGACCGGATGGCCCAACAAGCGCCACACCTCAACCCAAGCTTAAGCCCAAAGACCTTGACCCACACCCCGCTTGGGGCCACTGGGCTCAATTCGAGCCCCAACGGATTGCCGTCGATGCACACTTGCGTGACGTTGAGATGCACTCAAGGAAACCTTCACCGTCTGCAAAATCGATGATCATCATTTTGACTGCCCTCACATCCCCTACAAGGGCCCTCGAGTGAATGCAAAACAAGCAAGCACCTGCAGCATATCTATCTCTTGCATGACGGCCTGGACGAAAGCTTCAACGTATGCCACCTCGCGAACCTGAAAAGGCCTGGCTTGCACGCGAGGGCGACGGTTGAACCGCACCTTGCGAAGATGCCCTTGCACAAAGCGGGTGCTTATGAGGATCACCAATCGCACCCACGCCCAAAATGAATCTCGCGAAGTTACAAGCTTTGATGCAAGATCAAACACAGAATGCGAGGCACCACTCTACTGCAAATGCTGGGTGTTCGATCAACACCTGAAAGTTGATCAGGACACAAACTGTGAAGCATGCTCTTTGGAGGTGAGGTTTGGCGCCTCTTCTCTTGAAAAAGAAGCGTCCAGGGGCTCCGTCCGGACTCCTCTTCGTCTAGCTAGTTCTGATTCAGGTTCGTCTGACAGCGAGATAGATGAAGTCCTGACTGCGAGCCAAACAGACTCCGCAGTGAACCCAGGGTTCGAACATAGAGTTCCCAAGCCCCGGGTTCGAACACAGAGTTCTCCAACCGTTTGAACATGGAATTCAAACTCCAGGTTCAATCTAGGGTTCAACTCTGAGTTCCGGAGTCATGTGTTCTCCCTTCCCCCCCCGCCCCGGAAGTTTGAATCGAGGTTCCGGAACACTCCAAAAACCTATGCTCACCTGACCCAGGGACGCTCGCCACCCGGCAGCTCCTGCACCTGATTCTCTTCCCGGGCGACCAACCAGTGAAGAATGACCATCGCTTTGAAGTCAAATGCGTCGAAATGCGCGAAGCGCCATAAGCGGACTGGAAAGTAAAAGTCCCTCTTGTGGCCCTTTTTCGTCAACACTTCATCAAATTAATGCCGTGACAGAACAAAGAAACTCTGGAACGTCCTGCTGCCTGGCTTGCAACGTCTCTTCTCTATTGAGTCCGTGAGTTACGCCTTTGGGAACGCGGCGGAGCGAACCCCTTAGATCATCCGGGCTGGAGGGCTGCGTCCCACGCCGATGTGCCGAGAGTGCAAGCTGCTCCAAGGGTGGTCCATGGCGTACGCCGCTTGAATCACGCCGGGAAAAGCAGAAGGTTCGTACACACACACAAAATAAAAATGCCAAAAGTACACATTTTTGAAATTGTCAGTCTCAAATGACCCGTTAAATCGGAGCACTTTTTGCTGTCGCACATGACGTCGCTACTGAGCTCTGCTTTCTCCAGTACGGTGAAGCCCTACGTTCATGAATTTCAAAAGAAGCGAGCACTTTTTTTCTTTGCTGCCTGTTTCCAAACCAAAAATTCCTTGACTCTTCAAGATGGACCCATGATACAGAGTCGGATCCTACACGCTCAGACCTAGTATGACCGCAGATGTGCATGCCCTAACTCCTTGATAGACAAAACATTCCCGCAAGGTTATTTCCAGCATGCCATGACACATGATCCCGCCAGGTGTCTGAGCCGTCCTGCATGTGATCGCAAACAATGTCCCGCACGCACTCACAGAGGTTAATCACTGCAGGCAAACAAAGAACCCCGAGGCCTCCAGGCTCATGGGGACCTGACTCCGAAGCACCACAGCGCAGACTTTTACTCGGACCTCGGAATCTTCTTGAATCGCTTGTCAAGACAATGCACCCAGTCCCTGATGGGCTTGCCCTTCCAGCATTGCTTGCAGCGCCAGTGCGCCGCTTGAACCGCCCGACGTGAACGGCTTGTGGTTCGCGCACGGCCACATATAAAACGAAAATCATGATGCATCTGGCCCCGAATCCTGGGGCTAAGTGGAAGGGCGATGGAAAAGGCGACAAGGGCACCAAGCGCGATGCCGATGGCAAGCCGAAGTTGCCTCACCGTCCCAATAAAGGCATTGGCAAAGGGAAGTGTCCTGAGGCGTTGTCCGACTCTCGCTTGAAGCACAACTGTAGCAAGACCAAGAAACGCTTGTGTTGGAATTTTAATATGCAGGCTGGATGTAAGTTTGCGAAGCCCGGTGAGAGCTGCAAACGGGGCCTGCATATTTGTATGTTCTGCGAGCAGCCCCACTCCCTTCTCCAATGCCCGACTTACAAAGTCAACGAGTGACGGGAGGCTGCCGCTGTTGAGGCCGATTCTCTTGTTGATGATGAGCTCTTCGGTCTCGTCCCATGCGGCAAACCATGATTGCATGTCGGCACAGTTTGACCCGGTTGGCCCATTGGAACGTCCCAAGCCAGCCTCATCAGTGCTTGATCGAATTCCAAATGTTGTGATTGATGAGCGAGATTTTCCCTTGCCCGCTGAGCGGCGAGTGCATGCCTCTTTGCATCAGCAGAGCAATTTGCACAAGACGTTCTGTCGTCTGGTGAACCTGTGACAGCAACTTGTGTTGAGCAGCTTTTTAATTTGTTACCTTCTAAGTTGGATGAGCGATTCAGTTCGGATTCCGGCAGATCCTTTGTCGCGGGTGTTTTCCGGCATGGGGGCGTCGTTGGCCTCACGAACTCCTGCCGTTCGTTTCCCCAATCGGTCAGTTTGGCCATCACTTGGGCCATGCAGCAAGCGGGGACCGAGTTGTCAAATTTCACATTTTGCTCGATTTCTCTGAACCTCAACGTTAAGACTGAAGTTCACCGCGATGTGAATAACGATGATGCTGACAACCTCGTGCTGGCTGTCACCACTTTCTCAGGTGGACATATATGGGTGCAATCCGAGTCGGGCAGTCATGTGCTGCCTGTCAATGGGTCCTTGGTTCCTGGCGTCTTGTATGATGTTGCAGCAGCCCCAGTGCGGTTCTATGCACGAAAGCGCTTGCATTGCACACTGCCTTGGACGGGCGATAGGCTGGTCCTCATCTTGTTTTCGGGCGGAGATGCCACTCAATTGCCCAGCCTTGACTTTGAGCACCTTAAATCCCTTGGGTTTAGGCCTTCGGTCTCCACGTCCACGGCCAACCCGCCGTTGGCGTTTTTACCACCGCCTGCCGGAGCTTTTGAGCCCTTGCTTTCTAAGGTTTCTGCCAAAGTCAAAGGGGCGCCTCTTGAAAATCTCATGTTTCTTGATGTTTTCTGCGGTACGGGGGGGCTCTGTGCATCCCTTCGGCAGTTAGGCATGAAGCTAAGTGTCGGTTTAGACCGTCACGCGCAGCGAGGTTGCAAATGTCCCGTTGTCTCACTGGACCTCACGAAGCCAGGATCCCGGGCCATTCTGCTTGATCTCCTCAAACAGCCTAATGTTGTTGCGTGCCACTTGTCTCCACCTGTAACCACCAGTTGTGCCAATCTGATGGGCCCTCGCTCAGGTGGTTTTCGCAATGCAGCGCACCCTGAAGGTCTGCCTGGTTTGCAAGGTACTGATCTTGAATTGGTCCAGGGGGCTAATACACTTTTTGCCATGTGTGCCGAGGTCTGGCATTTCTGTTGGAGCCATGGGGTACTTTGCTCCATTGCTCACCCGAGTCGATCCATCATGTGGCTCTCAGCGTCACTTCGCTCCTGTCAGTCTACACCTTTCCTCTCCACCTCCCTGCACCAATGCATGTTCGGCTCCTACCGGAGAAAGGCCACTCGCCTTTTGCACACGGTTCCCTACCTGCAAAAGCTTGGTGTGACCTGTGACGGCGGCCACGATCATGAACCGTGGCGATCCCCTGCACAAAATCGCCTGAAGGATGCAGGCCTGCCGCCACTATTGTGCAAGACTTTTGCCCAGGCACTTGTGGATCAGCTCGTTGCGTGCGGTGCGCGCGCCCCGGCGTGCTCTCTTGCAAATGCTTCCCTGTCGCTCTCCATGGGCGCCCGTGTTGCTACAGCGACGCAACCCTCGGGTCGCAGGATCCCTCCACTGGTTCCTGAGTTTGCTCGCACAGTCGAGTTGGCAGGCCCGGCCGATCAGCTGCCGTGCACCTCAAAGACCAAGCTGGTGTCGCCGTGGGCGGTTCCCAATACTGTCTTCTGCCAACCTTTTCTTGCATCTTTGCCGCCAGGTTCCAAGTGCCTCCGAGCCAGCCCTTTGGTTCCACGGGGTCTGGCGCCTGCCTCGGAGCCAGCTAAAGGTGCGGGTTTAGGTAGTCCTGAATCCTCTGCCTCCTTGTGCCAGCCGGCACCTGCCTTGCCTGCGGTTGCTGAGGGTGTGGTTTCAGGTAGTCCCGACTCCCTAGTCCCCCAATGCCAGCCGGCAACCTTACCCTTAAATGCAGCCAGTGCGACACCTAATGCCAAATCTGGGCTTGAACTGCTTTTTGGCATACCATGGTCGCCCTCGGAGTTCGTCGAGCAGGCCTGCAAAGCGAAGCACCCGCGCTCCTTGGACCAAGGCGTGCCAGCCGGCATGTCAGCGTGTATTGATCGCTTGTGTGAGCACAGCTCGGTCAGTGTGGCGAGGGAACGAACGGCCGAACTTCGCAAGTGGATGCTTAGGAAGAAAGATCTTGACGAGAGTTTTGATGGACCCGCGCATTGCAAGAAGATCCTAGCTGGAAAACCCATGAAACTCTTCGGGGAGATGGTCGAGGCTGCCGGACATGCTGATGTGAACTTGGTACGAGATATACAGAACGGTTTCGACCTGCTTGGCGAGATCCCTTCCTCGTCTGTCCTGCCGAAGAAAACCACAGTGGCATCTCTCAGCGTCGAGGACGTAAGAATCGCCACCCCGGCGAATCAGCGTGCGATTTGGGAGGCTACCCGCGCTTGCAGGGATCCTGAAATCACTTCAGAAGTGTATCGCCTTACCTTGGAGAAGCGGGACAAAGGGTGGCTGACCGGCCCCTTCACTCTCGCCGATGTGCCGGAGACTGCTATCGTTACACGCCGTTTTGGCGTCAGGCAAGGTGTGACGACGACTGCCACCGGTGTGGCGGCTAAGATCCGTCCTATCGACGACTTCATCCGTCCTATCGACGACTTCACAGAAAGCTTGGCTAACTAAGCTTCTCGGCCCAAGACCGGTTGCTGTGAGTGGTGGGTAGCGGGGCGGGGTAGCTGTAGCCTTTCGTAGGGACACGCATGGACTGCAGCACTCGTTGCCGACTGTTTCCTGAGCCCACGCTGCACTTTCAGTCAGCGCGACTACGCATGCTTTTCATTACTTTGCTTGGCTTGGTGTTTTCCTTTTACAACTCTTCTTCACGCAGTATTTGTATTTGCCACATGGATTTTCCGGAGAACGCATGCAGTGCAGCAACAGCACCTTATGAGAACATGGTGATGGCCGCTCCGGTCCCAAGTCCGGAGGCTGGGGTCCCAGAAGAGTTCAGGCTTCTTGCACAACTTCTGGATCGCAGTAGAAGCGAGGGTTGGGGTTTCCTTCGTCAGGGCCCTGAGAGCGGGATGGATATGGATCTTCAAAAGCTTCTTGCACCCGCGAAAATCGACGATCGAGGCAGTCCTTCAGGGTTCACACAGGCTAGAAAGCGCTCCTATAAGCGAGCGATCCTTCGGGCGAGGAGATGGGGATACACGCAGTACAAAGGCACAGCGGTCGACGAGGGCGACCTCACGGGCATGTACACCAACAAAGCACAGCAAACCAGCCGTCAGCGTCACAGGTACACAGGGTCATTGCCGCGATCGGAGGCCTCGCTCTCTCTGCTTTCATGGAATTGCGGGGGACTCAGTACACTGCAGGATGAGCTGTTCACTTGGCTTGCTTCCACCGATTACCAGATCGTATGCCTTCAAGAGACATGGTTTAAGAGTCACATGGACTACAGCACCAGGGGTTGGCATTGTATCAACTGCGGCATCGGCGAGAGCGCAAAGCGGGGACAAGCAGGAGTGATGGTTTTATTTTATTGAGGGCTAGCCGATTTGATCAGCAGAGCATTCGCTTCAATTATGTGGTGGCAGGGCGACTCTTGCACGTGAAGGCCTATGGCAAGGGCATAGGCTGGGTGGAGATAGTCAACGTCTACCAGCATGCGTGGGGGCTGCACGGCGAACAGACCACCATAGAGGCCAAGAGGGCTACGCTCTGGGAGAAGATGAGGCTAACGTTGGGCCAGATCCCTCAGAGCAGTGCACTTGTCGTTTGTGGTGATTTTAATACTGCGCTTCAGCACCGAGCTCCATATGTGGGTCGAGGTCTTCCGAGGCAGCAGCAGAGTTCGTCAGATGCAGAGGCTCTGGAACACATTCAGAATGATTTTGATTGCATTGCTGCCAACACTTTTCACAGGTCGGGGTCGTACACATACATACATGAGGGATTCGCGAAAGCGCGGCGCTCATTCATTGACTATGTGATGCTCCGAAGACACAAGCACCGCTCCATCACTTCCAACATCATCCGCGATTTTGAGGTGGGACGCTGGCGAGCAGGAGGGCGGCATCTACCTGTCCATGTGGTCTTCACGCATCGACCTTACTACTCCAGTAGTCCCAGAACACCCTGCGCAGAATGGCCGAGCTGGAAATGCAAACTCCTCGCTCAACAGGTCAAGGAGCATCCCGAACTTGTGGAGCAGTTTCAGCAACAGGTTGCGGAATCACTAACGGCTGTCACCTCTTACGAGCCCCAGCAGCTGAATAACCTGCTGCTTGAGGCGGGCAAAAAGGTCTTCACGATCCGGAGGCCCCCGAGCTTACCTGCTCCAGCTGAGGACCCAGAGCATGTCGTTACCATCAAAACCATGTGGGAACACTACAGGGAGATGCGCAAAGCTCAGCTGGATCGCTCCGGCAGTGGGCGGGCTACGCTGCGAGGAGCCATTCAGGCTTGGTGACATTGGATGCAGTTCCATCGCATGCATCGGCAGGTACAGAGACACAGTCGTCGTTTACGACGACAGCGGTTCGAAAGGCTCCTGGCTGAGGCGCAGGCCCATGAACGCTCGGGTTGCAGTTCAGCGATCTTCGATTTATTGCGTAGGCATGCACCGAAGCAAGCCCGTCGACGTGCCCAACTGCGAGACGTGAGTGGCAAGCTCATGACTCCAGCAGAAGAAGCACAGGTACTGCTCACCTTTTGGCAAAGTGTCAATGGTGGAACCAGGCCCAGTGGAGACGAGCCCAACAGCTACACGTTCCATATCACATGCGGGGAGCTCAGAGATGCTCTTCGGCGGTTACAGGGTAACAAAGCAGCTCCCAAACATTGTGCTCCACACGTGTTCTGGAGCATGGCTTCGGAGCACATTGCCACGTTCATGAGCGAGCAGGTGTTCCATGATTGGCAGCAGGGCGGAGCTCGTGTCCCTCAGGACTGGGCTTCGGCATGGCTGGTGTTCCTAGGAAAAGTGGGCAAAATCGGGGACTCTCCCGCACATCTCAGGCCCATAGCGCTGCTCGAGCCCATGGGCAAAGCGGTTGCCGGCATCTTGAAGGATCGTTTGATGCCGTTTGTACAACCCTGGACTGCACAGCAGCACCTGCATGTTCTCCTCTTCAGGCTCTCTGTGTGGTCTTCGCACACTGTCGCGAAGTTAGGGCGGCCGCGCAGGCGCAAGGTCGCTCGCTTTACGATCTACGAGCAGGACACAAACGAGGCTCATGCGCTGGTGGTCTACAGCTCAGTATCAATTGTACCCAAGCAGTCGACAGAATCAGCCGCGACCTACTGCAGCGAGCACTGGAGATGATGGAGGTTCCAGCCGATTTAATCGGCATCATCATGCAGTGGGTCCATTCCACCAAGTTCCACATAGGCGGACATCCAGATGAAGTACAATATGGCTCCGACAAGGGCATTAGGCAGGGATGCAAGCTCTCGCCGACTCTCTGGGTCTGCATCTCGGTATACTTGCTTAGACACATGGACAACACCTTGGGATTGAATTGGTGCCAGCAGCACGGAGTAGGATTCGCGGACGACTTGCACTTCAGGTGGAGGTTTGAGGACGTGGCTGGCATGCAGCTGGCACTCAAACAGGCGGGCACAGTCTTGCAACTCCTTACTGCCTGCGGGCTCATAATCAGCAAGGAGAAAACCGTTTGCCTGCTAAGAGCAGATGGGGTTCAGGCACCGAATGCCATCAAGAAGGTGGTGCGCAAGACCAAGCAAGGCAAGCTGCTCAAACTCGACATGAACTGGGAATTGCCGCTCAAGAAGTCGCATATCTATCTAGGGGCCTGCATCTCCTACGAGAACTTCGAGTCACAGAACATGCAGCATCGACTTCAGGCATGCCGTGCAGCTTTCAGCAGATTACGTACCACGCTCATGGCGCACAGGGCCCTCAACATGCACCGACGGCTGCAACTGTGGAAGGCAACAGTGGTGACCTCAGCTATGTACTCACTTTTGGCCTCGGGTTTTAGTGCAAAGACGCTGGATCAGTTTCGGGTTGTGCTCACGCGGCAAGCCCGCGCCATTGCTCGCAGCCCAGTTCACTTGGACCTAGAGAACAATGATAAGTTCTGGCGGCGGATAGGCATCATGGCGCCAGTGGACATGATCCTGCAACGGCTCGAACGAGCCGTCACCGTCACCAACACCTTGAAGGCCAAACTGAAGGAACATGATGCCAGGGTATCCAGTACCATTCTTGATCACGAACAGACCGTTCTTGCTCAGACCCGGGAGATATTGACCGAGGCCCAAAAGGTCGCAGGCAACGCTGAAGACAGTCTGACACATGTGTGTCAGGAGTGCGGCGCTAAGTTTGGCACATGGGCAGCGCTGCGTGCACACGCGGGCAAGCTTCACAGTCAGGCCCGAAGACAGGAAGCCAAAGAGCAAACGCCCGACTTTGACCAGCAGCGGCGCGGGAAGGACGGAATGCCCATCTGCTCGCAATGCAATCATCGCTTCCCACGGTGGGCAGACATCCGCAAACACATTGAGGGCGGCCACTGTCAGGCAGCATCCACCATCGCGCCGGAGCCGGCATCGGGCACAGATAAAGACTCGGTCATGCAAATGGTCAGGGCAGGGCAGCTCGATGTGCAAAACTTGCGAGTGGAGGCCGTCACGGCTGATCTGCGCACGGAGCTCATGCAGCATTGTGCACTTTGCAGGCAGTGGCACCACGACCATAAGTATCTTAAGAGACATTGGCAGCGCTCGCACACAGAAGAATGGGAGACCCATTCAGCTCCTACATTTCAGTGGCGCAGGCAGCACATCGATAAAATCAAGGTGATGTGTGAGTGGTGTGGAGCGCAGGTCCCGAGCAAAGCGGAGCACAGGGACACTTGCCCAGTCTTGTTTCAGCTCTCCATGATCAGGTCCATCCACGTGAACCGCGAGCACAATGTACCCAGCCAAGCCAGTGCGCCTGACATTCCTTTTCCTGCAGAGGCAGAGATCAAAAGATGGCACGGAGCTTGTCAGTTGTGCGGACTTACATGCACATCACGATCTTTGCAGAAACACTTTGAGACGGTGCATGCTGAGTCCTGGAGCATGTTGGGGCCGCGGGTCAAACAGCTGTGTAGTCAGTGGACAAGTGGTCTGGGCAGTAAATGTCAATTCTGTCTAGGTGGCTACGGCAAGAAGATCAAACATGCCAACAGCTGCTCTGAACTCCTACAGAATGCGTTGTACAGTGTAAACCGGCATCGACTAACACACGAAGCGGGAGCCACATTGACCGACCATCATGACGGAGGAGTTGACCACAGCGGCCATGCAGTTCCAGGAAGTGTTCGGTCCGGTGTTGGGGAAGCGGTTGCTGCAGGAGGAGCCGAAGGAACAGGACAGACCGAGCAAGCAGAACAAACCGGCCAACAGGGGACCCAAAGGCAAAGGAAAGGGCAAAGGAGGGGGAAAGCAGTTGCGACGGCCACAGCACCAGCACCAGCCCAGCAGCTGGAACAATGGGTATACGGCGGGGACATGGACTGGCTCGTGGACGCCATCCAATTGATGGCCAGGATGATGGTGAGACAGGAGGATGTCCTGCACGTCCTCAGGCAGTCGACCGGATGGGTGTGGTGGCTGAGCATCTCCACACCAACCATAGTCCCGGATCTTTTTCAGGCGGCGCAGGTGTGGCGGAAGGAGGTGTCCCAACCCGACAGCAAGATGGCCAACACCAGATCGGCGCTCTTCTGGTGTCTGCTGCACCAGCTGGCGGCGACACGCAGAAAATCAGCAGCTCATGGTGGACGAAACAAAGCCGGGCATGACCACACAGGAAGTCGTCCATCTGCTGAACGACATGCAGGGCTTGGTGAGCGGCGACACAGTATCGCGCTTTCACTCAACGAGGCCACTAGTGGAACAGATGTCGGGGCATCTTGAAGTGCCGGATGACTTGACCGATGTGATTCTCAGGTGGACCCAGAATACGGTTTTTCACATTGACAAGGCCGACGAGTCTGAGCAGTATCATTCTAGTACTGGCATCCGCCAGGGATGCAAGTTGTCCCCTACATTGTGGTGTTGTCTGTACACCCATGTGCTACATGTTCTTGACCAACAACTTGGTGCGGAGTGGAGCTTAGAGCACCTGCTGGGATTCGCGGATGACACACACCTGCGATGGGAGTTTCAGGATCGAGAAGGCCTGCTCAAGGCCCGTGTTGAGGCAGGACGCGCACTCAGCATTCTTGAGGACCTCGGTTTCTGCATTAGTCGGGATAAAACAGTATGCCTGCTCAAGGCGGAGGGTGTCCAAGTTCCACACCTGATGCGCAAAATCACGCGCAAACGCCTGCAGCCCAAAGGCACTCTGCTGGTTCTCGATGAGAGATGGACGTTACCGCTCAAGCGCGACCACATCTACTTAGGAGCCGTGATCTCATATGGCAACTACGAGATGCTCAATGCACAACATCGCAGACATGCAGGACAAGCGGCCTTTTCACGCATGCGCACTACGCTTATGTCGCACCGTGCTCTCTCCCTCGACAAGAGGCTGCATCTGTGGCGTACCATTGTCCTGCCGGCCACTCTGTATTCCTTGTCTTCTTCAGGATACACCAGGAAATCCTTTGATCTCACCCGGGTCCTGATGGTCAGGCCGATTCGTGCCATTGCCCGCAGTCCGAGACACCTCACTGAGGAGAATGATCTGCATCTACTACAACGCCTACGGCTGCCTCAAATACATGAGATGCTGCTTCAGGTTCACAGTCGAGTCGTTGAGGCTTCCACTTCTTTGCGCCAGATCCTTAGTCCACAAGATGTACGTCTCACGCAGGATATCGTCCAGCGTGAATGTCGGCTCCTTGAGGTTTTCAAGCAACTTGTTGCTACGGATGCAAAGGCTGCTGGCACGCCGAACAGGCTCACGTGTGAGCACTGCGGGCAATCCTTTGACAATGATGCAGCCCTGCGGCAACACAAAGGTCGTATGCACAGCAAGACCAGAATGGAGGCGGCACCCACGGTGTTCGACAGGCAACAACATGGCACTGACGGCATGCCACGTTGCCGTGGATGCGGGCATCCCTTCGCTAGGTGGGCGGACCTTCAGAAGCACATCGAGGAGAACCACTGCCAAGGCAAAATCCAGGAGGAAGCGCCCGCCCCTGAAGAGCGGTCCTCCGTTCTGCAACAGGCTCGTGCTGGTGCGCTACATGTACAATCGCTCACTCTGTCCATGCTGACGGAAGAGCTTAGGCTGGAGCTGCTCTCACATTGTGCGTGTTGTAGACAGTGGATGCCCAACTCCAGATACGTCAAGATGCACTGGAATCGAGTGCACAAAGCTGAATCCCAACAGTCTCAGGCTCGTACACTTCAGTGGCGTCGTCTTTCTTTTGAGCCCATCAAAAACACCTGTCCTTGGTGTCAGGGAACAACTGCGGAACGCTCGGATCATCGGGACACTTGTCCGGTCCTCTTTCAGCTCAGTATGGTTCGGGCCATCATCCTGTGCACAGACGAGGCTGAATCTCCGGGGGCTGAGACAATGATGCCGGACATGACTATTCCAGCAAAGGACGACATACCGTCTTGGAACTTGGAGTGTATGCTGTGTCGCGAGTCGTGCACTGCCAGAGGGTTGCGCAAACATTTCGATCAGAAGCACCACGCGGTTTGGAATCAGGCTCAACCTAAAGTGGACTTGCTTTGCGCGGCTTGGGCAAAGGGACTTGAAACCAAATGTCAGTTTTGCAACAGTACCTACAACAAGCGCAATCGACATGCCATCACTTGTCCTGCTGTTACACAGACTGCCCTGGCGCGCGTGTTGAGCCATACCTCAGCCCCGGCAACGAGTGCACCACCGACGGATGGCGACTGCAATGACACCCGGAGCAGCACAGGCGGAGATTCAAGAGGTGTTCGGAGCCCTGGTTGCGGAGAGCGGGCTGCTGATGGGCATCGGCGCGGGCTCAAACCTGGGCAAGCGAAACTCGGAGAATCCGCAGGGACCCACAACGAGCCGACCAGCCAAAACGGGCCGCCTCAACAACGGCCAAAAGGGCGGGCGAGGCAAAGGAGGGCGACCGTGGCATCCGCAGAGCAGACGATTTGTTTCCGAGTCCAGCCACCAGCAGCAGCAGCAGGAGGAGGTGAGCATGGAGGACCTGTTGAGGCTCCTGTCTTCGATCATCATGCGACACGAAGACCAGTTGAAGATTCTGAGGCAATCAACGGGATGGGTGTTGTTCGCCAAAACAGCATCCCCGTCCATTGTACCGGGGATCATCAAAGCCTCCCTCAAGTGGAAGGACGAGGTGGTCAAGCCGGACTGCAAGTTCGCACATGTGAGCTTGCGCGCAATCCTCTTCTGGAATCTGGTGGAGCAGATGTTAGCAGTGCTACAGGGTCTTACGCAGGACATGAAGGACAAGGCTGTGGAAGAGGGGTGGATGAACAGAGCGGGAGCATGGGTGTTTCAGGAGTGGTCGCACGAGAAGCACTGCCTACAGGTCGACAGCACACGGGACCCAACGACGACGGAGGATCTCCTCAACATCCTACGAGAGCTGAAGACGCTCGCGACCTCGGAGGTGATCTCGGCCTTCTTTTCGAATCGACCGCTGACGGAACACATGCAAGGGCACATGGTAGTGTTCCAGCTGGATGTGTCGTTCAGAAAGGAGGTGGCGCATCGCTTCTATGTGTTGTTGGAAGCTCTTCAAGGACAGGCCGCCCTTCAACTGTGCGGTGTACAACTACGCAAAGAGGGCTTTCGGAGATCGCCGGCGGTGCAGAAGCTGGCAGAGCTGCTTCGATGAGGACGCTCAGCCTGAGCAACCCTTCCAATTACTGCTACATGAACTCAGTGATGCGGAGCTTATTATGGACCATTGTGCAGGATCCTACGCTTGACGGCTCCTTCGGCAGTGCCGGGCTCACCTTTCTTAAGAAACTACTGCAACACAAACAACAACCCGTGTTCATTGCAGGTCAGCCGATGTTCAACTTCGCTCTCCGCGGATGGAGGTCACCGGCAATACAACACGATTGTGCAGAGTTCTTTTCACACATCATTGACCGCTTGAGCATCACAGCATTTGAAGGTGAGTGGGAAGCACGTACAACGGTTGAGGACTCTCCGGGACAGTTTCGATGTGAGTGCTCTGATGCTGGTCAGTGCACGGAGGCGATATCAATCGACCTACCCGAGGGGCGAGTGCATACTGCTCAGTATCTCCTACATTGCTGGCACACGCAAGCTCATCCGCATGCCTTGAAGGTCGCACCGGCTCTTTTGCTGCTGCGCTTTTCTCGATATGTACAGGCGGGCCGAAGGATCAGAAAACGTGCTTGTAAGATTACTTGGCCACGGCAGCTTCACCTGCCGCTTTTCAGGGGGAACGATGATCTTACATCAGGCACGATCGCCTGCGATGTGCTGGCAGCTATTTCACATCATGGTCCCACTCTGAGTGCGGGACATTATACAACTTTGCTCCATGCTGCAGGGGGCGACCTTCATTGCGATGACAATACCGTTCCAGAGTTCAGGGTTAAGACCCCAGATGACACTACCCCATACTCGTCCAGTACGGTTTATCTTTTGTTGTGCAGGCGCACAACGGAGTCCGGCCCTTTGATGGTCGGGTGAATGCGCTCTTCTTCGTTTCGGGGAACCACAACTATGCCAGCACAGGTCACTCCTGGGGAGACGTGAGTGAGGGTCAACCTGTTGTGGAATGTTTTCACAGGGATATCTGCTCTCAGTGCAAAATCAGTGGAGCTTGCTAATGCTTTCAGTGCGTCCGTGCAACAACGTGCCTCTTGATTCTACACGATGTACAGTTGGGCATGCCCGCCGGTGCACTCCAGTTCCAGCCTTCTTTTGTTTTGCGCCTGCATGAACATACAACTGATGCGTTCCTTCACGGTCCACACAACACTTTTTCATTATCGGATACTTGGGCATGCGCTGGTTTTCTACACATGTCGGGCACACATGATCCGGATGCTGCCATCCATGCACCCTGGTTTGTGGAGGGACGCTTTGATGTGCATCTCTATTATCATGATTGGCCGGATCCCTACGAGCCCACTTCGCCGACGGTGATTGACTCCGATGTTCAGTCCAGCTCTTCTGCACGCACGGTGGAGTATATTCGGGATGACAATGTTGCTGATGGGCCACCCTTGCTGCGCTTATCATTCTATGTAGGTACCCCAAGTCTGCAACTGATCGAGCCTGACCCAAGTCACACCACGGAGTGTATGGCCAGGCACTTTCTACGTGTTGGCAGCTTCTTTGAGGATCAACTATCATCGTTGTGGGACCTACTTCCGCATGACAGCCCGCGTGGACATCAAACATTTTTCGACGGAGGCTCCACTGCTGCATTCTCGTTCACTACGGGTGCTTTTCAAGCTGGCGGACTGGTCGGCGTACGCAGCAACGCGCTTCAGATGCCATGGGTCACTGCATTGCTTTGTCGTATTGTGCACTCTGTATTGCTTGGCGAGGGTGCTGAGGATCATCACTTCACTTCGCTTTCGCTTTTGAGGAATGTGCATTCTGGCATACATAGAGATGGCAACAATCATCCTTCCTGCAACAGCTTGCTTATCCCATTGAGCCGCTTCTCTGGTGGTGAATTATGGTGCTACAATGCTGCTTCAGGGGACGTTTGTTATCCTGGTACTGATTTGCCGGGGCTGGCTCACGCAGTGACTCCACCTTTTCTGGAGTTCGACTCACACGAGCTGCATGGTACTCTTCACTGGACTGGTATTCGTGTGGTACTCGCGGTGTATCACATGAAAACTCCGGATGCCTTGAGTGACGGCGAGATGCAATTCCTACGGCAGGTGGGTTTTCAGCCGTTGCATTCCAGTGAGATGAGTGAGACCTCGATGCGGTAGACTGTGAGCCGTAACTCTAGTGTGCTGCGCTGGGTTGTAGTTCTGCAGTGCTTGACTTGTGAAACTCCAGGCTGATGCCTTTCCTAGGTTCGCGTAGGTGCCGTGTTTTGTACAGTAGTCGAGACTTGGTAATGTTACACGTTGCCTGGTCCCCTTTTCGTAGTGTCTTCTGTAGCCTTACTGAACTTGTGTGTCGTGCACACGAGTGCAATCTTTTACGCTTTCTGTAGTTTGCTGCATGATCACATCGCTTTTGGGTGCTACACCGGGTGTGATCTGCTGTGTTGCTTTTGGTGCTTAGGCACGGACATGGCTGAGACCTTGAGTCTCCGGGCTGTAAGCCTGTTAGGCCTACTCTAGGCGACCTTCGGGACAGGACGCTGAGTGTGAAAAAAGCTTGGCTAACTTGTCGTGCACGTGTGCGGAAACCATCGACCCGCATTCAGTGAACATCATTGTAGCCGGGATCCTGAAGCGGTGCAGGTCGCTACGGAAGTCCGGGAGGGACGCACGCTTGCTCCTTCGTACAATAGATCTACGAAAAGCCTATAAGCAACTTCCTTTGTCGGAGCGTGCCTTGGGGGATGCTTATATATGTGTGCTTAACCCGAATACGGGTGAGCCTGAGCTCTACCAGAGCCAGGTCTTACCTTTCGGCGCAAAGCCCTCTGTACAAGGCTTTTGTCGTGCATCAGGGGCGATCTGGGCTGTAGGACAAGCCCTGCTCCACATCCACTGGTCCGTCTTCTTTGACGATTATGTGGTAGTGGCCTCGCCTGAGGAAAAGGGTCACCTTGATCTTGTGTTACGGTCGTACTTTGCCTTGGTCGGCTGGGAAACGTCCGATGAAAAGGACGCCGGGTTCAAAAGTGTGGCAAAAGCCTTAGGCGTAGAGTTTAGCCTGGGCGAGATCCACTTAGGTCTGCTTAGGGTGCAAAACACAGAGGCTAGGAAGCGCGAGCTTGTGTCCACCATCGAATCCATCGTGCAGCAAGGTGGAGCGCATGCCAAAGAGCTTGAGTGCTTGCGGGGCCGTCTTCAGTTCGCTGAGTCGCAGGTGTTTGGTCGGGGTGCGGCCCAACGCATGCGAGCTATATCAAAAGCAATGAAGCTTTCAGGTTTTGTGGCCCTTGACGACTCCTTGACCGAGGCCCTGCTTTTCTTGAAAGATCGAGTTTTGCACGGGGAAGCAAGGATCATCAGGGCTTGTGATCGTCCCACCTACCACTTGTTCACGGACGCTTCCTATGAAGCGGATATGCCGGCCGGTCTAGGGGGCATCCTTTATAGTGATGGGGGTTTGCTTCTTAGGTGGTACTCTGAGTCTGCCGACACGGACGTTTTAGAGGCCATAAACAAAGAGGGCAAACAAGGTCTGATCTATGAGTTGGAAGCTTGTGCCGCTGTGCAAGGCGTGGTGCAGCTCTGCAGTTCCTTGAATGACTGCAACCTCATTTGCTATGACAATGAGGCCGCCCTCGCGGCCCTCATCAAATGTGCTTCTGAATCCCCGGTGGTAGCATCGCAGCTCAACAAGCTCAGCATGCTTGAAGATGAGAAAGGAATCAGCATATGGTTTGAAAGAGTGGAGTCGTCTGCAAACCCGGCCGACGATCCTTCGCGCTTTGTGCTTAGCAAGCTTCCTGTTAACTTCAGAGTCCGTTGGATCCCAGGCGAAGAGCTGTTGTTCTAGCGGCATCTGATCTTGAATGAGGAGTGGCATCAGTTGCCTTTTTGCTTGCTGGAAGTTTTCACTTGCAGGAGAATGCCGGAAATCTCGATGCGGGACAATCTTAGCTTTGCCATTTTCCGAACATCGGCCACGAATGTGGAGCCGGAATCATTATCAGTCTGCACCCCTCGCTCTAAAAAGAAATAGTGCCGTGCGAGTGTTTCAGTCCGTGAGTGCAGTTGTGATTACAGTCATGTACATGTGCTTCATGCTTTGTAGTGCGCTTGGCTTGAAAACATAACCAAATAAGAACAAACTCTCCGGAAGGGGGATGTTGTACCTCGTGACGAGGAACGAGTTACGACTATGTGTGCTAGCTAACCTATTACTACTCGAAGCTATCGAAGGTAGCTTCGCTAGAAACGAAGTTTCGTTCGCTATCGTCGCTCGCAGGAGAGTTGCCTCTGACATGCGAAGACAGGATAGCTGTGACTTGGAATGGCTACGACGGTGTGTGACCGTGGCCATTCTGGATAAAGTCCCCCATCAGGGGGGGTAATTTTGAAGTAGTGGGGGATAGAAGGGGAACTTGGCTATTTAGCCAAGCGAGAATGGCCTCCCCGCGCTCCCCTTCTGCTTCGCGGACGGCTAGCCCACAGTCTCCGGCTACTACGGTGATTCCGGCTAGTCCTGGGGGCGAGGAGCCAGGGAGTCCAACCGTCTTGCCCACGGCTGAGCCGGAAGAGCAGGGCGTCGGACCGGCTACTCCCTCCGGAGGGATAGGGAGCCCCATCGGACTTCCGTCCTTGTTGGATAGCGCTCTTGTGCAGAAGCGTGCGGTGCTGGATAGATGCCATGAGCATCTGGCGTCGCGGGGCTTCGGTGTGCTCGAGCTGGCTACCCTCGGTCTAGAGGACGCGGAAGATATTGGGCACCAAGTGGCTGAGGAGCTGGGCGTTGGCTACGACGAGTACATCGGCGACTCGATCTACCTGTGGATACAAGAGGCCCAGGAAGCTCGAGACCTGGTGGAGAGATCGTCGGGATACAGGGCGACTTCGCTAGCTTGGGTTAACCTCAGCAAGCGGCCGGCGATCGAAGGTATCGACCTTCAGGAGGATAGCGAGCCGGAGCCCCCGAAAGGGGATAGGCAGAAGCGCTTGGTCAACGAGGGCTCCCTGGCGCAGGCTAGGGAAGAGAGGCTACAAGCAACCTGGGCTATAAAGCTCAAGGAAGAGCTAGAATTGTGCGAGGCGCCGGTGCTGAAGAAGCTACAGGGGGGCCTGGACCCGGATAGAGCAGTTCTGGCGCTAGCGGGGAAAACCCGGGCTAGCACTCTCAAGCGCTACGTCTCGATACACGTGAGATGGCGGCTATGGCTACAGGAGGCTAAGAGTGGACGCCCCCCTGGGCTACCGGCCGACCTGGCCGACTACATCATAGCTAGGGGCGACGAGCCCTGCGGGCGAACGGTCCCCGAGGCGATCCTCAAGGCCATCAGCTGGATAGAGAGGGTCGCGGAATGGGCGACCGAGTCGAGAGGATAGCGTGGGCGATCAAGGATACGGTCGTCGAGAGGCTATCCTGGAAGGCGCCCTGGACGAGACGCGCCCCCCGATATCCAGCAGCTATCCTGGATAGGTGGGCCTGGTCCTGGATGCAACTGTGGCCGTCGGCTGGAGAGCTTGGGCCTGGGCCAAGCTCCTAAAGGCTTGGGGCAGCTTGCGATGGTCGGACCTCCAGGCTATGGTCCCAAATGAGCTGGCTATGGTGGAAGGTCGGCTATCCACCATCCTGCGACGGACGAAAACCACCGGGGCTAACAGACGCGTACGGGAGCTACCTGTATGCATCTCGGAGAGAGCCTACTTCGAGGACCCTGGCTGGCTACTGGCGGGCTTCAACCTGCTAAAGAACCACGCGGGCTACCAGCGGGACTATCTCATGCCCAGGCTGGGCGAGAGAGGCGCCCTGGAGAAGATACCTACGCAGATGCGATGGTGGCTACAGCGGGGCTACTGGCTATGGTGGGGATCCCGACGGTGGCCCGAGGCTACTGGTCGGAACACAGTGAGAGAGCAGTGCTACCCACCGGGCTGAGCCTAAAGCCGATCCCGCCGGCAGATAGGGATATGCTAGGACGCTGGAAGCCCGAGGGCTCGGATACCTGCATCCGCTCCTATGGCGGAAGGGTCGCCCGACTCCAGGCTATCTATGCAGAGGCGGCTAGGGCTCGGGACCGAGAAGAGCAGCTAGATGAGAGGGAGATAGCTGGCGATCTTGGAGGCTGGCTTTTCCGGACCGGCAAGGCTAGCGAGCAGGAAGCTGAGAAGCTGTCGGGAGAGCTGCGACGAGAGTGGGCTAGCGAGCGCATCGTGGAGATGGTGGCTGGCCCGGGGATACCTGAAGAAGTCGTGGCGAGCGATCCTCCCGAAGATAGACCCCACTCCTCGGCTAGTGAGCCGGAGCTGGGGCCGGAACCCAACCGAGGCAGCTCCTTAAGAAGGCTAGGTGCACGAGCTATATCATAGTTGAGCTTCCAGGGAAGAAGTACAGGCTACACAAGGGGGGCCAGGCCGGGTGCTGGATGGGCCGCCGTAAGATATTTAAGAACTCCCAAGAGTTTTCGGCGAGGCCCGAACCCAACCAGTACACGCATGTCTGTAGGCTATGCTGGCCGAAAGGCCGAGGCGAAGAGCCCCCGTCTGGTGATAGCGACACCTCTCAGGCTAGCACCGGCGACCAGAAGCCGGAGCCGGGAGAGGAAGAAGATTTCGGAGAGGTCCCAGCAGCAGAGCTGCAGGGAGCACCGCCGGGGATAGTACCCCAGTTGCCGATAGCACCGTTACCGGCTATTCCGTTCGGCTGGGGACCGCCTTTTGCCTGAGGATAGAAACGCCGGGAAAGCAGCGGGGCTGGACAACGGGGGGGATACGTCCGGGGGGCCTCTCGGGATATACTCTTTCCTTCCCATCTCTCCGGGGGCGGTGGGCCCAGGGGGGAGAAAGAAAGGGAGAGAGGAGAGAGAGAGGAGAGAATCACGTTGTTGCACTTGCTGTCTTGTCTGCTGGCTAGGGCGTAGGCTGCGAGGTTCTTAGGCAGGCTAGGCTGCATGTGCACATGTCCGGCTGAGTGCGCTCATGTGGGCTAGGGCACGGCACAAATGCACATGATGCGGCTACTGTGGCTAGGGTGGAGTAACGGACCACCGGGCAGACCAGACTGAGTCGGCTAGCGTCCAGGCGCAACGGATAGAAGTGCTACGCCTCTTGGAGGATTGGCTAGAGACTGACCCGGCTAGCTTGGCCGAGCAGATCTACGATCGGCTAAGCCTGGATAAGCAGCACGAGCTTCTCCAGCTAGTGCGAAAGGCTAGAGACATGAGGCTAGCCGAGTGCCAGGAGGGCGCCAGCATACAGCCTGGCGGCCGGCTATCTGCCAGGCTACTCAGGTTCCAAGGGGCTAAGTCTTGGGACGATATTTCTGCGGAGCTCGAGGCTAGCCTGTCCACCACCGAGGCGAGATACCTTGAGCAGAGGATAGAGAAGAATCGGCAGCTGGCCGGGCTACGACCACACCGGCCAGGGGAGACCCTGGAGGAGGAGAGCGTCACGGATAACGAGCTGGAGGCTACACCGTGGCAGTGGGAGGTCCCGGAGGCTAGCCAGTCTAGCGCCGGGCCGCCACCCGAACGGCTAGACATGCTACAGGAGATGATGGCTAAGCTCAAGGAGCTAGAGGCGGAGGTCCGCGGCACGGCTACCCCTGTTGCTAGGCAAGAGGAGCCGTGCTCTCGGGCAGAGGAGGCCGGCACGGGGGATAGCACAGCGGCGAGGCCCAAGAAGCCGGCTAGGGACCCACCGACGGTCCAAGAGTCCAAGGCTAAGAACAAGCAGCGGCAGGAGAGAGCCGCGGATAAAGAAGAAACGGCTACCACCCTGCCGTTCTCGGCTGGGCTAGATCCGGCCCAGGTCGTCAATCCGGGCCCGGGGCTACAGCAGGCTAGGGCAGCCGCGGCGGAGGCCATGGCTACACCGCTGAGGGCTAGCACAGAATACCCCGCCCAGGGCGAGAGCCTGAAGCAGTTTCTGGCCCGCCTTCGGACGTCCCGGCCTATGTGGCTAGGATGGAGGAGATATACCGGATAGGCACCTTTCAGGACAATCCGGATGGCGACCAGGATAGGCAGCCGCAGCGGCGGCCAGCCAAGGGCGAGCCTGGATACGATCCCTTTCCGCCCTTGAGGCCGCAGGCTAAGAGCACCACCAAAGGGCGAGGTGGGGATAGCAACCTTGGCTACATCCACCCGGATAGCAGCCACCCGCTGCATAGAAGGCTAGGAGCGGGCCGATACAACGAGGCCCAGTGGGAGGCTATGGCCGGAGACGGCCGGATAGCTCCGGAGAGGCCCGCGCTCCAGCTGGGGGCGGTGGTAAACATCAAGCTGGATAGGCCCACCGACCGGCTACTTCGCGAGGAGCCCGAAGTCGTGCACCGGCTAATGGCGCCCCCGCCAGTGGCTAGCCAAGCCAAGGGGCGACCACTCAGCCCGGATAGCGGCATGATAGATCAGACCTGGCTATACATCGCTAGGGCCGAGTGGCCCCTGGCGAGCTACGAGAAGGGCGGCCGCCAGGATAGAAGGCTATCGCAGCTGTCGGATAGAGGTCGCGATATCAGCGGCAAGGGGGCGATACACGACCCCAACTGGCTATACAAGCTAGAGGATGAGGACTTCATCGCGGTTAGCAACCTGTCGGCTAGTGCAAAAGAGCTAGTGGAGATGATCCCGGAACAGGGATGGATAAAGTGCAGGCCCCGAGGGGCCACCCCTGGGGTAGGCCGATGGGAGCCTGCCGGGGCTATCTTCAGATGTATAGTGGTCTGTGATGGCTGCCGGGTAGAGCAGTGCAACAAAAGGATGTGGTACTGCCTGGATACGCATGGGGATAGAGGCCATACGTGCAATAGCTGCCGGCCCCCGGCTAAGGGATCTGGCAGGGGCCGAAAAGGCCCGGGCTAAAGCACGGTCGTATGGCTAGATCTCCCAGACTCGCGGCTAGTGATGAAAATAGCGGATAGTGAGTGAACCTTGCGCTTTCACTTCATGTCGGCTAGTGCCTCCGTTTGCCAGATTGAAAGAAGAGAGTGCCAGGCTAGGTTTTCCCAGGATATGTGAAACCTCGGGCGGGGGGGGGGGGCCGGCCTCTCGGGTCTCGGGCACTCCCTCTTTCCCAACTCTCCGCGGGGGAGGGGGGCCCGGGGTCTCGGGTTGATACTCCTTCCTTCCCATCTCTCCGGCTAGGGGGGGGGGGAGCCCTGCTGAACGACCACATGGCTAGAGCTTTTGATTTCAAGAACGACAGTAGCCGAAAGGTAGCTAGCCCGTTGGCGGGCTAAGTCCAGAATGGCTTCACCGCCCGACCCAGCGGAGCTAGCGAAAGGCTCCACGGATTTTCGCTATCTTTTGACCCAGAATCGGGTCCCGGATACCTCCCAGGCTACCTTGTTCAAAGCCGGGATAGACACGATAGCGAAGTTTTCGGCGAGTTTCAAGGACGAAGCCGACCTCAAGTCGGTGCTAGCCAAGGACTTCTCGATAGAGCCAGAAAGCTCACTAACAAACAGGGCGCTAGCGGCTGCCTTCGTGGTTGCATGGAGAGCCGCGCAGGCCAGAACCCGCGAGCAGGCGGATAGAGAAGCGGCTAGCGAGGTCCGGGAATGGGCCAAGCCCATCCCCCAAACGGAATACATGGCTATGCGCCAGTCCTTCTCGCAGAAGTTTGGCGAGCCCGAGGATAAGCATATTCCGGCTAAGGAATATATTGAGCGAAAGCTGCACGAGCTAGAGACGGGCGAGTTCAGGGCGGAGCCCCTGAACGAGGTGCTGTCCAGAGACGAGATAGACCCGGATGTGCTAGTTCCCCAGTGGGATAGCAAAGGCACCGCCCTCGTGCTCAAGAAGGCTACCTCGAAAGGGGCGATGCCATCCGGACCGGAACAGCTACGGCTGCGGCTAACAGTCATGCAAAATGCACTTCTCATGATAGGCCTCCAGCATCCAGGGCGAGCAGAGCTCAAGGATATCGACTTCCAGCTCTTTGAGAAATACAAAGACTATCTGCTCGGCGACTTCTGCTACGGGCTACGCTCCAACGAGGCTAGCGGAAGTCTCGCTCCCCCGTGGACCCTGGTGCTATCCTACGAGAACGCTATCCGGAAGCAGGCCTACAAGCAGATGGTCCTCAAGGGGATAGCCTTCGCGGACGCGCTAGTCCAGTCCTGGAAGGACGCGGCTACCAAGGAGCGGCACTTCACGACTCCGTTGTCCCTCTGTGCTAAAAGGCCGCAGCCCTGGAACTGGGATAGCACCAGCGCCCAGCCGGCGAGGCAAGGGCAAGGACGGCAAGGATAGCAACAAGAAGCCTAAGACCGGCACCTTCCATCGCACCGAGGATGATAAGCCGATTTGTTTTCGGTTTAATTTGAAAGGTGGCTGCAAGAAGGGGGATAAGTGCCACTTCGTGCATGTCTGCACGAAGTGTCGGGGACCGCATTCGGCTATCAACTGCCCCGGCGCGGCTACGCCGTCGACAGCGGCTAACTGACTCCCGGAGCCAGCGCCGGCTACTTCGGCTACACCTGAGGCGACACCTCCACACCGGCGGCTACAAGCTCTCTACCTCTTCTCGGGAAGAGAAAGGCTAGGTAGCTTCCAAAGCCACCTCCGCCGGCTAGTCTCTTCCTACGGGCTCGATATAGATATATGTTGTGTGGATCTGGCGAGGAGCCCGCCCATCGACCTGGCTACTTCCAAGGAGAGGGCGAAGTACCTCCACAAAGTTCAATCGGGCCACTACGACATCGTGGCTATTTCTCCCCCTGTGGCGACGTTCTCTAGGGCGAGCTCGGCCAACCGCAAAGGTCCCCGGCCAGTCCGAAGCTTTGACGAGCCCAGAGGATTGGCTACACTCACGGCCAAGGAGAGAGACCGGGCTATTCTTGGCAACATTTTTGCTGATTTTTCTTTTGAAATAGCTAGTGCAGCGGTTTCCTCGGCTACCTTCTTCGTCCTGGAGCAGCCAGAAGACCTGGGGACTATGACGGCGGGCCCCCACAAAGGCCGGCGACCGGCCAGCATGTGGCAATGGGAGGCTCATGCACGGCTAGTTGGCCTCGGGCTACGTTCGGTGGCCCTGCACCTGGATAACTTCGGGGCACCCTCGGCGAAACCGACACGACTGCTACTCAAGTCGCCTCTGGAAATGCCGGCTACCGTGCACGAGGGCCTCCCCGCTTTCGACAATGATGGCTACTATCTGGGCTTCTTGCCGACGGCGGCTACTTCCTCGAAGCCGCAAAGCCCCATGCTGGCTAAGGAGACGCTTGGCGAGTGGCCCTCGAACTTCTGCCGCTGGCTAGCACAGTTGGCCCTGGCAACCTGCACGGCTACTGCTCCGACTGCCTCCGGAGAGGGGGTACCGACTGTGCAGGATAAGGTGAATTCCGGCGACCTCGACTATGTTACAAACCAACCAGAGGGCCCACGGCTACATGGTGGCACGGGACCCCCCCGCCGATGCCATCAAAACGACGGGATAAAGGAGTTCCACGACGGTGGCGGGCTATGCTCTCCTGGGCGCTGGCCCCGACACTCTCGTGGACATGCCGCGGGCGAGTCCTGGGACTGGCTGGGCTAAGATCCGGGAGATGGTAACCAAGCGAGTGGGATCCGAGAAGCTGGAGAAGGAGGCCTTCCGAATGGCTATGGGAGGCGAGTCGGCCTGCAAGCTCGTCCGGGATAGCCAACTACACGAGGAGCTAGGGCAACAGGACCTCAGCGAACCAGGCCTACTGGATATTCCTCCTGGGCAGCCCCTTCGTCTACGGCTACTTCGTGCGATCCTCGAGGCGGCAGGCGACCCGGATAGGGACTTCCTCCGTCGGGCCGAGGAGGGACTCCCACTTGGGATATTGGAGGGGCTACCCAGAACACCGCACGTGTTCGAGGAGCAATCCTCCTGGAGGCTAGACAACACCCCTTGGGAGCCGGCGCTAGCATGGGTCCCGAATTATTCCTCGGTTAGCGACCACAGGGATTTTGTGCGGGCTAAGTTCGACGAGGACGTCGAGGAAGGCCTCATGGAGAGGATGACCCTCGGCGAGTTCAAGGCGAGGTTCGGCGAGAACCGGGCTATCGCCTCCCTGGCCGTGATAGTCGAGGACGAGGAGAAGGACAAGAAGCGGATAATCCACGACGCGACCCACGGCGTCCGGGTGAACCACCGGATACGCTGCCGGGATAAGATTCGGGCGCCAGGGGCTAGAGAAAAGAAGCAAATCCTCCGAGAGCTGCTACGCTGTGGCGAGATTGCCTTTTCGGTCGTGGGGGATATCTCGAAGGCCCATCGGAGATACAAACACCAGGCTAGCGAGCACGGCTTCATGGGCTGCCAGATAGACACCGAGGAGACGATCCCCGGGGACCCGGATAGCCAGATCGTCTACGTCAACAAAGTGGGCACGTTCGGACTCTCGCCGGCTAGCTACTGGTGGACCCGGATAGCCGCATGTGGGCTACGGGCAACCCATCATCTGTTGGGCCCCGGCTATCCCATCGACCTCCTTCTATATGCCGATGACCTCGAGGCCCTGGGGATAGGAACGGAGGGGAGGAAGGGTATCCCGTTGAGCTACCTTTTCCTCTCTGTTCTGGGATATCCTTTCAAATGGGCGAAGACTCGTGGTGGCTATAGGGTGGAGTGGCTGGGAATGGAGACGGAGTACTCCTCCTACAGGCTAGGGATGTCCAAGAAGCGGGCGTCCTGGCTATCGGCTTGGCTAAACGACAAGGTGACCTTCGGCAAAGTCACGGCCAAGGAGATGCAGCAGGGGCTAGGTCGGCTAGGCTTCGCAGCGATAGCCTTAGATTGGCAGAGGCCCTTCTTGGGGCCGCTCCACGCGTGGAGCGCAGCCATTCAAGGGAAGTCCGGCTACCTCATCATCCCGACGATGCTCCGGGTGCTGATGCGGTGGCTAGCCGACAAGCTTGACCAGGGAGCCGTGACTCTCTACGCCGGGCTACCTCCACTGAGCTTTTTCACGGATGCTAAAGCTGAGTCCGATAGGGCCTGGATAGGTGGCTTCCTGGAGATTTCCGGAGGGAAGCCAGGTCCCTGGTTTTCCTTAGAAGTGGATAGGGCCTGGGCTCCGTGGGCCTTTGCCAAAGGCGACCCCAAGAAAGTGATAGCTGCGCTAGAACTGCTAGCGACCCTCGTGGGGATACGTCTCTGGGTCCCCGAGGGCGAGGATAGGAAGACCTCGCGAGTGGCCATCCGCGGCTATACGGATAACAAGTCCAATGAGGCACTTGTGAAGAAGGCTATGACGACCAAGTATCCCTCCATGCTAGTTTTAATGGAGATAGCAGAAGAGCTATCCCAGAAAAACTGTGAGCTACAGCTCCAGTGGATACGGAGAGACATCAACCAGCTAGCGGATGACCTCACGAACGAGGAGTTCAAGGAATTCGATCCCTCTCAGAGGATAGATCTGAAAGGAGAGGAATTCCAGTGGCGTGTTCTGGGCCGGCTACTCGCGCATGCAGATAGCTTCTACCAGGAGCTAGGCACGCGAAAGCGAGGGACCCCGGATAGGGTGTCCAAGTTTAGCCGTAAGGCCAGAAAGCTAGATCCCTGGTAGCCTGAGTGGCGATGCGTGGGGATAGATAGCCGAAGGCTATCAGTTATCTCCAGGCAACCTGGGATAGTTGCCACTCCAGACAAAAGAACGTCCGTGCTAGCTGTGTTGCTTGTTCGTCTGGTCGTCGCTCGGCTAGCTCGCTAGCTATCTACTTTTGTACTACTATCGTCCTGGTGGAGATCCGGGGATGGTGGTGGGATATAGGAGCTAGTGCACGTACCTCGTGACGAGGAACGAGTTACGACTATGTGTGCTAGCTAACCTATTACTACTCGAAGCTATCGAAGGTAGCTTCGCTAGAAACGAAGTTTCGTTCGCTATCGTCGCTCGCAGGAGAGTTGCCTCTGACATGCGAAGACAGGATAGCTGTGACTTGGAATGGCTACGACGGTGTGTGACCGTTGCCATTCTGGATAAAGTCCCCCATCAGGGGGGGTAATTTTGAAGTACCCACCCTGCCCACCCTGGGGATAGATAGCCGAAGGCTATCAGTTATCTCCAGGCAACCTGGGATAGTTGCCACTCCAGACAAAAGAACGTCCGTGCTAGCTGTGTTGCTTGTTCGTCTGGTCGTCGCTCGGCTAGCTCGCTAGCTATCTACTTTTGTACTACTATCGTCCTGGTGGAGATCCGGGGATGGTGGTGGGATATAGGAGCTAGTGCACTTCTTATTTGATTGTTTTCATGTTTGGAAAAATTGTTAACAATTTTTCATGCGCACTTTTTCCTGTCATGCCTTGCTGGAGCATATTGCATGACTTGCTGATTTTCTCACGAGTGCTTTACCATGCTTGTCTTGGTATTCGCAGTTTTGCTTGCAGGCGTGAGAAATTTTTTGTCCCACCCGCCCGCCCTTCTGGTGTGGGGAGTGGCATCAGTTGCCTTTTTGCTTGCTGGAAGTTTTCACTTGCAGGAGAATGCCGGAAATCTCGATGCGGGACAATCTTAGCTTTGCCATTTTCCGAACATCGGCCACGAATGTGGAGCCGGAATCATTATCAGTCTGCACCCCTCGCTCTAAAAAGAAATAGTGCCGTGCGAGTGTTTCAGTCCGTGAGTGCAGCTGTGATTACAGTCATGTACATGTGCTTCATGCTTTGTAGTGCGCTTGGCTTGAAAACATAACCAAATAATTATTTGCTTCGCTTTTGAACTCTCTTGGGCGATTTCGTGTCGCATTTGCTTTTGTGTTGAAAGAAGACGTCTGTTCACATTCTTTTGTTTATTTTCACTTTGTACGGTTTGGGTTTGGAGTTGAAGGTTTACGGTTTAGGCGGCTTCAAAGGCGCGGAAAGTTTGCCATTTACAAAAAGCGGGAGGGTTGGGGGGGGCGCGGACCCCCCCATTTCAGCTTCTAAGAGCGGGCCCGCTGAACGATTTTATGCGGCCTTTGTGTGTCTCTGGATTTTCATGTTTCTGCTTCTGATTTATTCGCTTTTAACCCCCTTATATAAGCGATTTCGTGTGGGCGTCTCCGTTCGTGTCGAAGAAAGTCCTCCTTCAGGTCGCTTCGTGGGCATTTATTTGCTTCGCTTTTGAACTCTCTTGGGCGATTTCGTGTCGCATTTGCTTTTGTGTTGAAAGAAGACGTCTGTTCACATTCTTTTGTTTATTTTCACTTTGTACGGTTTGGGTTTGGAGTTGAAGGTTTACGGTTTAGGCGGCTTCAAAGGCGCGGAAAGTTTGCCATTTACAAAAAGCGGGAGGGTTGGGGGGGGGCGCGGACCCCCCCCCATTTCAGCTTCCAAGAGCGGGCCCGCTGAACGATTTTATGCGGCCTTTGTGTGTCTCTGAATTTCCATGTTTCTGCTTCTGATTTATTCGCTTTTAACCCCCTTAAGCGATTTCGCGTGGGCGTCTCCTTTCGTGTCGAAGAAAGTCCTCCTTCAGGTCGCTTCCTCAGGCCTCCGTTAAGCCTTTCTTCAAACCAATCCTAGGCCTGCCTTGAAGCCCTCCTGGGTTTAACCTGGGTTTGAACCTGGGTTTTAACCTGGGTTGTGCTTTAAACTTGGGTTTCAAACCTGGGTTAGAACCTGGGTTTCAAACCTGGGTTCGAACCTGGGTTATAACCTGGGTTTAAACCTGGGTTTTTAAACGGGTTTAAACCTGGGTTTTAAACCCGGGTTCCAAATCTGGGTTAGAACCTGGGTTTCAAACCTGGGTTTGGAACCTGGGTTTAACCTGGGTTTGAACCTGGGTTTTAACCTGGGTTAAACCTGGGTTCATTAAACCCGGGTTCCAAACCTGGGTTAGAACCTGGGTTTCAAACCTGGGTTCAAATCTGGGTTATAACCTGGGTTTAAACCTGGGTTTAACCCGGCGTTGACCCCAGGTTGGAACCCAGGTTTAACCCAGGTTCAAACCGGTTCAAACCCAGGTTAAACCCAGGTTTCAAACCTGGGTTCCCTGGGTTGTTGTTGTTGTTCCCCCCCCCCCCCGGGGGGAGGGAACCCAGGTTCAAACCCAGGTTCTAACCTGGGTTAAACCCCGGGGGGGGGGGGACCAGCCTCGTTTCAAACCTGGTTCAAACCTGGGTTATAATCTGGGTTTAAATTTGGGTTTAACCCGGCATTGAACCCAGGTTCGAATCCAGGTTTAACCCAGGTTCAAACCCAGGTTCAAACCCAGGCTAAACCCAGGTTTCAAACCTGGGTTCTCTGGATTGTTGTTGTTCCCCCCCGGGAAAGGGAAACCCAGGTTCAAACCCAGGTTCAAATCTGAGTCAAACCCCGGGGGGGGAGGGGACGTAGGTCTGTAAATATGGGAAGATCCCACCTCGCCGAGACTCGTTTGCCTTGGTCAGGCATCCCTTGATGATGCTTCTTAAAGAAGGTTTTATCCTTCGACACAGCGAACCCAAGCTGCATCATTGATCAGTTGCACAACGGCCAAGGAAGCTGAGAAAGATACAGTCCACTCAGGACTGATTACGTCAGCAAATGAAGATTGATTGGGCACTGTATCTTCCTTCTTGCCAGAGCCCATGTCGGGAAGCTGCATGTCCTGGTTTACCTGGCAGACTCGGTACAAGTATGGTTTCGATGGTCGCAAAGAAAAGGAGCCAAACTATTTCAGGGAAAGCAATGATGTTGTACTGTCGCCTTGTAGAGTAGAGAGCCCATTGGCGAAGACCACGGCGGGCCGGTACTTCTTCGACACGTCCTACATCATCAGGCAATCGGTCTTAATGCATTTGAGCAACGCCTGGGCACCTCCGCCAGAGCGCTCTCTGGGGAGAGTGTTCCAGCACTCCATACTGTTGTCGCTACGAGGCTAGTTTCGAGACAGGGGTAGAATTCGAAACTTGGAGGGTCTGTCGATTTCGAGGGCTGGAGGCCGTTATCTTGGAGGTTCCAAGTGCTTGCAAACTGGGCGCGCGCGGCTTCGAAAGCAGTTTGAGGGCGCGCGGAGGGCTCGCGAGCTGCTAGAGGGCGCGCCGTCGTGCTCCGGAGCCGTTCGGGGAGCGACGCGCGCTTACGCACGCGAGTCTGTTGGCGCGGGGGGCTTGGAGGCAGCTCGTAAGCAGTTTGTGAGCTGCTGGGCTGCAGCTCTTAAGTACTCGTCAGCTGCTGGGCTGCAGCTTTTAAGTCGTTCGTCAGCTGCTGGACGGTGCCACGAAGCTACTTCGAAGTGCTGCGCGCGAAAAGCACCTCTAAAGCCCGTTTTGCAAAGACTTTAGAGCCCTAAGGCCCGCAGCGACAGTGCTCGGAAGTACCGAATTCTGACCCATGTGTCGAACTAAGGCCTGTAGCTATCACAGAGTGGAGTGGTGGAACACCCTCCCCAGAGAGAGTCTTCTGCCTTCCTTAGTTTTCTGCGCGAACCAGCTGCGCGATAGCAGTGTTCCAACCAGCCCCTAAAGCAATTTCGTGCTTCTTGTGTGTTTGACAAAATGTTGGTTTGAAGATGTGTGGTTAAGCTTTTTTTTTGGTTGCGTTGAAAAAACATTTTATAGCGCTATTTATTGTGTTGTTTGGTCTGTCATGTGTGTGTGCCTCTATCTTTGCAGTGGTCAGAAAAAAGACATTAAGGCAGAACAAATGGAGAGTGTAAGACATTACGGGCCCCATATTTTACGAGTAAAACCAGGTTTTTCGTGGATTTTATAGCTGATAAGTAATTACTAAGATATACAATATTAACATAGCGAACTCTTCCATAGAATACAGCTGTTATCAGAAGGCAACACGACTAGCAATCGAACATACCAGTAATCTCCGAAAATAATGCTGCCGACACCCTCATCCGAGCTGAGGCTGTGACCTCAGTATGTATCAGCTCGAGGCTAGTCTTTCAGCATGTATCCTGTATTTGCAATCCGGACTCAAAGCACACATGCATGTTTCTTGCAATCGGTCAGGTGTTGCAGCTGTAACAGCAGAGTCATCAAGGTGACTTTGCCGTTTGAAACACATTTGCTTGACCTAATTACGAATTTGATGGCGAATACCATCTGCGTACCACACTTCGTCCTTCTGTATGATGTCCAGGAAACGATAGGACAAAACATGTAGCATGACATTGTTGAAACAAGAGAATGTAAGAACATGTGATATGCCGAAGTGTACGTGCACAAACTTGATACATTTGCGCAGTGTTCTGTGGTGAGTGTGCACTGTCATACACGCGGATAGCAACGACGCGACATATAAACCCGATTGGACAGGTTGGCAAACCTCTAACGCTCTCCCATCACTTCTTGACGATGCGCTTCATCATCTTGGTGGCAGGGGTCTTCTTGACGTGGCGCTTGATCACCTGGGTGGACGGGGTCTTCTTGTCCGCGAAGGCGCTTTTGGCAGTCGCAGAAGACGCTCGTGGGGATGATGCTGGGCGTCTGCATGTGTACTTCTTGCAAGCTGGGCGCTTAAGCAAGCCGCTTGTCATAGCAGCTTGCTTCCTGGCGGAGAAGGGGTTCAAATGATTGCGGTAGCCTTGACGAGTCAAGTCGTTGTGCCTCTGCACATACAGCAAGACGTAGAACGCGTGAGAGCGTGGCGACTTTGTGTTGAACTGCGAGGCATAACCGCGAAACCAAGCAAAGGTTTGCTCGGCAATGGAGGTGTTGATGCCCTCCAGGCGGTTATTCAAGGTCTTGTGCTGCAGGGGAGAGCAGGGACAGCCAGGAGCATGGCCTTTGGCGTGAAAGCGATCAACGCACCAATGCTTAATGTGTTTGGTGCGTGCGTCTTTCCGGCCTTGCTGAACGCATCTACAGGCTCTGTCATAAACGACGCAGTCCAGTTGTGATGACCTCATCGCCACGAGATGAAGGACATCCAGGGCCACCTGATTATTCTCCGGGTGCTGCATTTCTTGTACTGCAGCTATGAGCCCTGTGCGAGGATCTATGGCCGTCTTTCCGGGGTCTTCCGGCATGCGGTGGAGGCACACCGGAGCATTTCGTGGCCACTTTCTCATGACCATCAAGAACAATCTCCCGGATGGACATGTGCTCGGTGCGCGTCAGCTGATGCTTGTGCCACCAAGAAGTGTAATCCGCCATGAATGCGTCGGTGAGTGGATTGTCCAGGTCGATGGCGGCGAGCTTGTCCTTGGCGTGTGTTGATCGGGCCCACATTTTCTCAGCTTCGCGGATCATGTAGTAGTATAAGCTGGCGATACTGTACGCTTGATTCCAGCTCGCATGCTCGTTCTCATCTTGCCATAAGACCTCTTGTTGTGCCCATGCAATGGCATTGTTGCTGACACAGCCGCGAAACTGGAGTGCATCATGGTACTCCAGGAACTCCTTTGCGAAGGCGGTGTTGCTGTTGACAAAGATGACGTCCATCTGATCATGCTGCATTGTGTTAAGCTTCTTGCCACCCTGTTTCCTGTAGTTGTACAAATGTCGTATGCGACAAGACTTCGACGTGCAGCGCATGGGGATGTGCTCAACTTCCTGTACACCCCGCAAGGTGTAATCCCAGGGTCGCAATAATAGGGGGGGGGGCTCCCCCCGCCCCCCAGCGGGTCCAGGGATTAGGGCGGTCACAATAGAATGGACAGTGGGGGGTCGCATTAATAGAATGATTGGGGGATTGGGGGGCGGGCTGGTTTTGACTGCTTTACTGCAGCTACAGGCCTAGTAGAGGCCCAGTTCTGACTACTTTACTGCAGCTACAGCCTTAGTAAAGGCCCAGTCTTTGCTACTTTACTGCAGCTAGAGCCTTAGTAGAGGCCAGTCTTTTACTACTTTACTGCCAAACCTAGGCTGTCCAGAAAAGTTTCTTTAAATGTGAACCCTTTTTAGAGGTCGCAAAGCCTACAAACGCCTACGCAATGGAAACTCCTCTTCCGGACCCTACAGGCCCCCAAAAAGTTTCTTTAAATGTGCCCCATTTAATAATGCGACCCTGGGATTACAGTCTGGCTGCCATAACGTCGGCAGACGCTAAGGTAGACTGACACTTCACACAGTGTTGCAAGGGCGTTCGGAAGGAAACGCGGAAATCATCATGAACACCCGTCGCAGTACCCTCAAGCATGTAGGCACGATCGTTGTCCATGGGAATGCTTTGGGGAATGTTCCGAAGTTGAAACCATGTCAACCCAGAAAGTTGACAGCACAAGGATGCCAGGCCATCTGCAGCAATGGACAGTCTACGTGCACCTGCAGTGCTGTCAACAAGCCGAACCTCACCGGATTCCTCGAAAACCACAGCAAACCAATGTCCAGTGCCATCAGACATTTGCTGGTGACAAAGCCACTTCTCCTTCGAGCAGACATGAGTGAGGACGTCAGTCATAGGCTCCAAGATCATGCGGACGGATTCCGAGCTTGGCTGTTGCGAAGCGAAACATATGATCTCGTTGAACTCCTTGGCGGAAAGCGGGCCTTCATGATCAGCGAAGTATTGTAAATCAACACTAGGCTCTACGTTGGCGATGCCATTGAGTAGACAGTTCTGGAATGATGTGATCACATTGCCGTCCAAAACAACACTCAGCATGTCCCGCCGAAGAGCCAGACGGGCTAGTGTCATCGAAGGTGTCGATGTGGGCCAGGACTTCACGCATCCATCATGCGTGCGTGAATGGGTTTTATTTTCCGCCGAAAGTGTAGACAAAGTTTGTCGAAAAAGGAAAACAGTGTTTTCACTTGTGTGTGAGTGACACTAGAGAAACTTTGCCGTGCAGCTTTCGGCTTGGAGTTGGATCTGTGATCCAAAAAGTTTTTATTATAGAGTAGCTTGTAGTGCTCCGCAGCAGTGGGAGTCGTCAGCGACGACTTTCCACTCCCTTTGATATAACTGTCAGTGCCAGTTATGGTTGACCAAGCAGCCCGCACGTATGCGGCTGAGTCGCCAGAGGCGCCGTACCCTAGAAGGGACGGTCGAGAAAATCAGTTGGCAGCGCCACAATGCCTGCAACGCGTGCGACAGTGTCGCTCCTGCCTCCGCTTTTTGCAGTGCAATCCAATTTTTGTGCTAGAGCAGGCCATGCGTGAAGAAATGGCACAACAGGAGATAAGTTATCTCCTTTGGGCCCTGAGCTGTGCCATGCGGGTAGACCCCGCGGTCGTCAGCGACGACCACGAACCCCTGAATCGAGCGGGGGAAGGGGAGTCCAAAGTTTGGCCCCCCTTCTACCCTTTTGCGCAGATGCAAGGGGAACAACCGGACACCTCAGGCAGTGCCTACCCGATGCACCGGTATACTATGTCGCAGCGCGACGTGCCTATGCGGCCAGCGGCCACGCCTGGCTGGCCGTATACCGGCCTTTTTGACTGGCCCCCCAGTGGGGAGGAAGATAAGGTCCCCAAGCTCCAGTGGAGACTCAATTGGGTGGACGCCCTAGAGGGCCACGTGGCTCCTAAGGTTGAAGCCAGCGGCTTCCATTGGCACCCAGAGGGTAAGGGCAAAGGCAAGGGTGGTTGGGTCAAGATTCTCCCTTCGGAGAAGAAAAAGAAAAAGACCCACAAAGCTGCCAGCGGCAGTACCGACCCCACCGCCTCGTCCAGCACTGCTCTGCCGACAGCGTCGGCATCAGCCTCGGACCCTCCCTTGCCACCGCCAGCGGCCGCCCCTACCAAGCCCGCTGCGGCCACAACAGCCCGCCCGCAGCCGAAGCTGCCGACGTCGCCCCGCCAGCGGCGGAGCCGGCCATTGAAATCATCGACACTGACAGTGATCAGAACTCGGGAGACTCCGAGGTATCCTTGGCTAGCAGCCAGGCCGCAACGGCAGTGCCGTTCGCGCCGAACGCGAACACTGTGGTCGTGTCCAGACCGCAGCGGCGCAATCGCCAGCGAGGCTGGCAGTTTCAGCCTGGGGAGGACCCCCAAAATAACGATTGGCGTAACCTCGGGTCAGCGACCGACAACAGGTACCCCGGCCTGCGTGCGCTAGTAGCGCACGCCAGAAGGGTCTCGCCGCGCCTGCACGTCACAGACGTGCACGAATGGCCCTATTGGGCAGCCCCCAACTCAGAGAGATGGGAGAGATACCCGGAGAGGCGCGGCGACCTCATGTGTTGCATGCCTTGCGCGCAGCAGGGCTGCATCTCCCAGGGTATGGCAATTTGTGGGCGGCACTGCTCAGTGGGCAGGAGCCCCCACAATCTCACGAATGCGACACCTGCTATCGCAGCAGCCGGGGTCAGCGACCCCGAAACCGCGGCGTCAGGGGCGGCCGTCGTTAGGCACTGAGTGCAGCGCGTAGCTGCTGGCCTCTCAGCGAGTCGCCCGCCGTCGGTGCAGTGCACCTCTTTTTGGTTCACCGCCGACAGCTCGGCAGCCCCTGCAGGGCGGGCGTTTCCGAGGTACTTGGAACCTCGCCCACAGCGGCGGGCCGACGGCTTGCTTTGAATGGCGGCAAAAGATCGCCGCTAGCCTTTTTCAGTCGTGCGTCACGCGAGCCTGGTAGGTCTCCTCAGCTGAGTCAGCTTCTTAAACCGTGTCGGTTTTCAAGCAGTGCTTTCATACCGCAGCCATTTCAGCTTAGTAAGTCGCCCCCCGTGCCCAAAACAACCCCGCTTTCAGCGGAAGCTTCTGTCTGCCATCAGCGATGGCGAACCCGACAAATGAGCAGATGCTGCAGGCGCTCAGCGCAGTGCCGGAGGCCCAGCGGGCCGCCCTCTACGAAGCCGCCGTCTCCCTATCAGAGATAGGGGACGTGGTGGTGAATGCAGCAGAGGCAGCGGAACTCGCTGGTTGGACGAAGCCCGCCAGTGGCGGCACAGAAGCCAATGCAGTCGCGCTTCAGCGACTTCTGCTCGGCTACGAGCCCCCAGTGGTGCCGGCAAACACCGAGCCACCAGTGGCGGCGCGTGGTGTTTCTTCCGACGGCCACCGCAGCGCGGTGGACAGTTTGCCTCTTGCGGCGGCTGCAGCGCAGGCCGCGCGACAACGCTCCCCGACCAGTCCCGCTGAGGACGCGGGCTCTGGCATCAAAGAAGAACCGCTTCCAGCGGAAGCTCCTTCGGCAGCGCCAGAGGATATGGACGTGGAGGAGCCCAGCGGGCGGCGGGATGAAACCGAAGACGACCGAGGCTCGGTCGGAGAGCGACTCCCCGCCACCGCCAGCGCAGCCGCACCCTCCCCTTGAGGGCAAGGTGGCGCGCAAGTCCTCCAGCCCGGCAGTGCCTGGCGTCGCTGGGACCCGGGCCAGCGGCCCGGCATCAGACGACAACAACACTGATCGAGACGATCAGGAAGATCGCCCGCCAGCGGCGGAGCGTCCGCCAGCGGCGGAGCTTCAGCGAGTCTTCGCATGTTCTGTCTGCGACAACATGCAGATGAACATCTGGAGCGATCCGTCGTCGGAATTCGTATGCAGTGCATGCGGCGAGCTCCACCCCTTCAAGGCAGCAGTGCATGCCTATGATCAACCCAGCGCCAGTGGCGCTGTGGGACAGTTTACAGGCGATCGTCGCAGCAAGGCCTGGCAGTGTCCAGAATGCGGCGTGATGCATTGCCCACGCTGCGCAAAGAACTACTCTTGCCCAGGCACTGTCCCGCGGACAGACGGCAAGCTCGAGTACACGGGCGAGCGCCGCCCTACTAGGGGGCCGCCCGAGTCCCTTCGGTTGACCTTGCAGCGCGAGGCAGCCGAAGCCCGTGAGCGCGAGCACCGCGATCGGGAGGCCCGCCGCAGAGACGGCAAGGGCAAGGGCAAAGGCAAGGACCAGAGGTCCCGCCGTGACGACGAGGACCGGGACCAGTGGTCCCGGGGTCGCTGGTCTTGGGACCACGACCGGCGCTGGAACTACCGCGACTGGTAGTGACGCCAGCGGCGTTTTCCAGTGCCCCCCGAACAGTGTTCGGACACAGTTTTGAAAGGCCAGTGGCCCTTTCGTCTGCGCCCGTTTCACACAGGTGCAGAGCACAGTAGTGCCGGCACAGTCCGGCCACAAGAGCCTTCGCTGCCCACCGGCCTGTCTGCGGATCGCAGAAGGCAGGTGCAGCGCACCTCAACAAGCGGGCTCAGCCCAGCCACTAGCTCCGCGAAGTCGGAAAAAGAACACCGCAGGTTGCGAGTGCACACAGACCTTGTAGGGCTGCAGTTTTCTTTTGCCTAGTAGGTTTCTACGCGCTTTCCCAGACCTGGTAGGTCCTTTGGAGGTAGCTCTAGGTGCAGTGCCACCAGCGAGGCCTTGAGTTCTCCAGTGCGTGATTGCCGCAGCCTTTTAAGCCTCCCTTCTTTCTCAGCTCTCTCTTCCTCCTCTCCTCCCTCAGGACTGCCCGGGGAGGGTGCGGGTCGCAGCGCGTCGCTTCAGTTGAGCTTTCCAGAGTGAGTGCGCTTGTGCTCGTGTGCTGGTAGCCCTTTCTTGCAAGCCGCCTGGACAACAGCCGTTGGCTTGAGCAGTGCTCCTCTTCCTTGTGTCAAGGATGCTGCCCAGGGGCAGCGCCCCAGAGGGCGACTTCAACGACCAGGTTAGTAACCTCTGGTCGTCAATACCACGCCGAGCTGGTGCTCGTCAGCCGTGGGAATCAGCCTCATGGTTTGCGCGAAATGCAAGCTGGCCCTGGGAGCTGTCAGTGACTCGCCTCGCCTCTGTGGGCCCCGTGCCAGTGCTGCACGAGTCCAGCCTGATGCTCAAGCGGAAAGCTTCCGCTAGCACCCAGCCGCTAGTAGCGGAAGACACGGCCTTCGCACTTAAGGTCTGCTGCCGTCGTACAGCGTACGAAGGCGACCGCCGCGACAGCGCGGTTTTCAAACTTACGGCCTTGGTAAAGGCATGGCCAGAGGCCTTTGAGATCGTCTCACAGTGTGCCGACGAGGCTGGTTGCGTTGACCTAGACGAGCTCGACTTCAGCATCGAGGCAGCGCTCAGCTATAAGGCCACCAACACAGTGGTACGCCGCCTCAACTCTCTCAGCAATTTTGTCCAGTGGGCAAACTCGCAGGACCCAGTGGTGGTGCCCTTCCCTGTGTCCGAGCGCGCCACTTGGCGCTACATCCAGTGGATGATGCGGAATGGAAAAGGGGCTAGCAGCCCCTCGAGTTTGATTCAGAGTCTGAACTGGTGCTCGGGAGTCTTCGGTCTGTCCTTCGAGTCGGAGGTGACCAGCTCCCGTATCGTTGGCCTCTGTAAGAGCACGGAAGCCAGTGCGCCTCCACCGAAACGGGCCCCTGCCCTTAAGGCCTCAGAGGTGGCCACTCTAGAGCGCATCGCGCTGTCTGGCTCTGTGTACGACAGTGTCGTGTCTGGGGGCTTGTTGTTCATGCTCTTCGCATGCGCCCGCGCCAGCGACGCGGCCCGAGTTGCCTCCTTTTCGGTCGAGCTCCCAGAGGACCCCTGCGCCACAGTGTGGATGCAGGCGAATGTGCACAAAGCGAAAACCGCCGTAGGGGCTAGAAGCCGCCTGCTGCTCCCGCTGGTAGCCCCGGTGGTCTTCTTCGAAGAGTCGTGGGTGAGTCAGTGGCTCGCCAATCGAGAAAAGCTGGGTCTCAGCTCCAGCGGAGAAATCCCGCTGGGGTCAGTGATCCCTGCCTTCACATCGGATGGTG
Organism: Symbiodinium sp. CCMP2592; assembly: GCA_905221615.1. Taxonomy (NCBI): domain Eukaryota; class Dinophyceae; order Suessiales; family Symbiodiniaceae; genus Symbiodinium; species Symbiodinium sp. CCMP2592. The sequence continues at coordinate 337,510 of CAJNDT010003746.1, forward strand.
ATCTAGCGGATCGCCCGATGAATTCTCAAGAAATCACCTCCTGGCTGCGCAGCGCGCTGTCGAACGCTGGCTGTGAAGGCGCAGAGCGCCTCAGCAGTCACAGTCTAAAAGCGACGTGCCTCACCTGGGCCTCGCAAGCTGGCGTCAACCTGGACCTTCGCAGGCTCCTCGCCCACCATGTCCACGACAGTGCTCGGAGCACTGAGACGTACAGCCGAAACGTGCTCATCCCCGCAGCGCGGGCTCTGGAGGAGGTTCTCATTGCCATCAGAGATGGCGACTTCCTTCCCGACCAGCCGCTCGGGAAACAGTTCGCGCTGCCTAGCAGTCAGCTTAACCTGAGGCGAGAGAACCTTAGCAAGGTCTCTCACAGGAAAACCTCCTCTGGCTCAGCACCCCCACTGGGGGTGGAAGCCCTGAAGGTTTCGCAGCAACAGGAGCTCAGCGACACAGAAGACAGTGCCAGTGACACTGACAGAGAAGACGAGTTCGTCGCCGAGCCCGAGGTAGAGGAGCACCCTCGCCTCAGAAGGGAGGTGCAGTGCACCCTCCCAGACTGGGCCTTTTCGTGGTGTCATCTTGCCAGTGGCAAGCTCCACGCGAGCCGCGGCGAGAACGCCAAGAGGCTTCTCTGCGGTCGCTGCTTAAATGAAAAGTATACGAGTTGCGAAGTTCGCGAACTCGCACCAGGCCGACCGCACTGCAAGACTTGCTGGAGCAGCAAGTCTTTCGATGCAGAGTGAAAAAGAGAGCGAGTTCACGAGCCTGTCCGTCCTAGTAGGGTCTTGCAGTCTGCTCCGCGTTTGCGTCTCTCTCTCTTTTTCATCTTCGCTTGCCCTGCAGGACAATGGCGAACCTCGTCGACAGTGTCGCGGAATTCTCCAGCAGAGCTGGACAACTCCTAGGAGCCGCCGAGTCGGCGAAGCTCCTTGCGGCAGACATCCGCACTTTCGGCACGCTCGCGTACAGCGTCGCCGACCAACCCGACCGCATCAGCGATGCGAAGTTTGAAGAACTCATCAAGAAGGTCTTCGGGGCGGCAGAGCCGACCTTAGGCACCAAAGCCGCAGCGCGGCGTCTGGCCTTCGAAAGCCTCACCTTCAGCATCCAGGATCTGAAGATGAGGGTAGAGGGTGACAGCGTCACCCCCAAGAGTCTGCCCCTGCACGAGCGCGAGGAGCGCCGCGCCGCGCAAGTCGCGCGCCTCCGGGGCGTCGTCATCGAAGGTGACTACGACCCCGCGCACAGCCTCGTGGACAAGGCCGCGCTCATGCTGCAGGACGGCATCGTGCGTTACATCCCGCCGTCGCAGTGCGTCAGCCGGGATGCCGAGATCGCCTCAGTGAGGCGTGACAAGGACTTCCTCTCCCTAGAGTCTGGGGAAATCACAGTAAAGAAAAAGGAGCACAGCGTGCACGTCGAGATCGGCAATGAGCTAAAGCTCACGCAGGCGCTCACGCGCAGAGGTCTCGCGCTCGACAGAGTCGGCGTGTTGGATTTCACGATTCACGAGAGACTCGTGAGACAGTTCTTCTCCGTCCTGAACCGGCCAGCGCCGCCGGGGATGGAGCGCGGCAACAGTTGGCACGTAGTACGGGCCGATAAAGAACTGTGGACGCTGCTCGCGCGAGAGTGTCGCAAGGGTTGCAAACCGGACAAGGATGGTAAGAGGCCACTAGATTCTCTCGTAGAGAACATGTGGTCCGATCCGATTGTCACGCTGCACCTGCTCCCCTCGCCAGTGGCGGACAGGGGTCGCAAGGGCAAGGGCCGCAGCTTTCCGCGCAGCGAAGAAGACCGCAGTCGTAGCACGACCGGCAAAGGCAAGAAAGGCGGCAAGAAAGGCCGCGGAAAGGGCAAGGGCAAACGGCACGAGAGCGCAGACCGCTCCAGGCCGCCGAGCATGCCCAAAGAGCTCCGCCACTTGAACAGCGTTTCCAAGTCGGGCAAGCGCCTCTGCTACGGTTTCAACCTGCAGTGCGGGTGCGACCTGGAGACCTCCGGATCCCCCAAGCAGTGCGACAGGGGGTTGCATCAGTGCATGAGCTGCGGCAGCACCGAGCATGGTGCCGCAGATTGCCCCAAGAACGCAGGGGCCGCCTGACTAGGCACCCCTGCCCTGAGCGCGGCAGAGCCGCAACAGCCCTCGGCCACTGCGCCCGCAGCTCCTGGCCCAGCAGCGCTGGGCCTCCCTGCCACCGCGCCAAGCGCAGGGGAGAGTCTGAACCCCTACCTCGGCACCGTCGCCGCACTCGCCTGCAACAAGTAAGCCAGGATGTGCCACAGCTGCGGCGTCGCCTGACGCAGGGTTACCGGCAAACGCCGACCCCCCAGCGCTCCTGTTGTCGGAACAGCACAGCGTGCCTGCAGACAACGCTCCGGGAGTTCCTCTCCCTGAGCCCGTTCCGAAAGCGACCCCTCGGCCGCCACTGTTTGTGGAAATTTTCTGCGGCCTCGGTCGCCTTAGTAAGGCAGCCATCGAGAAAGGCTTCTCGAACGTCGCAGTGGATCACAAGACGAAGGCCAGAGGCCTCAAGGTCCTCCAGCTCGACCTCTGGGCCCCGCCGTGCGGCACCTTTAGCAGAGCTAGAGAGATTCCCAGGCCAGGAGCGCCGGGCCCTTTGCGCAGCGAATCGCGCCCAGCAGGCCTTAAAGGCCTCCTAGGAGCAGACGCAGCACGAGTTCGCAGCGCGAACAGCCTAGTCGCTTTCATGGCACAGTGTTGCCACTCCCTGTCGCAGCGCGGCGTTTGCTGGTCCATAGAAAATCCAGCCCGTAGCCTCCTTTGGAGGATGCCCTGCCTCAGAGAGGCCTTGCAGTCAGCTCACAGAGTGGAGTTTGACGCGTGCATGTTCGGAAGCATGCGCCGCAGCGTACTGCAATCCTCTCCAATTTGGATTGGTTCTCTGGTCTAAGCAGGGACTGCGACGGAGGCCATAAACACCTGCCTTGGGGCAGAGCCTCAGTGGATGGTTCCACAGTGTGGTCCACTTCCCTAGAAAGCGCCTACACCACTCAGCTGAGCTCGGTCTGGGTCTCCCTCGCGGCAGACCAATGCGCAGCAGCACTCCAGGCAGCGCCTCTCAGTCGCAAGCGTCTACGTCGCCTGCGCTACGAGCCAGACTTCAGTGACAAAGTCACTCTGCAAGGCCCCGCAGCGCGGTGCTTTCGAGGCTGGAAGACCCCCCAGAAGCTACCACAGTCGTGGACTTGCTTCCCAAAAGGCTCCAGGCTCATCCAGTGGATCGAAGCCTCCCAGAAGGCCATCATCGCCATCCCGCTGCAGCCTCTACACTGGGTGCGCAGAGCGCATCTCATAGATCACCCAGCCAGAGACATTGAGGCAGTGCCTCTATCCCTCAAGCGTGCCATCGCAGCCGAAGTGCACGAAGACGCTGTCCTGCTGGCCAAGCGTCGCACGTTGGCATCGATGCATATATCGAGAACTTGCACAGAGTGCCAAGCCCTCGAGACCGGGGTACGTTCCTCTAGTGACGCTCAGGTGAACAGTGTCACCAAGCCCAAGCAGACAGTAGCTTTAGCAAAGCTTCTCAATGAAATCGACTTCCCGGACAGGACCTTGGCGCAGCAGGTGCGGGAAGGCTTTCCCCTGCTTGGCTGGATACAACCCAGTGGGTTGTGGCCAGTGCAGATTCTGCCTCCTTCTCTAGATGAGAAGTCGATACTGGAGAACGCCCATAGCATAGGTATGCGCGGCGTCCGCAGCGCTCTACGCCCCTCGCAGGAAGGGGTCTCGGACAGGGTCTGGGAAAGCACAATAGAAGAAGGCCAGCAGGGCTGGCTCTCTTTGGAGGACTTTTCTCCGGAAAGTCTGCACGAGACGATAGTATCGTCTCGCTTCGGTGTCGTGCAAAAGGGCAAGGTGCGCCCCATTGATAATTTTAAGAGCAGCTTTATCAACAGCTGCTGCGGGACCACAGAGAAGGTCCAAGTCGATAGCATCGACGAGCTCCTTGCCGTGTGCCTCGAGTGGCTGCGCCAGGGTGTGCCCGCAGAGCGGGCCCACCGCATAGTAGGCAGGACCTGGGACCTCAAGAGTGCCTACAAGCAGCTTGCAGTGCAGGCCGCACACAAGAAATTCGCGTGCATCGTCATGGTGGACCCACAGAGTGGGAAGGTCAAAATCGCCCACCTACACAGCATGCCTTTCGGCGCAGTGGCTGCCGTGCACGCTTTCCTCCGCTGCAGCGAGGCGCTGAAGGCCATCGGCCGCGAAAAGCTTGCTTTGGTCATGACGAGCTTCTTCGACGACTTCACCGTTCTTACGCGCAGCGCGCATTCGAAGCTCGTCACGTTGGCAGTGTCCAACCTTTTTAACAAGCTGGGCTGGCAAGTGGCCACAGAGCCCAAGAAGAACGCCGACTTCAGCGAAGTCTTCGACGTGCTAGGCGTGCGAGTCGACTTGTCTAAGCAGCACCTTGGAGAAATCTCCGTGAGTAACAAGCCGACCCGTGCAGCAGAGCTGGGATTGGTCCTCAGCGAGGCCCTCGCCCGGGGCAGCATGTCCCCCTTGGAAGCGCAGAGCCTGCGCGGCAGGCTCATCTTCGCTGAGCAGCAAGCCTGGGGTCGCAATACTCGCATGGCAGTGATCTGCGTAGGCGACGTCCTTGGGGATGGACCAGAGCAAGTCCCCCTCACCGAGCAGCAGTGCCAAGCCATGGCGTTCCTGCTGCAACGAGTAGTGCACGGACCGCCCAGGACAGTGTCCATCCATGCGCGCAGGAAGGTGCATCTGTACATTGACGGGGCCTGCGAGTGGGAGACCCCACGTCTTGTGCCCAAGTGTGGCCTCGGAGCAGTGCTCATTGGAGAAGGCATCGCCTTCACCTGGGGGCTGCAGATCAGCAGCCAAGTGGCAGCCCAGTGGGTCGCCAGGGCACAGAAACAACAGTTAGTCTACGAGTGCGAGCTGTTGCCCTATTTGCTTAGCCTTCAAATGTGGGCCAAGCATATAGCAGGCAGTGACCTGTTCGTGTGGATAGATAACGACGCAGCGCGTACTTCCTTACACAAAGCCTTTACACGCAAGGTAGAAGGCGCAGCGATAGTCTCGCAAGCGGTGGACTTTGAAGAGTCTCTGCAGTGCAGGGCTGCTTTCTTCCGAGTCCCGACAGACAGCAACATCGCTGATGGCCCCAGCAGAGACTGGTGGGAAGAGACCGAGGCTAGGCGCAGCGCGCCAATACCTGCCGCCCAACGCAGTGCCGTTGGCTTTGTCACTCGGCGCGGACTAGATGGGGGGTGAGTAAGGCTTCGAGTGCCTTCAAGGGGGGTGAACCAGTCGTTCGCCTTACCATCGACCAGCGGTCGAGTTTTGAACCAAGATGCCAGTGGCATCTTTCCGTCAGTGCCCGAAGATCGGGCCCGAACTGACCCCCCATGTCCGCTAGGAGAAAAAAGAGAGTGTTTTGCACAGGGTTCCTCTGCAGCGCAGTTAGGGTTTCCCAAACGCGCGCTAACGGAAGTTTCGTTGGAAAATAAGCATCCATCATGCGTGCGTGAATGGGTTTTATTTTCCGCCGAAAGTGTAGACAAAGTTTGTCGAAAAAGGAAAACAGTGTTTTCACTTGTGTGTGAGTGACACTAGACAAACTTTGCCGTGCAGCTTTCGGCTTGGAGTTGGATCTGTGATCCAAAAAGTTTTTATCCCACCCACCACACCCTGTATAGTATGCGGGGTCTGGGACACCGCGTCGGCAGCAGAGCTGCCAGGAGCAGCGCTCCTAAGTTCTCTCCCGCAGAGAGGCGTAAGCACAGAGTGCGCCATTGTACATAGGCCGTAGGCCGTCAGACTACAGAGTAGCAACTGGTAGCTGCAGTGACCCAGTAGGTCAGAGAATGTTTCACCTTACCTTCCCGTGGTACGGGTTTTTCCCTGGTAGGGGGGGGGTGAACCAGTCGTTCGCCTTACCATCGACCAGCGGTCGAGTTTTGAATCAGATGCCAGTGGCATCTTTCGTCAGTGCCCGAAGATCGGGCCCGAACTGACCCCCCATGTCCGCTAGGAGAAAAAAGAGAGTGTTTTGCACAGGGTTCCTCTGCAGCGCAGTTAGGGTTTCCCAAACGCGCGCTAACGGAAGTTTCGTTGGAAAATAAAGACATTGGAATCATGGACTGGGCGCATCGTCGACACGATTCTGACACCAAAATCTCATGTTCCAAACTGGTGCAATGGATGATAGCCCCATCGAAGAGCAACACGCAGGACTGGTTCCCGATGACATCACGGACTTCCTTCAACAGTTCATTCTCCTCGAAGGACAACAAAGCCGAAAGTCGACTGAACTCGGGGTTGCGACGATCGGAGTATAAGTCTCGCCATGCTGCTGCCTCTGGATGACGCAATACACAAGAAGCTGCTTTTTGAACCTGCTAAACCGGGTTTCACCCTGTAGATCTGTCCGGAGCTAGCCGACGGGCGGGGGGGGGGGTTGTTGTCTGAGGACTTGGATCTTAGGCGGATCCCGTGCTCTTGCTTGAAAGAAAATAATTTCCTCGGTCAGATTTTGTTTTCTCCTTTTGGCATGAATTTCTTTTGAGTGATTTCGAACCATCTTATTTCAGATCAGTCTTGCCGTATCGCGAAGTTGAAGCATTGAACAGATAGCCACGTCAGGCTCAGGCCGTGGCTCGATAAAATTTTGTTTAGGAAGGGAGCAAAAGTCTCCCTCTCGGGACGTGCTATGGATCTCGAGTGGCCTCCCCTCCAAGGGGAGTTACTGACGAAGCTGAAGTCATGCTTTGCAAGCCCCCGGCAGCTGCATTATGATTTTGATGATAGCGAAGGTGCACGCAAATTGGTAGAGGTGCTGGTGCCAGGATTGGGGGCAGGCAACGTTCAGCTTGCAGTGGATCAGTTGGTCAAGTGGCATAAGGAGGGCGCGAGCTCAGTGTTGCGCGCCAAGAGAATTGCAAGAGCAGGTTTGTCGGAGAGCTTGGTGGGGCAGCATACCGTTTCTGCATCCACTATTTCAGAGGCATATGATAAGCTTGCACATAGCAATCCTCTCTCGCTTTTGCCTGCGATCGAAAGGGCCAGAAAGGCAAGGGAGAACAGCGTGGATCCATCAAAGAGGGCGGCTGAGGAAAGGGCTGCTAAAGCCAAGTATGCCACTCTCTTGTACAGCTTCTTGGTTGAGGCGAGGGCACCAATAGTAGATATCTTGAAGGAAGTCACCGACTCTGAAGAGGCATGTGTGCGCATCTTTGGAACACGAAGGTCAAAGACTTTGAGGAATCGCTTTCACTCGTGGAGCAAGTTCGCGAGATGGCTGGAGACTTCGAAGGGCCGCGTCTGGCCTGCCGGGCTGCAGGATCTCTTGGATTATGCTACTGAAGCTGTGAAGGAGGGCGCTGGTAAGACGACCATAGATTCTTTTTCAGCGGCACTTTCTGTTCTGGAACAGGTCGGACGTTTCGGGGAAGGTGATATGCTGTCAAGAGATCCAACGTGGATTTCGTACAGTAAGAATGTTACTGCAGAGCTGGTGGAGAAAGGGCCGATGTTGCACCAGGCGGCCCAGCCTACAGTAGCGATGGCGCTTTCTCTCGAGCTTTACGTGTTTGACGAAGATAGAGCAAGATATGCAAGGGCATTGGCTTTTGTTGCACTTCTGATGCTATGGGGGAGCATGAGGTCCGATGACGTTCAGTGCATGAGGCCAGAGAGCATGCGACTCACTATAGAAGGACTGTCTTGCAAACTTTGGAAGACAAAGACGACGGGCCCAGATCGAAGGATCAACATGGTGCAGGTCTTCATATCCCGCAAGGCCAGTTTCTCTGGCTTGGATTGGCTGGCAAAGGGGCATGAGATTTGGTCAGAGATCAAAGACAAAAGGGATTTCTTGGTTTTGCAAGCTTCAGAGGATTGGGAAACCTGCGGCAACAAAGGGGTCGATGCCCCTGCAGTGTCACTCTATGTGCGAAAGATTTACAAGGAGCTTTGTGTTCCGCGCTGGGTCGAGGGCCGCTGGATACAGAACAAGGAGCGTCTGTTACTTCCAGGGGATTGTGCACTGCATTTCTCTGGACATTCAGCGAGGAACTTTCTTACTTCGATCGCGGCAGCCATCAGGGTTCCTAAGGACGACAGGGACTTTCTTGGACGCTGGAAGGTCGGTGGAGGTGGCTCTGCTGACTACACAAGAACAGCTCGGCAAATAGTGCATCGCATCCAGGAGCAGGTTGCAGAGACTGTCTTGCTTGGGAGAGAGCGGGGCTACGTGGAGGCTGATGCTTTGGATGCATTGCAAAGTTTCGCAGAAGAGCGAGGCGAGATTGGTGCCGTGGTCAGGGCAAGGCATGAGCTTGTTAGAGCAAACAAAGTTGGGGGAAACCCCCGACTTGGCGGGCGCTACCCGCCCCTCTACATGCAGAGCATCCCCGGACCTCATGTGATCACTGAGGAGGCAGCGGAGGACCAGCCGGAAACCGCCGCTGCCCCGAAAGGGGAGGCTAAGTACTTTATCAGTGTAAGTAAGAAGACAGGATTCCGCAGACTGCATGTGAATCACGCGTGCTATGTAAAGCCCTTCAAGTGTCAGGATGTCGTATACCTTGATCAGGTTGCTGCCACGGATTTCGATGCAATATGTAAGGATTGCAAGCTCAGAATCAGGTCGATGGCCGATGACAACAAGGCCGAAGACAGTAGCTCAGGGGAGGCAACCACTTCCTCGAGCGATGGAGGACTCCTTTAAGGCTTGCTGTTGACCTTGATCGCAGGCTTGCTACGGTTTCGTGGCGTAGATCCCACTTGACTTGAGCTGGTTTTGGAACATGCTCAAAAGAGGAGTTCGTGCCAGTTTGAATCGGCCGTCTTTGAAGTTCTTGTCGCTGACAGACGCACTGCTTCATGTACCGAATTGAGCGCTCAGGCTGTTGTGGGTTGCGCGCAACGACATTTACTGATCTCTGCAGTGCATCAGGGTTCAGACCTTGGGAAGCTGAAGCAAAGGCCTGAGGGCGCTCAGCGGGGAAGCCAGACCGTAGGCTGCAGAGCAAAGGCCTCGAGGGAGGCGCTGAAGATCCGCATCAGGGATGGCAGTCACAGAAGCAGAGATGCGTGAGAGAGTCAACAGTGTCGATGCCGATCTGCAATATGTATTGCAGGAGGCCGGGGCATCACTCGCCACACAGTATGCAGTTTGCAACGTGCATAGCACACTTCGCAGATTCCAGGCTATCGCTGATGATCGTGCAGGTTCGCGCACGGCTGCGAACACAGACTTTGGAGTGCCAAGAGACACGCCTGCAGGGCGTCAGCAAACGGCTGCTATAGTGGCAGCGTGGGAACTTGCCAAAGAGATTAGCTCCAAAGAAATTGAACTCCGGGCGGAGGCCCGTGCACTCAATCAGCCCAGGATCTTGCAGACCCAGGAAAGGCAGGCCATGCTGCGCGCGGTTTCGGCCGCTTATGGCAAGCTCAACGAGGCCGAAACACCTAGTGCAGAGTACTTGGCTTTGAAAGCAGAAGAGACCGAGCAGAATGAGCCGACTGCGGCACAGCTTGATACTATCACTTCGAAGCGAGATTCTCAAACAGCCACCATCCAGTCTAGTGTTGATCCTGCCGGACATTTGCGCATCACGAAAACCAAGCAGAAAGTCGAGATGCCTCAAAACTCTGAAGCTTACCGGAGAGTCTTGAAGATTGAGGGTTACTCTTGGTTGGCAATGCAGTCCAGGTATAAATCTAAGACTTGGCTTCAGGGCTTGACGATGGCAGATTTCACCAAGTTCGTCGACTACATTCTCGGCGAGCGGGTCGCGGGCCTCAGATTGGAGCAGGCCACGGGCTACGACAGTAGCCAAAATGCACTCTTCCGACCCCCATGGGGGATCGTGCTTCGCTATGAGTACAAGTTAAGGAAAGAAGCTTTCAGGCTAGTGAATGATGAAGGTCAGACGCTTCAAGATGCTTTGGCTGCCGTGACTAAGGATACCGAGCTTAAAGAAGTTCATTTTGTCACTCCCCTAACCTTGACCGCTTTCCCCATGCCATCAAAGTGGACACGCAGGGGGGAGAAAGGTGACAAAGGTGGCAAAGGCAAGGATCCTAGGACAGGGAAAGGCAAGCAAGGGAAAGGCAAAGGCGAAGAGAAAGGTGCATTCAGAGGCCTACAGCTAGTCTGGAGGACACCGGATGGCAAAGACATCTGTTTCGCATACAACAATCAGGGTTGCCAGGGCAACTGTGGGCGCGCACACGTGTGCAGGGTCAAGGGATGCTATAAAGAACATCCGGCCATCCGCCACCAGGAGCTTTCGCAAGGCAACAACAAAGCCGAGTGACGGTCCCCAGCCGCTGGCCTCAAAATCATGTGCTTCGGTCTGCCCTCCGTGCAGGCATACCTTGCATTGCAGCCGGGGGTCAGCGAGTGCAGGGGATACGAGTTTCACAATCCTGACTTGATGACTGATCGGTTTTGGGATTCGATTCTGCAGTGCTTGTGCCAGGGAGATTGGATTTTCTTGGCAAGCCCGCCACTTGAAACGATGTCGCGGGCCAGGCATAAACGGCCAGGACCGGCCCCACTCAGGTCGGAAGCCTGGCCCACAGGTTTTCCATGGTTGTCAGACGACAATAGAATTAAAGTTGAGAAGGCAAATTCTTTGTTCCAGCGATGTGTAGAAGCTGCATCCGCCTGTGCATCCGCAGGAGGCTGCTTTGTGCTTGAGAGCCCTGAGGATTTGGGTGCCACCAAGGACGGTGAGCGGCCAGCGTCATTTTGGCAGTTGCCTCAGGTGCGCGACTTGCAAGTCCAGCATAATGCCACAACTTGGGCATACTTCCGTTGTGCATTCGGTGCACCCACTGCTAAACCCAGCCGCTTCCTCTGTAATTCCGAGCAACTGAAACATCAGCTGCCACCAAACAGCGTTTGGCCCACATTCGATGCGGAAGGCTGCTACACGGGCCCGCTTCCCCCTCGCTGCCCTCACAGCCATCATCCGAAGCCTTTGGTAGGTCGCCAAGGTCGTGATGTGGTTTAGGCCCCGATTCTTCGGAAGCACATGCCCACAACGCCGAGGCTTTAGCTTGTGAGATCCTTTCGAAAGATGAGGCGCCCTGCGCCGAGGACATCATTCGCTTGTACGAAGCTTTGCCGAAGGAGGTGTCAGCCCGTGACCCTGAAGGCCGCATCCCGACAATTTTCAATCGTGATTGATTAGTCTTTATTCTTGCCCAAAAACCTTTTGAAAATTTTGGGTGCGAAAATTTTCTGTCTGCATGTCAATCGTTGTTTCGCCATACACTTTGTTCCCACGAAGCCTTCTTGGCTGAGGTGGGAGGTGGGAAACCCTAGCAACTTTCAAGGCCATATGGCTTGGTTTTGTTTTGTTGCTAGGGGTGTGTGTGTTAAGAAACCAAGTCAGCCTGCGAATTGAGCCATGGCTGACTCTGGCAGATCAAAGTTCCCACGGCTGGACGAGCCTACGAGCGACTTGGGGCGCTTGTATGAGCGGGCATTGAGTGAAGCAAGTGTGCAGCTTGCGGGTCAGGCTACCTTGAAGTTACCCTGGGAGAAGGGCATTTATGCCGAGATTTTCAGTGGTAGCGAGCTGCCTAGGATGCCTACTTTACCTGTGCCTGCTACTCTTCCAGTCGTAGATGTTGCAAGACCTGGGACCCAGCACAGCGAAGCCTTGAAGCAGACATCAGATCCTCTGCCAAAATTCGAGAGTGCAGTCTACAAGCACTGTCTGCATAAATCAACTATTGCTGCTGGCGGGAGACCCGGGACAGATCGAGATGCCGTCTACAGGCGCTGGCTTTGTATCTTGGGCCACAATCTTGCTGGCTCTAAGATTGGAGAGTACATTGCTGATGGTGCCGAAGACCCTCTTGTTTTGATTGCGGACACCTTTGGAGGGAAAAGTACGAGCACCTTGCTTAAGAGAGCCAGGTTTGTCGCCCGGATGCTTACGTGGGCGTCTGAGCATAGTCAGACGTTCTTTCCGCTGCGGCTTGGACCATTGCTTTCATTCATGCGCAGTTTGACATCAGAGAGTGCCAAGGCCCAGTGTGGAGAGACAATCAATTTCCTTGTGCATGTCCTTGGTGTGCATGCCGATCTGGATATTTTGAAGCATCCTGTAATCCAAGGGCTTCTACGGGGGTCTCGGTCAACAGGGAAAGAGATCAAGCAGTCCAGGGTACTCACTGTCCGGGAAGTTATGGCGCTCGAAGATATGCTCAGTGATGCATCCCTTGATCCTGTTGATCGATATGGTGCAGGAGTTTTTCTCTTCCAGATTTACAGCCGGGCACGAGTGTCCGACATCAGGAACATCCAGCGCTTTGAGCTCGACCTGAGTGGAGATGACGGATACCTTGAGGCGAAAACGATGGACCACAAGAATGCGACCAGAGGACGTGGGCTGGGGCAGAGCTTGATTCTCGTTGCTCCGGTTCAGGGCCTGCGGGATAAGGCGTGGGGTATCCAGTTCATCGAGGTTGCAAAGATGGTTGGGTTCAACCTTCGACAGGGTCATCGTGGACCTTTATTACCTAGACTTACTGCCGAGGGTCAATGGTCAGGGGAGGCGATCGGGTCTGATGAGACTACATCGTGGCTCAACGGTCTGTTGAATCGCGCTATGAGTGAGCAGATTGCGTCAGGGCTAACATCCCATGGATTAAAGGCAACAACCCTCTCCTGGATGACGAAGGCCGGGTATCCCGAAAAGTCTTGCCTCATTTTGGGGCATCACGCGAGAGCGGGGAAGAAAACTCTTTACACATACGGCAGAGACGTGCAAGCCAAACCATTACGCGAGCTACAAGATTGCATTCGTCTCATCAAGCGTAATATGTTTGCTCCGGACTCGACTCGAAGTGGCATGTTCAAATCAGGCGAGAGCAGTCAGGAATCAAAGGCTGAGGTTACAGATCCTCTCATTCTCGCTGCTGAACAGTTCCGGTTTGGCGATCCTGATGAAATCATTGACACTGGAGGCGATGTCGGCAGTGAACACGAGCCCTTGCTCGAGGAAGGAAAGCCAGCTGACAATTGTGATGCTGAGCCTGAGCAGGATGCTGAGGATTCCGACTCGAGTACCTCTAGTTCTTCAGGTTCCTCTGATGACCATGCCGAAGCTTATGAGAGTTTCGCCAGTGATGCTGCCCTTGATTGTGCTGTGCCTCACTTGAACAAAGAGGTGGACTTGGATGTTTTCCAGAACCCCAAAACTCTTTCCCTCCATACCCGGGCGAAGGGTTCCGATGGCCCACTTATGTGTGGCCGCAAAGCCGAGGGAATGAAGATTTTTACAAGTAGGGTATACAGCAAGTTTTGGATGTGTAAGCAGTGTGAGCAGGCTCGACCGCTCAGGGACACGAAAGCTGTCGTTGCATACCTGAGCAAAGTTGCCAATCCCAAGAGTGCAGGACCTAGTGGTCTTCATTGAGGATGGCGAGGGCTATGGGCCAGCACAGCGCTTTGCGCGTGCACTCGCAGTTTTGGAGAACATGTGATGGAAAATTGCGCGAGGGCTCCGGGCCTGCATCGCACAGTGTGCCTGCGCTCGCGAACTTGTGCAAATCGGATTTGCGAAGGTTGGTCGAGGGCTTCGGGCCTGCACAGCACATTGTGCTTGCGCTCGCAGTTTAGTATCGTCTACTTTGTGATGGGCTGGGCGAGGGCTTCGGGCCTGCATTGCACTTTGTGCCTGCACTCGCGAACTTGTGCAAACCGATGTGGTGGCTAAGAGTCTGCTTACCGTCGTGTGGTGGCTACGGGCCTGCACGTCGTCCTGAGGACGAGTGCAATCACATGACAGGAATCCTTGACTGGCGTGAGTACCGAATTGAGCCCAAAAGGTGTGTGGAACGTGGTGATGACACGTTGGTCACCCATGTGTGATTACGACTTGTGGGCAGCAGCCAGCTGAATGAATAGAGCCGTCTTATGCGCAAAAGACCAGCAGTAGTGTGTCGGCATGGCGGTTCCACTGACAGAGTCCAAGGCCGTGTTCTTGGAAAGATGTGAGACGGCCGGATTGCCAACGCCGATTCGGGACATCTTGGTTGGCAAGAATCTCAGTACCTTGGCAGGTCTCGCATTCGCAGCGGGGCAGCCGGGGGAAACACCGAGTGATGCAGCGCTTACCGGCCTGGCGAGATCCGGCACAGAGGAAGTTCCAATAGCGACCCTAGCCTCCTTGAGGCGGTTGGTGTTTGAAGCGCAGCTCCTCATGACCGCGCAGGTGAAGATGCTGATCGAGCATCGTGCCGATGACCAAAAGGCGGAATTAGCACCCGCAGAAAGATCGGAGCGAATCCAGAAGCAGAGCGAGCGCCTGGCCGGTGTTGCACTCCGCAACGAGTCAGAATGCTCCTATGGGTCATATGATTTGGTCATGAAGATGGTCCAGGAGAACTGTGTCTCCTACTTGTCTCCAGCTAGGTTTCCGTCTCGGCAGGCCGAACTTCGTCTGGAGAAACCTCGAAAGGAGCTTGATGTGGTCAACTCAAAAATCACTTTGAAGGACCAGGCAGTCGATCTTCAATGCCAGCTTCACACGCCGCTGTGCCTGCATCATGCTCTTCATCGACGGGCACTTGCAATGGATCTCGTTGGGGTAGCCAGCTACAGTGTGAGCATGGAATTTCACGAGTACTTGATGTCACACCTTACCATGGAGCCACCGCCTGGCTATCATCAAGTCACACTGCATCAGGTTCTAGCAGCTGACCGAGCCGCTTGGTTGCGACTCGCGGAGAAACTTCCTAAAGGGCTTCGTGCTGGTCCCGATGGGAAACTCCCGCTGGATATCGAGCTCCCGAAATTGCAGGGCGACCCGAAAGTGGCTTTTCATCTCTTACCTCTGGGACCTTCTGCTTCATCATCCGGGAAGCGTTCGATGGATGGCGACCAGGGCCAGAACAACGATTCGAAGATCCAGAGGACTGGAGGCAAGGGTAAAGGGAAGGGCAAAACCAAAACCAAAGCCTTTCCTAAGTCTATGCCTGTGTCCCTCAAAGACAAGTGGTCGCGAACCAAACGTGGTGTTCCGATATGCTGGGCCTTCAACACGGAAGAGGGCTGTAGCTCAGCTCCAGCTGGAGGCAGATGCCCGAGGGGTGTCCACCTTTGCGCTGAACCTAACTGTCAAAAACCCCACTCGATCGTCAATCATGCAAAGGTTGCCAGTGGGTGAACTTTTCAGAACGCAG
This sequence comes from Symbiodinium sp. CCMP2592, assembly GCA_905221615.1. Lineage (NCBI taxonomy): Eukaryota > Dinophyceae > Suessiales > Symbiodiniaceae > Symbiodinium > Symbiodinium sp. CCMP2592. Next base: position 352,715 of record CAJNDT010003746.1, read on the forward strand.
GTTGTGACTTGATTGAATCACTGGAGGTTTTCCTTAACCGGGCTAGGGCTCGGGTAACTGGTGTTTCGATCGAGGCACTCTTTGGAGTTGAAGTTTTTGCAGGGTCTGGTCGCTTGACTTGCGAGCTCCGCAGGCTGGGGCTTAATGATAGTATTGGTGTTGACAAGAATGTCGGCCGATGCTTGATCGCACCGGTGTTGCGTCTCGACCTTGGTGACGAGCAGGCGCGCGAGCTTGTCGTGCAAATGCTAGAAAATCCCAATTGTGCCTACGTTCATGTTTCTCCCCCTGCCTTGAACCAGAAACATCGCAGTTTGAAGCATCGTGATGGTGCCGATGCTTCGTGCTATTCAGCCTCGTGTAGCTTGTTGTACGAGTTCTGCGGGAAGCTCTTTAGCATGTGCTGGTCCAAAGGCATTCTCTTTTCTTGCGAAAACCCTGGACAGTCAGAGCTGTGGCGAACGCCACAGTGGTGCAAGCATACGTTGTGTTTAAATTCCATTGATACTGTTTTTCACATGTGCATGTGGGGATCTCTCAGCCCTCGTTTCACACGTATTGTTCATTCTGTGCCTTCGCTAACGCAGCTGGGTGTGCGTTGTTGCGGTGTAAGCTCCAGCCACACGCATGAGTCCCGAAACGCGCTCCATGACTCCACATTCCCTCTAGATCTCAGTCGTGCGTGGGCAAATGCAATTGTGGAGCAACTTGTTGCTTTGGGCGCCCTGCCTCGTGCGCGCTCCTTGGATGAGTCTCGAGCTCCCCTACACCGTGAAGCCCAGGTGGCAGCGGCTTCACAGCCAACACGCAAGAAGGTGCCTCCTCTTGTTAGTGAATTTCGCTGCGTGGCGACAATTGACACGCCCAAGCCTTTTCTTGACACAGCTTCCAAGAAACTTGAGGGGCCAATTCCCATCCCTGCGGGTGCCAAGTGTGATACTACGTTGACTGTGCTACCGGCAGGCTCTCGCGTCATTCGCAGGCAGTTGCTGGGGGTGAGTTCGCCTGCTTTGAAGCTCGATGTAGGGTCGGAAACTAGCAATCCCACTAGCGGCCGTGTTGCTTCTTTTCCTGAAGTAAGCAAGCCCAAGCCTGATCGAGTGCAAGTGTGTTCTGAAGCCACTCATCCCGCAGAGGCTTTTGCTGCATCGTGCCTAAAGCTGGGGTATATCGACCCGGGAAAAATTTCCGAGTTCACTCAACTTCTTGAGTCGGAGCTTCCGGCCAGGGGGGATGGAGGTCAGCACGAATTTTCCTTCACGGTGGGATCCTTTGTTCATGGCGGTATTTATGGGCTTAGAACTTCTTCGGTTAACTTTCCGCTGACAACTCAGGTCCTTGCAAGGTTCATGCGCCAGCAGTGCCCAGACGCTGTTTTCACGAGCCTGGCTTTGATGAGGGATGTGCAAACTACATTACACATCGACACGAACAATTCATTACCCTACCTGAACACTGTGGCGAAGGTCACCAATTTCGAGGAAGGGGGTTTGTGGGTTCACAACGATCACGGCGACATGCCTTGCCCTGATGCAAATTTTGGGCAGCTGATGGGAACGAAGGTCGACTTCGAAAACGGAGTTATCAGGTTCGATTCGCATCTTAAGCATTGCACACTCCCGTGGGTCAAGGGGCCCCGTGTGGTTCTTATAGGGTTTGTCGTGAAGGGTCCCGAGTTGATGCCATCCGACTTAGTGAGTAACCTTGTTGCTTGTGAGTTCAACATGCCGGATGAACCCTTTGTGCAGCCTCTCCCCAACGAGGAACACTCCTCACCGGCAGGGCCCGAGGAGTCCCATTGGCATAGGGTTGTAGTAGGCATCCCATGGTTACCCGAAGAGTTCATCGGTAAAGCCCTGGAGGCTACGCACCCGAGGCACTTGATGACAGGCATCCCATCCGAACTAAAATCCACAATCGATCAGCTTGTAACCCTTAGCCCATTTGAGGTTGGAGCCGAGAGGACGGCCCAGCTTAGGAAGTGGGTTGCGAGGGTACAGGAGGTTGAGCCGATGGAAAAGTTGATCAAGCAGCGGATGAGCGAATCTTGTGCAAAAGTCCTTCGGAGTAAACGCTTGGTGGTCTTCAAAGAAATGCTTGAAGCCAGTGGTCACAAGGATGATTCGATAGTCGGCGACATTGCCGAAGGTTTCAAGCTTAGCGGTCCCATACCGCCATCTGGGGTTTACAGGTCAAAAAGAACTTCGGCGACCCTCACCACGGCGACGTTGAGAAGATCAGCACAGGTGCTTCGGAAAGGAATCATACACTCAACTAAGGGATCAGGCGACTTTGAGCTTGATTGTGCAACATTCGAAGCTACTCGTGATGAGCTTCATCGAGGGTGGCTTTTCGGACCTGTGCCAGAGAAGGACCTCCCTTCTGAGGCAGTGGTTACCCGTAGATTCGGCATACGTCAAGGAGGAAAGTGCAGACCCATCGACAATTACTTGGAATCAGGTGTCAACGCGACAACTAGCGCTGCGGACACCATCACTGTCCACTCGGCCGATGTGCTCGCTGCCGCCTTGTCATACCGCATCCACAAGCTCCGATCAAAGCGACTGCCAGCAAGCTTGTATTCCAGGTCGTGGGATCTTGCCAAAGCATACAAGAATCTTGCGCTCCACCCTGAATCAGTCCCTGATGCTTTCCTGGCCGTATGGAACCCACATACACATAAGACTGAGATCTATGGCCAACTGGTGTTGCCATTTGGTGCCAGATCCAGCGTACATTCTTTTTGCAGAACTTCGCTGGGGATTTGGAACATAGGGGTGGTGTTGTTCCTCCTGCACTGGGGGGTATACTTCGACGACTTCTTGGGATCCGAAACACCCCACCTGTCCAAGCTGTTCGAACTCTGCGCAGACGGGTTGTTCCTGATATTGGGCTGGGCTACATCCTCTGACAAAGCTTCGGTTTTTGATTCCATTTCGATTGTACTTGGCCTGAAGATCAATCTCTCCGAATCTGGAATCGGCTTCGTCTACTTTGAGAATACCGAGAAGAGGCGAGATGAGCTGGTGTCCACTCTCGGCGATGTCCTTTCTGCGGGGTTCCTTAGCCGCAAGGACGGCGAGCGACTACGTGGCAGGCTACAGTTCGCAGAGCAGCAGATTTCTGGCAAAAAGGCTGGATTGGCCTTTAAGGAACTCTCGAGGCATGTGACGAAAGGGGGCGGCAAGTTGGTACCCGAAACCATGGCCGCCCTGACCACCCTTAAAAACCACATTGCTTGTGCTCCAGCTCGCTGCATTGCGGATCGATCGTGCTTTACCTGGCACCTCTATGTCGACGCTTCATACGATGATTCGCGGGCTGGTATTGGTGGCATCTTGATCTCAGAGTCGGGGGCCTACATTGGCCACTTCAGTGAATTCCTCGACGATGCAGCTTTGACATCCTTGAATACAACTGGGAGCGAGAATCCGATCTTCGAGTTGGAGTGTTTCGCTATCTGGTGTGGCATTTCCGCTTGGGCACGCTTGCTTCGCCACTGCCATCTTATTGTATTCACTGACAACGAGGGAGCTTTGCACTCGATGATCAATGGTCGCAGCGAGAATGATTCTGGTGGCCGTATCGTTTCTGCTACGCATAACCTACTTGATGAAGGTTGCATTGCTCCGTGGTTTGAGCGTGTCAACACAGCTTCCAACATAGCTGATTTTCCTTCGCGGGGAGTCTCTAAAGAAGAGTGGGGAGCGAGAACTCCCATTGATTTTGTGCGCCTCGCACGGGTGGCTGAAGCAGGGGGTGACGTGCCACCGTTCGAGGCTTTCAGCTCGGCGGTGTAATGTGTGTGTGGTGTGAGGTCCCACACGTGGGCTCAGTGGGGCACTGCCGTATTTGCGGCGTGCCAACTTAGTGAATTCATCACCCCTTGACTTCGAGTATCGTCGTAAAAGATTGCCCGAGCGCGAGTGTTTGCACCATATTCATATGCAAAGATATTTGATTGACTTCCCGGCGATTCAATATATACTTTTATGATTTCACATATTGATGTGAATATCTCCGTTGCGATTTGATTGACATGCGCGGTTTTTGGGAACAAGAATAAGACAACTTTCAATCGTGATTGATTAGTCTTTATTCTTGCCCAAAAACCTTTTGAAAATTTTGGGTGCGAAAATTTTCTGTCTGCATGTCAATCGTTGTTTCGCCATACACTTTGTTCCCACGAAGCCTTCTTGGCTGAGGTGGGAGGTGGGAAACCCTAGCAACTTTCAAGGCCATATGGCTTGGTTTTGTTTTGCCCACCCGCCCTCCCTTGGGGGTGACGTGCCACCGTTCGAGGCTTTCAGCTCGGCGGTGTAATGTGTGTGTGGTGTGAGGTCCCACACGTGGGCTCAGTGGGGCACTGCCGTATTTGCGGCGTGCCAACTTAGTGAATTCATCACCCCTTGACTTCGAGTATCGTCGTAAAAGATTGCCCGAGCGCGAGTGTTTGCACCATATTCATATGCAAAGATATTTGATTGACTTCCCGGCGATTCAATATATACTTTTATGATTTCACATATTGATGTGAATATCTCCGTTGCGATTTGATTGACATGCGCGGTTTTTGGGAACAAGAATAAGAGCTCCTTCTCCACGGGTGCCTACAACAAGGGAGGCTTGACAGGCCTGAGGAAGGCATGCCACGATTTCCCGCTGGCCACCAAGTGCTTGGTCCGTTTTGTTCGAAGCATGCGTCCTTTCCATCCTTTCAGCACCATCAGCATTTACGACAATGTGTGCACTGCCCTCCATAAGGACAGCCGCAATGCTTGCTGCGAGAACTTGATAATCCCTCTTACCCAATTTTCTGGGGGCGAGTTGTGGATGCAACAAGACAAGGGTGCTACACCTCAGGACTTTGGGGGCTCTGAAGTGTTTGGGACGGCAGTGCCGATTCCCCCAGAAGGCTTGTGCTTCGATGCTCGTGGCATCTTGCATTGCACCATGCCTTGGAAGGGCCGCCGACTGATTGCCGTTGCATTCACGGTGTCGAAGACTGAGGAGCTGAAGCAATCGGATGCGCGGCTTCTTGAGGACCTTGGAATCAATTGCCCTTCCGCAAGTCAGTTGACAGGGAGGACCTTGGATGCCGGGGAGCTGTCATCGACGGAGAGCTCGGAGTCGGAACCACCATCTGGTGGCGGGGACCAGCAAGCAGACGATGTCTTCAGACCAGAGCTTTGTGGCAACTTCGGAAACCCCTTGATGCTGGAGTGGGACGGGAGAGAGTCGCCTATCACTGACGGCTATGGCCTTTGTTCTCCAACGCGTTGGCATCCTGCCTCCCGTGGAGCATCGCTACCAGAGAAATCAAAGGACCTGTCGAGACGCTTGAATGGCTTGGTGCAGCAATTTGTCGCAGAGCAGGTGCCAGACTGCCAGTTGCTGGCACTCAAGTTGGCCACCGGACAGATTCTGGAATCGCCATTCGAGGAGGGTGCAATGCGACGCCTTCGCGAGGACTGGGCTGCACTTGTATGTGAGACCGATGGAGCCAAACACGAAGGTTTGCTGGAAGTTCCTGATCCTCAGCCTTTCTACCTTCGGTTGCTCTCGCACACATCGCGCTTGATGGAAGATCCAGACTGGAAAATCTTGACAGAGGGCGAGGAGTGCTTTGAGAAAGGTGTCCCATTGGGCTACGACGAGACCATACCTAGGGTCCCGCAGGTTTTCGATCGGAAGGTCAAATGGAGAAAGCTTGATGAGAGCACCTTCGAGGCTGTCAAAGAAAATTACCAGAGCGCGAAGCTCACCGTTCAGGAGATGGAGCTGAAGTTCAGGGAGGAGGAGAAGCTTGGGCGGATGTACCCTACCACTTACTCCGCTTTGGCGGCCGAGCATGGAGCTGACAGGGTTCGTATAGCAGCGATGGGGGCGGTCGCCAAGCCAGACGGCAGCGTCCGTCCCCTACATGATGGCACCCACGGGGTGAGGATCAACAATGGCATTCGCTTGCTGAACCAAACGGCCACGCCGGGCCCTGCGGAAGTGGCACACGCAGTGAGCTCTGCTAAACGATCGCGCGAGGCAGCCTTTGGAATCTCAGCTGACGTGAGTGCAGCACACCGGCTTGTCAAACACAGGCGTCGGGATCACCCCTTGATGGCATGTAAAGCAGATTCTTCAAGCACCGTCGTTTGGGTCAACGTTGTAGGAACATTTGGACTGAGTGTCGCTTCATTTTGGTGGAGCAGATTGTTCGGGCTCGTGGGCAGGACAGTCGCCCGAGCAATGCTTCAGGAATGGTTCTATCAACTTTGCTTCGTGGACGACATCCACGGTGTGTTCACTGGAGCACATAAGTTCCGAAATCTGGTGATGTGGTTCGTCTTGTACCTTGCCTTAGGGACCCCTTTCTCCTTTAAGAAGTTTCGGGGAGGTTTTAAGGTTCCTTTCGTGGGCTTCGAGCTCGACTACCGATCATGGCAAGTTGGCATGTCGGACTCTCGAGGAGCTTGGATCGTTTCGTGGATCAAAGATGCCAGGACCAAACGCTTCGTGGTTCAGGTCCGACTCTTCAGGGAGTTCCTTGGCCGGTTGGGGTTTGTTTCTAGGATAGTGGTTTGGATTAAGCCTCACCTTGCTCCACTGTATGCGTGGGCATCAGCGGTGTCCCGGAGCACCGTCGCCAAGTTGCCTGAGACTGTCATCTTGACACTCCTGTACTTGGAGAAGACGCTTGATGAGTACACTTTTAAGGTTAACCCATGCCGCAAACCCAAACACCAGGTCGCGGGCTTCAGGACAGATGCAAAGTGTGCCGACGGATTCGTCGTGTTGGCCGGTTGGGAGCTAAGTGATGACACCAAAAGTTCAAAATGGTTTTCGCTGCGCTTGACACCGAGTGACGCACCATACTTGTTTGATCAGGAGGGGAAATCACAATGGGCATCAGGCTCAGCAGAACTGCTGGCAACATTGGCGGCCCTTCACGTCTTCGGATACTTGACCGCCTCTGTGGACAGAAAGGAACTGGACGTCGAGTGCGCGGCGGACACAGACAATCAGGGCAACTCGAGATTGCTCAAGAAGGGGTCCTCAACCAAGTGGCCCCTGATGTTGATCAACATGCAGTTGTCTGATTTGCTTCTTCGCTCTTCCTTGAAGCTCCTCCTACGGTGGAGGCCGCGCGATGAGAATCAGTACGCAGACCAGCTTACGAATGAGATTTTCACTAACTTCTCGGACGAACATCGCATTGCATGCACATACTCGGATTTGCCCCTTGCGCTTCTGCATCAGTTGTGGGAGACAAAAGAAAACTTCGACTCAGCACGAAGGGCTCAGGCCGTGCTTCAGCAGGATGCCTCGGGGCATCGTCCTCAGAAGAGGAAGGCAGAGAAAACACCTTGGTAGTGCGTCCCTGAAGGGGAAAGGGGGTGGGATGCATCAACATGCATCCGCCCTACCAAGGGCACCGCGAGACTACCAACCGCTGCGAATAAAATGAGTGTCGTCCGAGTGCTCTTGATTGCTCGACGTATTTCCTTTCGCATGTCACATATTTATTCCAGTTGGATTCATTTGGAAGATACGATATCTGATTCTCTTTTATAGAAAGACGTTTGTTTTAGTTTGCGAGGCTTCTTTTGAAAGAACGGATAACCCCAACCTCTAACCACGAAGCTATGCGAAGGACAGGCTAAACCGGGTTTCACCCTGTAGATCTGTCCGGAGCTAGCCGACGGGCGGGGGGGGGGTTGTTGTCTGAGGACTTGGATCTTAGGCGGATCCCGTGCTCTTGCTTGAAAGAAAATAATTTCCTCGGTCAGATTTTGTTTTCTCCTTTTGGCATGAATTTCTTTTGAGTGATTTCGAACCATCTTATTTCAGATCAGTCTTGCCGTATCGCGAAGTTGAAGCATTGAACAGATAGCCACGTCAGGCTCAGGCCGTGGCTCGATAAAATTTTGTTTAGCCCACCCAACCCACCCTGGAATGCCAGAGCATTTCCGAGAATAGACCGTTCCATGCCGCGGGGGGGTGGGATGCATCAACATGCATCCGCCCTACCAAGGGCACCGCGAGACTACCAACCGCTGCGAATAAAATGAGTGTCGTCCGAGTGCTCTTGATTGCTCGACGTATTTCCTTTCGCATGTCACATATTTATTCCAGTTGGATTCATTTGGAAGATACGATATCTGATTCTCTTTTATAGAAAGACGTTTGTTTTAGTTTGCGAGGCTTCTTTTGAAAGAACGGATAACCCCAACCTCTAACCACGAAGCTATGCGAAGGACAGCATCAGCAAGTTTGAGGATCCAGGGAGCTTCGAAGGAGGGCTTGCCGCCATAGAAAATGCGGATGAGCTCCACCTTTGCATCAGCGACAGGAATGTCCACGTACTTAGCGATCGCCTCCCGCCATGACGCATAGTGCTCCACAAACAGGTTGAGCATGGGGAACCTGGTCTCGTCCCAAAGTTCGAACATCTGGAGCTTTCGCACAAGAAGGCGGGGATGACAACATGCTGCGTCCACTTCGGCCGAGTCGAGGCCGAATGCCACTGTCCGAGCCTCCTTCGTGAGCTTCTGACCTGAAGGTCCACGAGATAGTAGGCGACCATAATGTGGAAGCTTATAGTACTCGACCTGTAGAAGCGAGGAGCTACCCATCTTGGTTCCCATTGCACGATGGCGCTGGAGGTAGTGACGTAGAAGGTCCTGACGGCGATCTGTCTCATGGGCCGCATAGTCCTCGAGGGCGTTGAGATTGATCGTCTCTAACAGGCGACACTCGACAGGCCGCACCAAAGTTGCTTCCGTGGTTTGTGTGCGATGTCGCAACATAGTCTGACGTTGATGTTCAAACGCATTGCCGTCCCATTTCTCCTGCTCATGTAGAAGCTGAAAGGGACAGGTCCAGTCAGCCCACGTCCCAAACACTGCAGAGCCACCATGCTGTTCCATCGCATCGACAAGCCGCTGCCAATCAATCAGTAGTTTGTGAAAGCACGATGAGTCGACCTGATTGAACAAACGACTGTTAGCAAGGTCTAAGGCCTCGACGAAATTGGACAATTTCTTCTTCTTCCCTTTGGACGATGCGGCACATCCAGGTAGGACCTCGACCTTATGAATGAGATACTCCTTGAGTATTCGTCTCTGCGGGGTGTTGGCATGCACCTTCTGGACAAGAGTCTCCGCCTCTATGATAACGTCAACTACAGTGCCTGGGGGAGGGGTTGTTGCACCTGACAACGACGAGGACAACCAGTTTGTGTCGCGGACTATGTCTTCATGAATGCTGCCAGGGTCGTTGATCATATTCATGATATCCTGCTCACTGTTTTCCCTGAAGAAAGGAATGCAATATTCGCGAAGGTAGACTGCCGCAGTGATGGGATTCGACAGGAAACTGGTGAGCTCATCCTGTGGAATTAACTTATAGATCCCGCGGGAATGGTCTACCTGGCTGTCGTCCATGGTGAAGGTAACCTTGCCCATGAGAAAGCAAATCACACGTCGTCTAAGTTGCTCCAAGCTCTTGGTGCGGTCATTGCTCTCTTCGATTATGGGAATATTTTCGAAGTTGAGCTCTTGAATCTTCATCGCGGAGCCGAATCGTCGCTTGCTCGTGAATCCGGAATTGACCCTGCAGTCGATTTCTTCATCGACTACAAACCGTTTCCAAACATCTGCCACAAACCGCCCACGACTCTCCATCTCCTGGATGCGTATGCTGGCGTTGTTCCATGCAAGTTCAGCTGACTTCCTGAACTCCACCCTGTCAAGGAACACACCGCAGTCTAAAGTAGCAGTGGCCAGGTCACCAAAGAGTGCTCGATCCAAAACCGCCTCCATCCCTTTACCGTCGCCGCCTTTACCCACCTGAAAGATTATCTTTCCAGTGCATTTCTTTGCGAAGGCTGCTTGCATGAAACACAGCTTCAACTGGAAGAGATGTGGGCTACCGAAGTAGAGCGATTCCAGAAACGTTTTCAGTCGCGTACGGACTTCTGCAATACTGATGTTCTGGTGGTCAGCCATCTTGTTCTCCCAAAAGAAATGGTAGTCAAGCTTCAAGTAGCAATTGGCCTCTGCAGACTTGTTTGCGACGTTCCAATTCTTATCCAAGTACACGTCCCGGAAGCAAACTCCATTCGACACTGGCATTGTAGTATCCCATTCTGTCAGGAAGAGTTTGGTGAGCCCCTTCGTTGTATTCTCAGATTCCAATGCCTTGCGAAACTGTGCGAGCATATCGGCGACGCGTCGTGTCCACCGAGCCTGCCATACTTTGTTCCCCGTTTTGACACGCACATGGTCGCTGTTGCTTTTGGCGACGTCAGTCAAGACTTGCATCACATTCAGATCAGCCTCGACCATGTCTCCGACAATGTCCATCAAGTAAGTCTTCACATCATGCCAAGTCCAGGACACCTGCAACTCCTGATCGTCCAAAGAGGTGGACAGCTGGACGAAGAGGCCTTCCAAGGCCAAGAGTAGATCCCATCTACGAACTGTAAAGGAGGGTACCATGACCCATGCTCCATCTTCATAATGGAAGACTTGACGCTGATGTGCCCGCCATTGTTCACCTTCCAATAACAAGCACATAGTGAGCTTTTGGATGTTGCTCATCATGTAATTGGAGCAGTTCATAGCACAAATGAACTTGGCAATGACCATGAGTCGGCATACTCCATCACCAAGTCCACCGAAGAGGTCTACACTCTCGATGTTCATCTCCTGGATCTTTTCAACGAGAGAGAGGGGCTTGACATCAGGCACAAGTGGCGGAACCGGTCCCGGACCACTTGCAGTCTGTATCTCCGAGAAGGCTTGGAACCTGGACAACGTATATGAAGGGAAGCTCATGATACAGTAGTATGTAAACATGTATCATGGCTTCAAATGCCTGAACATGTCATACGATCTCTAAGATTCCCACAAATTGGCTCCACGTAGGCGTTTCGCTGCCGGTGGAGCGGGAGACGATGGTGATACTGCGGCCTTCGCTGCGCCCACCTTGATCTCTACTTCGGTGTTGTTCTCCTGGGGTAATGATGCCGCTGCTCCGTTAGCCGACGATGCTGCTGGTTCTACAGGGGGACTCACTGGAGCGGCAACATCCGGAGCCCGTGCGATCTCATCGATGGACACTGCAGGGGTAAGACTTGTCTGATCGTTCATAAGATTTTCCAAGTCCACCTCAAGGGAATCAGGACCTCCAGCAGCGCAGTCCATGGCACAGGGAGCAGGGTCAGGCTGAGTTCAACGCTCGGGAGCACGGGAACACTCTCAACAGAAACGCTGCGAGAAATCTGACATCCAGCTATGAGTTGACATGGGCATCCACAACAACACACCGTTTCCCTTGCTTGGGGACACGGCGGATGTTCTTCGTGCAGTTGAACCACCGCTGCTCCTCGGAGCATGCACCTTAGCAGCACCAGCATGTGGGCTAGCAGCATCAGTATGTAGGTGCGACATTTTTGAAGCATGGTCCTGCATCAGGAGTACACGTCAAATCTAGAACGGGTTAGCATGGACTTGAATAGGAATGACATCCACAAATCGAGCATTCGTGTGTCGAATGGTGTCCACGCAGTTTGTACATCTGAGGCTGTGGGTATCAAGGTTCGGATCATGGCCCTGTACAAGGCTTCCCTTTCAAATGTAGAACGGACTAGCATGTCCTGCGGCAAGGATGACACACACAAATCCACGATGTTTACACGGATAGGCGCGCGAATAGCTTATGCAATGGCCCCGCACCAGAAGTATACGCTACATCTAGAACGGATTAGCATGGACTTCCATAGGCACGACACTCACAAATCGAGCATTCGTTTGTTGAGGGGCTTCCATGCAGCTTCTACATTTTAGGCTGTGGGTCCTGCGACGAGGATGACACCCACAAATCCATGATATTTTTGCACGGATATGGGCGCCCGCAGCCTGTATCTGCAAGAAAGAAGTCTTGAACAGGTTATCCTGTTCTACAAGAGCAAGGACATGGGATCGAGGGAGAAGGGGACAAGAGGACGAAGGGATCAGGGGACAAGGGGACAGGGGGCAGAGGGACAGAAGGACAGGGGGACAGAGGGACCGCGGACGGGACAGGGGGACAGGGGGACAGGGGGACAGGGGGACAGGGGGACAGGGGGACAGGGGGACAAGGGGGACAGAGGGACAGGGGGACAGGGGGACAGGGGGACAGGGGGACAGGGGGGGACAGGACGCAGGAGTGTGCGTGTTTCGGGGTGAGTGTGCGCGTATCCGGGTGGGTATGTGGTTATGTGTATGTAGGTGTGTTCAGATCTTTGTATGTGTGTGTGTGTGTGTGAGTATGTGTGCGTGTGTGTGTGTGTGTATGTGTGTGTATGGGTGTGTGGGTGTGGGTGTGTGTGTGTGTGTGTATGTGAGTGGGTGTACGTGTGTGTTTGTATTGGAATTCGCATGGGTGTGTCTATGTACACATGTACGCGTTTGTGGGTGCTTGTGTGTGTATGTGTGCGGGTGTGCGTGTATGTGTGTGTGTGCATATGTTGACATAGTGTGTGTATGTACAACAGGTACGACATGTTGCACATTGAGTCTCCCTGCACAAAGCTTATAAAAGCATTTTTGAGCGTCCGCGCCACAGCTCCGATCACCACTTTAGTTACAGCCGTCGTTGGGCATGGAGCACAAAGCCTCGCCGGGATAGTACTCTGCTTCATCTCGAGGAGATGCATAGCTCTGCTCACGTTTATTGCGCGGCTTCCACCAACTTCGGTTGTAGAAGCTCTGGTGCTGCATAACCTCTTGACGGCGCTTGGCCTCTCTTTCCGTAGCCTTCTGTTTATCACGTTCTTGTTGAAGTGTCAACCTCTTCACTTTCAATGCTTCCAACTGAACTTGGAGAGCAAGCTTCGCGTCAACACCCCTGGCCGTCTTCTGGGTCATCTCTGCTCTTGCTTTGGCTTTCTCTAGCTCGCGCTTTTGAGGCTCAGCATCTGTCTTGATAGTGGTAGAAGTCTTGCAAGTGCAGCGGTTACCGCCCCATTTGGAGCATCCCGGACACTTCTTCCGAGCCATGGTCGTGTCTTGATCTATGTCTTGGGGCTACTGTGGCTTGCAACGGCTTCGCTAGGAGGTTGCGGACGATAGTAATCGGAATAGGAATAACAATACAACGCAAACAAGAATAAGATAGTAGATAAACCAATGCAGCTCAAGCCCGTCTGCAGCGCTGAGGCCAACACCTGATGCGGACACAGAAGTAGCTTCATATTAAATAATATATCCTATATAATTAGGTATGCATGCAGGAATCGTGCCTCGAAGTATTCGTTTATCATATTGCCATACATCAACTAGAGAGTTATATGTATATGACCCCATATATCGACACTCCAAGGAACAATAAGAAAAACGTAAAGTAAAAAATGAAAACTCGCATGCCGGTCAGCTTAATCATAGCTGCGCAATATTCTTTACGTGGGTTAACTGACTAAATGAACAAACACATAGACGGCGAGGTACAGCCAGCGAGGGGGGGAGAGGGGGGGGGGGGGCGCAAAAAAAAAAAAGGGGGGGCAAAAAAAAAACTAAAATCTATTTTTTTTTTTTGGCGCTGCCCCCCCCGCCAGATTTTTTTTTTTTTTGGTGGCTGCCCCCCCCCCCCCCCCGCGGGGACAGCCTGTTCGGCCCTTGCGCATAACAGAAGTCTTAAAAGAAGACATTGCGTATATATAACAAAGCAGCTGTGACGGTAAGGACAAGTGAGAGATCAGTTTACGAAATGTTGCGATATCCCAAAAGGATAAAATACAAACCGAATTATTCTAAATATGTTTGGACTACCAACAAGGAGTGTCGAAAATATGGGGCCCGTAATGTCTTATTTTCTGGAACAAAAATATGAACAGGGTCCGAAAAAAGACACGGGGTCAGTTACGAGATGTGTCGAGGCCGGAAAAAGACGGCTTAAATCGTAGAGTCGTAGTCGTAGAGTGGAGGTCGAAAAAAAGATCGTCATCTTTTGCAAGACATCGTCGACGCTGACACATGAAATGTCATGACTCAAAATGGTCGCGTCATTTAGATCGGCCAAGGATGTTTCGAAGTTTACAGTCAGGAAAGTTATTGGACCCGTTTGGTTCCCTTTGAACAGATGCAGGAGGATCTGTCAAAGACTCTTCGAGTTCCATGCTGTCTTGTCTTCGACAGGGCCGGTGCGAACCTTTTCGCTTGGAAGCGCCTCCTCAAGTGTGTTGTACAAACTTGATTGTGTTGGGCCAGGAAGCCGACGAGAACTGCTCTTAACGGCTGTGTCAGTCTGTCTGCGTCTCTGCGCAAAGCGTCAACCTTCGACTGCTCTGCAGTTCGAAGACCTGTGGCCCTTAAAACATTAATGCAAACGAACTTAACACTGTAACAACACTTGCTTGATAAGCAAAAAGCCGCAACTGGTAAAGTCAGAACAAATCCATTGCTGCTCGGTCCATTTGAACCTTGGAAAACCATGAAAGAACACGATTGTATTTCCCATCCAGAGTTCGAACAATACAGTTTCTAAGTTGAAGTTCCCCAGTCCAGCGATTTAGATCAAACTTGAGTTGCCTATGAAATTCCCCAGCTCAGTTCGGAAACATTTCATCAGCTTCCGCTCCAAGCTCCAATGAATGTGTAGAGGGCGGTGTGTGTTTACAGGCATGCACATGTGGCGCCCGAGGACGCTGTCGGGCCAGAGGGTCCCACACATATGTGTGCGTACGTGTGAGTGTGGCGCCTGAGGACGCTGTCGAACCAGAGGTGTGCGTGTGATGCTTGACTACGCTGTCAGACACCATGACCCTGCACCTTGTCCTATGTGTTTAGTAGGTGACGTGTGTCGGAGAAAGATGATCGTCGATCGTAGATGAAAGGGTGGAGTAAATAATTTGATCGCTGATCAAGTCTTATCCGTTGGGTGATTTGGGGTGTGAAAAACTTCAATTTTTTTTTTTTGTGCGTGGGTGGGGGGGGGTGGCGTTGTCTCGTGGTGCTACCGTCGGGTGGTGGTCAAAAAAAATTCCGCTATGCCTCTTCCTGTGCTCGTCTCGTTTGCCTTTCGTGTTTACGACATGTGTCGACTCGATTGAACACTCGATTACAGCATCTGCATGTGCGTTGGGCCAGTTCGCTGCCTCGACACTGGTTCTCGTGAGATTGCGTGGCTGTGATTGTGGGCCATCTTTTCTCGCATTTTGAGCATGTAGTGTTTGTGTCGACGAATCGAATCCTGGACTAGCCGCTCTGCGCAGATTCCTCCCGCCTGTTGCCACCCGCAATCGCATTTCCAGTCGTCGCTCGATACTGTCGTCTCGTTGTACCGCTGTGGGCAAGAGGCTTCGTGATTGATCCGTTTGGACATGTCTTGAAACCGTTTGTTGCAGTGGCGGCATACCTTGTTTTGTTCCTCATCACCAGTACATTTGGCCTCATGAGCGAACCTCGCCTTATCCTTCTGAATGACTCCACATTTGCGACATGGCTGTTCGTCCGTGAGTATGACGCCCGCGGCTGTGCACGTTTTTTCATGGGCACCGCATGTGCGGGCGTCCATGAAAATGCGGCCACATCTCCGACACTTCTCCGTGTTCAGCGCAGTTAACGTGTTCTGATGTGGGGCTGCCCATCGTCGGGAGTGTTTGCCTATCCTTCCTTTGCTGCCGGCGTCAGCTAAACGATCGGCTTTTTCGTTGCCCGCGTGATTCGAGTGTCCCTTTACCCACTGCCATTTGATGTGGTGTGTCGTGCGCATGCGCTCGTAAAGCGTGCGCATTGGTGGGCGAGTGCCAAATTTTGTTGCGGTGCTATGATTCCCTGCGTGACTTCCGCGGCGTATTGAGAGTTGTAACAGATTGTCGCTGTTTTGTGTCGACGACCCGGGGCCTCGGTGTTCAGCCAAATGAGGGCCTCCGCTATGGCAGTCAGTTCGGCTGTGTTGTTGGTTTGTTTAGTGGCCCCCCAAAAACGCTGATCCGTGTTGTCGGTTAGCACCGGGCCGCTTATCTCGAAGAGACTATGTTGAGCCTCTGTGTCTGAAGCGTCATATATGGCTAGTCCCCATCCGGCCTCTTTGTGTGTCTCGGAGCCTCCAGACCCGTCCGTGTAGAGTGACCATTCCTGTGGGGGGGGGATGAGTTGTGGGATACGCAGCGGCTTCCATCCATGCTCGTCCGTACCCTCCTCCTGTGGTATAAATGGTGGGGCATGTGTGGGTGGCGAGCTGATGCGCATTGTGAAAGTGTCGTAGGCATTCCTTGCACGCAAAAGTGGGTATGGTCGTAAGGTGGAGGCCGACCACTGCATGGGTGTTTCTATTGTGAGTGCGTCGTTCATGTGCGTTTCGGCTGATCAGGCTGCATGCGGGGCATTCCTTTCTCGTGACGTAGCTGGCCGGTTTGACCCATACATTGCGTGTGTGCCGACGGCGTACCGTGGTGTCTGGCAGCGGTTGACCTACCTTCCAGTTGTTAATGGCCTGTTTGGCTCGCTGGTTGAGAATGTTTCATGGGAATGAGTCCCAAGATGTGTCTTCCGTATTCTGCGCGATTCGAAACCAGTGAAGCTCGATCGAGTATGTCTGCTTTCTTTAATACCGCGTGTATCCATTGTACGTGCGTAGTGGCATGTCGGGGTCTGAAGCTGCCGTCAGCCCAAAAACACCAGATGGCCTGTTTCGGGAGTCTCTGTGTGGGCATGCGCGCAACGTGACCTAGCCAGCGTAGCGTATTGGCCATAAGTACGTGTTCAACAGTGGGCCATTGAGCGGCCTTGTGGAGAGACTCGGACGTGATGCGGTGGTCGCGTACGAGCAGTTTGTCCAGTCCGAAACAGCGTTGTATGGCGTATGTTTGTACTGCTTGCAGAGCCTTGATTTGTGCTTTGGTCCAAACGCGCGATCGTCCGAAAGCTGTGAGAGTGGGCACTACAACACTGTGCATTATGCGAAGTCGTGTGGCGATTTTGACTCGACTGGTGCGTCCTCGGCCGTGACTGGTACCCGTTGACCATGCTTTTGCGATGTCCTTGGCTCGGCGTTTGGCTATAAGACAGCGGTGCAGGGTGTCTGCCCATTGTGTACCCGCCTCGTGGGTCATGCCTCCTACATGTCGAACCTTGTTTGGGGGGTCGTGCCTTTTGGATTGGTTTCAGGTTTGACTCCTGGTTTGAGGTGAAGCGTCTCCGTTTTTCCTCGGTTCAGTTTTCGTTCCAGTCGTTGAAGGTCTCTTCTAGTACCTTGTCCGCGATGCGCGCTTCCTGACCGTGTGCGATGGTGGCTGTATCGTCTGCGATCTCGATATCGCCTATGCGTGTGTACTGAATTTGTTGCGTGGACTGTCTCTCTGTGGTGCCGCGTGAGAGACGATCATCGATTTTGAACTTCCATTTGATTCCCGGTTCCAGACCTGCTTGTTCCGCCTTGCGTTTGCGTCGCTGCCGGAAGTCTTGTAGCACTGTCTGGTGATATAGATTAAACAAAGGTGGCGATGATGGACAACGTTCTTTGAGGCCACGATCGGCGGTGTAGGGACGAGACACTGCGCCGGATGTGCGAACCTGAAAGTTATTGTGGTCGTGAAGGGCGCGACAGATGCGAATGAAGCCTTGGGGGGGTCCTCTGCGTGACATTAGTGTCCATAATGCCTCTCTGTTCACCCTCGGAAAGCTTTTTCATGTCGTACAGTGTGACCGTCACTGGTTCGCCCGCTTGAGCGAAACAGATGTCCTCCGTGATTCGACGGCTGACTTGTAGAACGTCATCTACTCCTCGGTTGCGTCGGAATCCTTGCTGTTCTTCGTCCATGAAAGTTTCCGAAAAGGCTTGCAGGCGATTGGCGACTATGCGTGCTAGGATCTTAACTCCCACGCTCAGTAGTGTTACCCCTCTCCAGTTACCCTTGTTGCTTTTTCGTTGTTTCTTCTTCCATAGTGGTATGACGATGGCTATAAAATATTCAGATGGCCAAAGACCGGCCTCGGCATGTGTGCACTTGTGCGTTATTGCAGGAAAACCCGTCACTCCGGTGCCTCTTTAACTGTTCAAGTCTTTCTTGCTAGCAGGGTTTCTCATGGGGCCTTGGCGTGCTGCGGCCCGTGGTGTGGCAGTTGAAGTTCTGCGTTATCTGGTTTCCGGGCTTGGCGAAAAAGAACGGTGTCCCGTCGGAGCCGACTGGAGATCGGAGGAGCAAGCTGCCTACTGGCGCGAAGAGGCCGTTTACTGTCGTGATCGTTTGCGGGAAGCACATAGCTGTTCTGTGGAGCTTGATTTTCTACGGGATCTGAAGGAGAGTTGCTGGGACACCCCGACAGTGGGCTTGTTAGTGCTCATTGGGGCTGTGAGCGGTGTTCTGGGCACTCTTGCTGTCACTTGGTGGCAGAGTCGACCCCGAGCTGGGGTAGTTGTTGCCGAGATTGATCCTGGAAAACTAGAGGTTGTGCAGGAGGCCATCAAGTTGCCTCACGACGGAGGGGATGAATTGGCTGCCGCTCGACAACGTGCTCGTGCGCTTCGTGGATGATCCTGCGCTATATCATCAGCGCATTGTGCTTCGGTGCAGCGGAAAGGACAAGGTGCACATTGTGACACCCGACCGGGAGGTTCAGGAGACTGAGCTCAAGGTGGGATCTGTGTATTCGGATATTCGTCGGATGCACAACGGTCGGCTGCCGACGGGGATCTCCGAGAACGAGACCTACTTGAATAAGCACTCTGGAGACGGAGCAATCTCGAGAGACGAGCTCCTGAAGTTGATCCGGGATGTTGAGTCGGTTTCTTCCGAGGGACCAAGGAGGCGGGTCACAGGCAAGCTCGGAGACGACGGGCGACGGCACCCTCCGGCCGGAGATGCGGCCAAGCCAAAGCAAACGTCTGGCATGGAGGATGGCGTGGTCTGGGTTGTGGTCTACTCCTCCACTGGGCAGGACATGGGCACTCAGGTGTCACCTCCCGATGGGGCGGAATCCTTGGTCGTCGGTGGGCTGCCCTTCAAGATGTTTACAAGAGGCGGCTCGGTGCTGCTCGTGCGGGGGGTCCTCCCGGAGGCGATCGCTTCGGTAACGGATCTTCTGCAAGCAGGCCTTGGTGATCAGCGAGTAGAGGCCAAGGACGTCCGGGTCTTGCCCGTTCTTTTCGACACGTCCGAAGAGCGGTGGAGGACCATAGCAGAGGCTGTGGTTGATCATGAGGAAGTTGATTTTGAGGACTTCCCTCTTCAAGGTCCTCGGACGGTTTGTCGTGACGCTCGGCAATTGAGGCGGCTGGGGCTGGACTTCGTGCAGCACCACGAGGCTTGGTGCCGAAAGTCCGGAGTGCGGCAAGGTGACCGATCAGTTCATGAACACGCCTCGCTATGTCGGTCCCTCAACCTTATGGTGTGCTACGATCAGTTAAACGTGGGTGCTTTGGCAAGTGCTGAATCGCTGAATCGGCGCAGGGCTTTGATTGAGATGGCTCACAATGGCAGGCCAGAGGCGCCAAACTACGATGCAGCCGACGATGTGCTTGGCATCCGCGAGATGGCCGATGGGAGCCTGGTGGATCCAGCCCTTACGCAGCACGCGGCCAGGCGACAGGCCGCAAAGGCCGAGATCCTCAAGCAGACCCGACTTGCTGCCGAAGAAAGACGTCAGCTTTTTCGCCGAGGAGGTGACGACGACAAGGGCGATGAGAAGGGCGGCGGCGGCAAGGGGCGAAAAGGCAAGGAGGACAAGAGCGCCCCCTGAACAGGGGGACGGGGACAGGGTGACTGGTGCCGACCCTGGCTCCGTTAATCTTTTGGGTGCCAGAAAAGTTTTCCGTGAGCCCGTCCATTTCCACGGGGATGTGTTCCCGCTTCCCTGTCCGGTGGATGATGGCTTTCCTCACAACGTTTCTTCTTTGTGCTCCCGTCGCTCCAGACAAAGGGTGCAGCGCCGTCGGTGTCTACATCAGCGGGAGTACGGGACCATATGGGCCTTGAATCACTTGGCCGGTTTTGATGATGAGTCGCTTTGGCCGGCTACTTTGACCAATCGGGCGCAGGCGGCTGTGCTGGCGAGGGTGAAGAAGATGCACTTGCAGAGACCACCGCCCCCCGAAAAACTTTCACCGCAGGCAGCGCTTCGGCAGCTGCTGCAGCGCAAGGCAGGGTCCGCTTATGGTGACGGCATGCCGGGGCAATTAGCCAGCTATGTGCGAGATAGACTATCACTTCCAAGGGGTCAGGGCAAGCCGGTTCGTTTGGAGGATTTGCTGCCCGAGGCCGAGAGGGAGATGATTATGGACTTTAGGGGACGCATGATGCTCAGTGACGAGGAGCACGGGGGCGTTCTAGAGAGAGGCTTAGCGAACGACATGTACACTGACCCTCTGCTTGAGGGCGGCGGCAGAAAGTACCACGGGTTTGTGGCCGACTTGGTGCAGAGCCAGCTCGTGGGCTTCACGGCCAAGCCGAAATCTCAGGTGGGGGTATTCGTGGTCACCAAAAAGAACCAGAAACAGCGGCTGATCCTGGATGCTCGCAGGACGAACAAGCTGTTTCGCACTCCGCCCACCACGAGGCTTGGCTCCATGGATAGCTGGGCCCGAGTGGGGATTGGCGAAGGTGACCAAATGTTCGTTTCGCAGGAGGACGTGAAGGACTTCTTTTACCGCTTGGGTATCGGCCAGGACCTGGGGGAGTATTTCAGTTTGCCCCCGATTGATGCAAAGATGCTTCAGGACGAGCTGGGTTATTTGCCAGCCGAGGCAGCCAAACTTCAGGATGCCGGGTGCACTGAGATTTTTCCGTACATGTGTGTACTCCCCATGGGCTTCTCATGGGCTTTCCACCTGGCGCACGAGGCCCGTGCGGAGTTGAGTCGAAGGACTTTGCCGCGGGTGGCCCAGGTCCGGGATCGCGAGCCTGCTCCTTTGCTTGGCCGTGCTGTTACGGGTGGAATCCATGAGGCCAGCCTTATCTATGCCGACAACCACAACCACCTCGGGATCAACAAAGAGGAGGTGGACCGTGCGCAGACTGACATGATTGCGGCATTGCACTCAAAGGGGCTGGACACGCATGACCTGGTTGAGAGCACCACGCTTTGTGAGTCTTTGGGTGTCCGCATAGATGGGTTGCTGGGGACTGTGCAGGTTTCGGCAGCTCGCGATCATCGGCTGGATCAGGCTTTGCTGGCGTGCTCATCGAGGCCAGCTCTCAGTGGGGAAGAGCTCCAGGTCATTGTTGGACACATGACCATGCGGGCCTTACTCAACCGGGGCCTGCTCAGCATCCTTAGGCACATCTACGTTTTCATCCAGGAGAACTACCTCGTGCGCAGGAGGCTGTGGCCTTCCGTTGTCCGGGAGATTGAAGTGTTCCGGGGAGCGATGGTGTTAGGAGTTGCAGACCTTCGTGCCAGCTGGGATCCCAAAGTGTATTGCACAGACGCCTGCCCATCCGGCTATGCAGTGCTAGAGCGTCACCTTGGCAGCAGCAGTGCGCGGGAGGTGGGGAAGGAAGACGAGCGCTGGCGCTACTATCGGTGCGAGTCTCAACCTCCCCCGCGTGCAGCCGCGCTCGGGGATGTGCTCGAGGATGTGCGGACTGTCTTGCCGGATGTCGAAGGCGAGTGCGAGAGAGCTTGGACCCTAAACGATCAGTTTCCCGAAGTTCCTCGTTGGGTTCTGGACGCAGGAATGTGGCAGCTACTTTGGCGAGCTGGTTTTGATCACAAGGACGGGATCCACATGCTTGAAGCGAGAAGCATTCTTGGAGCAGTGAAGCATGTGTGTCGGGATTCACGGCGACACGGTGCACATGTGCTTGTACTGAACGATAACATGGGCACAGTGCTCGCTGCTCAGAAGGGTCGTTGTGCTCATTTCGGCTTGTTGAGAGTTTTGCGGCGGGTGGCCGCGCACACTCTGGGTTGTGGCATCCGATGCCATGTACGCTGGGTGCCCTCAGAGCTGAATGTCGCGGACCACGACAGCCGGTGGAGAGAGAGGCGCAAGGGCGGCTCTGAGCACCCCGGTGCCCAAGAGGGCGTCAGCCAGGAAGAGAAAGGTAGATGTCTTCACGAAGCAAGAGGTCAGCTTGGCGAATCGGCGTTGCAAGAGCCCTCCTCTACAGGAGAGCCTGGAGAGGCAGCGGCACGTGAGGAGCCCATTGAAGGCGAGGGTCGCGGACCATGGAACTTCCACCGACCTCCGGATGATGCTGAAGGGGCAGGCCCGAAAGATGGAAAGGGCACGGAAGCGCCAGAAAAAGTACGGGCAGAGGATCCGGGGTTTCTTTGGGGAGAGGTCCCTTTTGGAATCTCACAGCGTGACCGAGGGGACACGGAAGGACTACGCCACCAAGATGGACGGCTTCCTGGAGTTCGTGAGGTTTTACATGCTGCCGATAAAGGGCGAAGCCGAGCTCGACGAGGCCTTGTGCGAGTACGCGGACCACCTGTTCCTGAGTGGAGAGACTTGCAATTTCGGTCAGAAGTTGCAGGCAGCTCTCGAGTACACCCGCCCAGAGGCGGCCCGAGACGGGTCGCTTCGCTTGCCCCGGTTCAAGAGGGCGCTCAAGGGATGGAGGAAGCTGTCCCCGGCGCAAGCCCGGTTACCCATGATAGAATTTTTGAAAGGGGCGGTCAGCGGAGTTTTCCTGCACTTGGGACGCAGGGACATGGCGGTCTTCAACGAGTTGACCTTTTCGACTTACGTTCGGCCAGGAGAAGGTCTACGCATGAAGGCTCTGGATTTCGTGGAGAAGCAGCCGGGGCAGGCCGAGTACAAGTTTTCGGTCATCGTGTTGGCCCCAATCGAAAGGGGCGAAGCGAGCAAGGCGGGCATCTACGACGAGGTCCTGGTGCTGGACGACACGCGGGCTCCCTGGCTGGAGGATGTGATGCGGCACCACGTGCGGCAAAGGCTTCAGTTGGGCGAGGAGGCGGACATGTGGGATTTCAATGCCGGCCAATACCTCGCGATGTGGAGGAAGGCCGTGGCGGCTTTGGACATCGCAGACTGTGCGCAGAGCCCCTACCAGAACAGGCACGGGGGAGCGAGCCGGGACCACCTGCTGCGACTTCGCAGCGTTCACGCCATACAGAGGCGAGGACGCTGGGCTGTGGACTCAAGTGCGAGGATCTACGACAAGCCGGGGAGATTGCAGCAGATGGTGAACAAACACAGCAAGAAGTGGTGGGATCTTGGGGAAAAGGTCCGATTGAACTTTCGGGATTTCTACCTCAATGGTACCTGCCAGTTGCCTCGAACCCTTCGGCTTGCTCTGGACGGCTGTGCGGCAAAAAGTTCCTGAGCCTCTTCGGTGGAGCTGGGGAGTGCGCAAAGGCTTTTGCAAAAGAAGGTGGATGGGCGGCAATAATCGATGTTCGGGGTGATGTTTGCAATGATCTGTCTAAGTTCGGTGCTTGGAACAGGATTCGAAAAGTCGCTCATCTCTTCGACTTGATTGGCATAGATTTACCATGTAACACCTGGACCCGGGCGCGCCGAGCACCGCCTTGGTCAAGTTTGCCGGGGCCGCTGAGGGGCGACCACTATCACAACGTGCTGAGGCTTCCCAACTTGAGAGCGAGCGACCGGGAAAAAGTGGATGCGGCAAACCGTATGATGATCGGCGCCTGCAACCTCATTAAGGTTTGCCTGCAGCTGAACATCCCGGGTTACATGGAAAATCCTTTGTCGTCTAGGCTGTGGCTGTCACGACCTGTGCAGGAGCTGCTCATGCGAGATGACGTGCATTTCGTCAAGACTCACATGTGCATGCATGGCACCCAGTGGAAGAAACCCACTGGGCTACTCGTGTGGTGTTGCATGCCCTTTGACATGCCTCGCTGCACAGGCCGAGGTAAGTGCAGCCGAACGGGAAAGGCCCACATCCAGCTGACCGGCATCAAAGGTTCAAGATTCGCGACTGAGCGAGCACAAATCTTTCCAAGAGCTTTTGCATCATCACTTGTTGGAGCTTTGTGCTGACTTTGCAATCCCTCCCACTCCACCCAGGGCCATTCTGCGCATGGGGTTGGGACGTTTGACCAAAGGTCATTGTTCTGGGCCCACGGGGCCTTTGGCTGTAAACAGCTGGGGAGGCTTTTAGCTTTGGCGCAGAGCGCTCCTACAACAGAAGGACATGCGACGACTGCATGCACAAAGTCGCAAGTGATGCCACTGGTGAGGGTTTGTATGCATGTGTGCACTTGTGCGTTATTGCAGGAAAACCCGTCACTCCGGTGCCTCTTTAACTGTTCAAGTCTTTCTTGCTACCCTCCCGCTCCACCCTGGGACGTTTGACCAAAGGTCATTGTTCTGGGCCCACGGGGCCTTTGGCTGTAAACAGCTGGGGAGGCTTTTAGCTTTGGCGCAGAGCGCTCCTACAACACAAGGACATGCGACGACTGCATGCACAAAGTCGCAAGTGATGCCACTGGTGAGGGTTTGTATGCATATTCGTCCGCCTCCAGGGTGTGTTGCCAGATTTCGTGTACCAGCGAAGTGACTTGTGGGCGTAGCGATTCGGGGGCCCATTTAAGCATTTCGACTGTGATTCCATCTTCTCCAGGTGCCTTTCCTGCTTTCATTTTGGCAATGGCGTGTTTGATCTCCAATGGCGTTGGTGTGCTGATTAATGGGGCCGGGTCTACTGGCCCGGCTTGTGGGATGTTGTTCCATACGCGTTGGGCAACCGGGGAGGTACCGTTCTGTATGTCCTTGAAGTGCTGTCTCCATGATTCGGTCTCTACTGCCGGGTTCGCAGAGATGTGTCTTTCGCCGATCTGCTTGGTGGCTACGCCTCGCAGTTTGAGGCGATTGAGTACTTTGTAGAGTTCGTATAGATCGCCGCGTCTCTCGGCCTGTTCGGCCCGTAAACCTATGTCGTGCCAGTATTGGTTTTCCCATTGTTTTAGCCGCTTTACTTTCCTCCTCTTGTGTCCTTGGTAATCCCTTTTGGCAGGGGGGCGCCCAACTAATGTACAACGAGGGTGCCCGTACACCAGGCTGCTAATTTACATATTGACGGTAATGTACGATGACCCCCCTTTGTCGTACATTATTCCGGAGGCTATGTTGTGTTTTGGTATGTGCATGCGAAAGTGGTCATTAGGTGGCGGCGACCTCCCCACATCCTGCCGCTTCTCCCGGCTGCACATCATCATCGCTTCGGCTCTCCGGTTCTCTCCCTTTTTCGCTCGCTCGCGCTCTCGTGCTTGCGCACTCTCTCTCTCTCTCTCTCTCTCTCTCTCCCTTTTGATTGTGTCTCTCTTTTTTCAGTCTCTCTCTCCTTCTGTTCTTTCTCTCTTTCGTGAATATCTTTTTTTTTCTGTCCCCTCTCTCCCCCCCTTTTCTATCTGACTGTCTCCCTTCTGTTTGTTCTTTCCCTCATCTTCTCTCGATGTCTCTCCTTTGACGTTTTTTTCTTTCTCTCTTTCTCTCTCTTGAGTATCTAAGCCCGAACCCAACTAAACCTGACCAGTTGGTCTTTGACGCCATGGCAACGAGATCATTTGTGCGCATCTTTTGCTCCTTCGGCGGTCCTGCCTTCTCACCCCTCTGTGCAGCAGCTGCTCTTCAGCTGCCGCTGTACATCCACACTCTGGACTGGCAGCCCCTGTTCCGCGATCTGCGCGATCGCATTCCAGAGACATATACATATACATATATATATATATATATACACACAGAGGAAGGATCAGCGGCTTCAAATTGTCCACGGAAGCGTTGCCGCCAGATCTGTGCGCAGCCAATCAGAATCGACGCCTGGAGCCACTTGCAGACAACAGTTGCCGCACGACGGCGCGGCACCCTAGAGTCTAGAGTCTAGGGTTTCTGGTTCCAGTGTTTCAGACCAAGAGGGGGGAGAGAGAAAGAGCAAGAGCAAGAGACAGCGCAGATAACACAAGACTGGAGAAAACACACAAAACGTGGTAGCCCATGCGATGCTGACGTGCACAAGGGAGAAGCGGCCGAGACGCTCGGTTTGAGAAGGTTTGCGAAACTTGACCCAAAAAAAGCTTGATTTGGCACCGAAAACCCGTGTTTATGTACAACCGGGGCCCCTGCCGGAAGTACATTGCCAAACCCCTCCATCGTACATTTCCCGGCTGCCCGAAATGTACGATCACAGGTAGGGCCCCAAAACTCTAGTTAGGCCCACCCGGCTTTTGGCGTTGTGTAAGGCTTGTTGTTGTGGTGGGGTCGCCTCCGGTCGTGAGCAGACGTCCGCTAGCTGTTCGTAGGTCCTTTTGAGTGCGCATATGTCAGTGTTCATCTGTTTGATTTCCGTCTCTCGACCTATGAACCAGGGTCTAGGTGGTGAGCGTTCCACGTACCCAAAAACTTCCGCTGCTACCGTTTTTGTGAGTTGGCACAGAGTGGGCCAGTCCATTTGTCCGTGATGCTCCTGCGTGCGTGCGTCAAGGGCTTGCTTATATTGCTGTCTGACGCCTCATTCGAGCATCCGCGACCGCGATGTACGGCGATGCGACGTGTCGGCTTGTGTGAGGGTTTGTAGAACGCGGGTGGTGCTAGGCGGGCTGTCATTTCCATCGGTTTGAAATCCGTGTATTCCTCCCATCCCCTGGTTTGTGAGTCTCGCACCGATTCTGAATGTATGGTCAGTACGCGGTGGATATTGCGTATGTACTTCTGTTCCACGAGAAAATGGTGGAGTTGATGTGCGGTCTTGAAGCGAGGGTGTTTCCACGTGTTCTTGTCGTTGGGGTCCACGAGTGTGCGAAAACCCAGTGTTCATGGTCGCAGGCGTCTATGAGTGTTTGTCCCCTTTGATTACGTTTGCCGGCTCCATGTGGTCCGATGGTTCTCCCGGACTGGCTGTTTGCCTTACCCACCTCGGCATTGAAATCCCCGCCTACGAGTAGTTGGAAATGGGATTTGCGATGATTGGCAACGGTACTGATGTCCTCGATGTGTTCCTGTATCTCAGCGTGTGTCGCCTTGGAGCTGTGTGAGTACACGCTCATTAGTGCTACCCCTAAACGCTTGAAACACGGTATCTGTACCATCATGACTCTGCAGTGTGCTCCCTTCCCGTTGGTACCTGGATGTTGCTTCGTTGCCATGCTGCCTTCCGTTTCTCGTTTAGTGCAACTGATACTTTACCCCTGCTGATGATGGTCCAAGTGGTTTGGTGCCCTTCGATGTCGAACTCCGCGTGTCTTCCCCATTCCGTGTCCGACAAAAGTACTATGGACCAGCCTCGGTGTTCCCAAAGCTTGCTCATCTGTTTGAATTTGAGGTGCGGATCATGTTTGTCCTGTGTGGCCCCCAATTGTCGTGTGTTCCATGTTCCAATGCGAACCAGTCGTCTTCGCTTCATTCTTGTGACCGACAATGTTGCAAACTTTCCCCATGCTATGCATTTCCCTTTCCCTTCACGTCGTAATTTCTCCCTACTACTTGCCTCTTCCAGTATGGATGGCATGTTCCCCCTGCGTGATCCGAGGACGTGTGATCGCGGACGACACGTATAAGTTTGCGTGTGTGTGTGTGTGTGTGGATGGGAGAGGTGGGTGAAGGAGTGGTGGTGGTAGAGTGAGCGCGATTGGCGTCGCGGTATCTTTGGCGTAGGCTCGGGTGTGTCCTAGTGCATGAAGCTCCGCGTGAGCAATCGTATGACAATCACAATTTGTGCTAACATGAGCCAAAAAGTCATCGTAGTGGCGGCATCGTCGTTGCTGGGAGAAACGAGTGTAGACACGAGGTGTATGTTACACTAGACCAACGATGATCGTGTGCCCTCTTCTGGTGATACTGAAGGATCCCCGTGCGTGACATGTGTCGACTACAAGCGATTCGAAGGGTAGGATGAGTGTTTGTAGGAGGCTGTGTCATGAGAACATGTGCGTAATACCCACGTTGTAGTTCGGAGTGTCGGAGCCCACCCGCGACTCCCGGACAAAGAGACACATCCGAGGAGAGACAGTGTTGATCCGAGTCCCCAAGGAAAAACGGTGTCTCAACGCCCCCGATGTTTGAGTCTCTCTGCCCGTGTTTGCATCTCGCCCTCCCCGGGGGGAGCGCCCTGTGGTGACAGGGAATGGCGTTAGCCCCACCGAGGAAATCAACTGTATATCAATCAAGAATCCACCATGCATCTCTTCCCCGTCGTATGAATGTGGCGCATGTTCCTGTCTCTTGGAAGTTGCGGCCGAGAAACTGAGACGGACAGAAGAGATCGTTTACAAAACTGGCCTGCGTGTCAAACTGTCGAACATGCGCTCTATCGGCATGACCCGGAGTAGGGTCTGAAGGTGGGTTACCGGGGGGGCACCACGTGGAGGTCTGATGCATGCCGAGAGCGACTGGTCTAATCCGCTCTCCCACTGAGCATTCAAGGAGGGTGAACTTGAATGTGCGAGCCTTGGAACCTGATCGTCAAAGAAATGATATTCTTATGCACTCGCCTCAGTGGCCCCTTTACACGCAGCTACATTCAAGGCGAATGACTTTTCCACATCAGTGGAGAGAGTTCGTTGCTTCTTCTTGCAGATGCAAGGATCCAACGGCCTCTGAATGTAACCATTCGGCTGCATGGGCTTCGGATTCTTCGGGCAATGTATACAGTATAGGATCAGAAATGATTCATCGACACTGTTCAGCCTGTCTGTAACTGCTGTAACTGAAGAAGTTGGGTTAAGCTTTCCTGGCAGCATTTCTCAGAGCCCACGAGCGACAAGTGTCTGGACACGGACAGGCATTATTTTTGGAAGCAAAGGGCAGGTGTTTTCCGATAAGCTGAATGTAAGACCGTGAGCATCGATAAGGACGCGCGCAAAATTGGTTCAAGTGCTGTGGGGATGGGCATGGCGACATGTTGGGGTTTAGCTTGACAGCAGCAGAAGTCGCAGCACCCGCAGAACCATCGTGGCAGCAGCATCGGCCGCTTTGGAAGCCGTCCGTGCATACCGCAGCGCTTGCCTAACAGCTTGTCACAAAACCCCAAAATTTCAGGTCTCAGCTTCACTCACGTGCCTTGCAACATCGTTGTTTGACGACGTGTATGTGCCATGGCGACTCCCACAATGGAGGGCTTCGGCGTGCTTGGGGGCCTTCCTATGAGTGGTCGGATCCTCACGTCGCACTCGGGTTCCAGTTCCAATTGGTGCTGTATTTTGTTGAGCAGGTGCAGGATCGGGAACCATCCCGAGTCTTCCTGTGACACCTGGGGGCTTCCCGGCCGTGTTCTGAGCTTCCGCTACGTCTCAATTTCATGTTGCAGCATCACCATCCTGCACGTGTTGCACCAGGCCTTGTTGGATGCAGCAAGGCAACAAACTGAATTGGTGTTTTGGATCGTGAGGACGGCTTCTAAGTCTACTGACGTCGAGAGAAGATGTTCCATGCTCGTCAGTTGAACAGGACTGTGCAAGAGCATGAAGGCAGAATCTCTTCACTGCACCTCGTTCGCAGTTGCAAGTTGCAACAGCTCATGTTTGCTAACGCTCAAGGGTCCCCTGTACGTTTACAGGGACGAGCTGTGTCGGCTCGAACGACCGAGGTCACGTCAACTTGCCGACCAGCTGAAATTGCTGTCGGAGGCAGGCCGATGGCCACCAGCGAGAAAAGCTTTGTTGACAGCAGCATGCAGGATCGGAAGATTTTCAAGTCTTCAGCCACGCGAAAGTGGCCTGTTCCTCAAAGGTGCAGTGAAGCAATCCCTTGCATCGCCAAGTCTCGCTGCGATCAAGTGTTCTGAGGCCCTCTGGTGGGGTGGGATCTCGTGGGCTCAGCCGCGAAAGCTTCGTATCGCCTGGGGCTGAAGTATCAATGCAAGCATGTGCTTGCATGGAGTTCTTTGTTGAGAAGCTGAGTGAGCCCAGTAAGCACCCTCGCTCAAGGAACGATGGTGGTGGAGCTCTGTCGCAGGTGGGCTGTGCATTTGATGTCCGAATGGCTTGAGACACAGCTGACAGGCAAGCCTGGCCGGCAGTCCACTGCACCACGAGGAGCGCGACAAGACCCAGATCGAAGAGAACTTGGATCTTCCGTTGGAAAGCTTGGGCCTGGACGGAGAGCCGGCCGAGCCGCCTGCGGCCGGCTCCACAGAGCCCGCGGAGCTCGCGGAGGCTGCCGAACCTGCGGAGCCGGCAGAGTCCGCGGAGCCCGGTGATGCAGCCACCGCTGAAGCCGAAACAAACGAACAGGGACGTGCATCGCAGAGCCCCGATGACCGTGTCACCGGCAGCGTTGCTTCCGCAGAAGCTCCCTGGCTTCCACGTGGTCCATGTGAGAGCTGTGTGCTTGATACCCATGTATCCTCGACAGATTGAAAGGCAGTCTATATATCTCATTAACTTGAATTACCGAGGGTCGGCGGATGTCGTTTGCATCAGGCCTTCGTGCACGCTGCGTGGGAAGTTTTGCATCAGATGATCGTGTGCTTGTCAGTTGAATACCCATGGGAGGCGGACGTCGGCGGTCTTCACTCACCGGCCCGCTCCGGGTCGAAGAAGCAATGGCGGCCAACGTTGTCACGGAGGAGTCGGGGTTGCCTTCAGCCTAAATGAGCTCAGGATTGCAGATACATCACTCCCACAGTGCCAGAGGAACGCCTAGCAGATCGCCTGGAAGAGCGCATTCAGCAGGTCCTGGCGCAGGCTATCGGCACAGAACAGTCGAGAACCCACATGCTCCAAGATAGTGGCTGTCTGATGCTTTCTAGTGGAGCTCGTAAGCATGGACTGTTGCACTGCAGGACGTTGAAGCCCGTTTGGAGGAGCCGGCAAAGACTGAAGTTGGTCACACTCCTGAACTGTAGGTACGCCAGCCAAACGTGAAGAACATTAAGTACTACACAGCATCAAGACCAGAATACACCATTGCGAGATCCCGAACCATTCGGGGCTGGAGTGGCCCGTTTTCTTTAGAATATGTGCGTCCTGCAGGATGTGGCCCAGTTCGTGCAAGAAGAGCTTTACAGGTTCGTTCTTGGACCGGAGATGATGGAAAGGGTCAGGCGCCATGCAGCAGCGTTGACATGTTTCAGCTTCGCGGAAGCACCTGAAGCTTTTAGAGTAGCAGTTCACCAGAAAATCTGCAGGCACGAGTGCTCCTCCGTCATCTCGATGGAGCTTGCCATAGCATTGGCTGCCCAAGACAAGAAGGTGGAGGACGAGCGCTGTGTTCCTCATGATGTCACGCTGTCATGCGGTTTGTAATTGCATGAGTGTTGTCGGACATGTCGTCAGGAGTTGATCAGGTCAAGCCTCCTTGGCCCCCTCAGCCGTCTAGAGTCCTTGCCTGGCCCGCACAAGCCTTACGAAGAGCCTTCAGTGCGTGGTCCTGGTCCAGGGCCTACGTTTAGGAAGTCTACTCTGCTCTAAGGGAGGTGACAGACGACCTCGGTAGGCCAGGCCGTCAGGCCGTCAGGCCGTCGCCGGCTTGGCACGACTGTAAATGCCCTCGCTAGGCGGCTCAAGCTTACAGAGGACCTTGTCGGTGAGCTGAAGGCCGGGATACTACGAGAAGCATTCGTGGAGAAATAATATGTGTTCCTTTCTCTGCCAGGGACTTCGCCTGCAAGTTCCAGATATGCGTAGGATGCCGAGTAGCCTGTGCAGAGTTTCATCTTCCAGCACAGGTAACCAAAAGAAGTGTCATGAGTGTTGAAGGCAACGAGCTCACTAACCTCCAGTCCTCCCTGATGGCAACCGTCATGGCCTTCGTCTGTTGGGATTTTTGTAAGGCGACATTTCTTCCCTGTTGTGCTGTAGGTACATACTGTCGAGGATTTGGAGGCATGTGTTGCAAGCAAGATGGATGCTGGCATGCAGCAGCTGCAGTGGCTGCAGGTGAGGCAGCAAGAGTTGGCTGCTGCAGGAACTGAAAGCGAAACCGGTCCCTCGACTCTTGAGTTGTTACGAGTCAGTGTCGTCAGGAGCCCATCGCCTGTCCCCAGTTTCTCCGCACCGCTCATCTCCCTCGCGGACCGAAGCCGTCGAGTTGGAAGAGGAAGGCGGGGCTTCAAAAGGGAGTGATGCAGCATTGCGGCTTTTGCATGCTCGGCATTGGCCCTAGCAGCACGTGCTTTTCAAAGGTCTGGGTGTCGACAACCTGGGAGAGGACGCAAACTCAAGTTTGAGTCATGGTCTGAATCATTCGTCGTCTCCTGCCAGACCGCGCCTGATGAGACGAATGCCCCTTGTTTCGAAGCAGCGTCCGGCTGCAGCGCGCCTTGGCTGGTGGTATCCTGCTGAGGCTCCATCGCCTGTGCCGCAGTCGCGGCAGCCGTCACGACAACCATCCCGACAGCCATCGGTACCAAACTTGCAAGAGTGCGCAGGATTTGCATGTTTAGGCTATCGCTGCAGATGCCTGGCATCATCGAGGTCGTAGCAGTATCGCCGGATGACATGAAGTCAAGAGCCTAGCGAGAGAAGAAGGTATGGAGAATCGCAGCCACACACTGCATCTAGCTGAGGCCGAAGAGAAGGCACATCTTCCAGATGGCTTTCAGATGCCTCTGATGCAGATGAAGTGTCCTAAGAGTAAAACAGATCCATACGTCAGATTGGACTAATGGCGAGCGCTGTGACTGCCGAACAGTTGCTTCGGTATGGGCGCCTTGCTTTGGAGGTTGAGTGACATGCTTGGTCTCTACATGGCACCGGCTGCAAGACCTCAGGCACTCGGTTCGGTTCGCGCCTGTGCACCGTGCACGAGTGCTGGTTGTCACCACAGGCTGTAGATGACTCGCAAGTGCAGGACTGGGCCGCATGGAACTTGAAGCTGTCTATCACGTCTCAAGCCTTGACGAGGAACTGGTAGCACGTACAGAAAGTATGCGAACAAGACTGGAACAGATGGAGCAGCTCAGACCTCAGATTCCGAATGCCCTACTGGACGAAAGAGTGCTAGGCCGCAGCTGCCCACGGTAAGGATTGTTGGCACTGAGCAGGCTGCAGTGACCAGTCGAAGACACAGCCTTCAGGTGGGTCTATTCTGCATCTGCTTTCGACACAGTGCCGTCATGATCGAACTCATCTCATATCCCGTGGCAAGAACAAGCTGAACGACGTGGACACTCTTGCCGGCTGCTTACGCTCCCTCGGGGCGGACTGGTTCTGCAAAGCAGCAACTTCCGCGATCTTTTCGAAATCGCGAAGCGTACTCTCGTGCGGGACCGCTGTGTGGCGTGGATACTTGCTGGCAATGCCAGTAGCCGTGATGCCGAGGCGGCCATCCTTGAAGATCGCATGCGCGAGTTAGATACGGAGTTTCGAACGAGCAAGCAGCACGTCCAATCGCAGCGTCAAGCTTAGAGGGTAGCAATGCACTGCAGTTCGCAGCACGAGAACAAGTTCATGACCTGAGGCTGGATGTTCTCATGACAGCTCACGAAGCTCAGCATGCTGAGGAGAGCTTCTTCGGTTGCTTACCTCCGAACTGCCTGTGAGTGTCCTTGTGGTCTAGGACCTCAAGCACAACAAAACCTGGAACTTGGCCAACCAGGTGCCCTTGCCCACAGAGAGTCAGCGACTGGCCACTTTCTTTTTTAGGTTGTAGTGTGGGTCGTTAGTTCGGTGAGGGGTAGGCATCGCTGTCGACAGGACACTACTTCGGAAGCGTTAAATATGCATGTCGTACTTTGGCCTGCAGCCGCTAAGTGCTTTTGCACCGAAATATCGTTGGAGATGCAAGTGTCTGGCCAACCAAGCAGCACATCTAAAGCGTACGTAACCTGTAAACTGAACATAAATAAACTCCGAGACATACCTTTACACTTGTAGCATTCGAGCATCTTCCTACACGCCACGAATGGCGGCTCTGCTTTCTGCAGGTGGGGCTCCTCACAGGTGTTCTGATTGTTCACCTCCAGAAGTTCTTGTGCTCAAGGGATCCGACGGCCGCTGTGTAAGCTACGACGGCCCATTCAGGAGAGGCTGTTGACGCATTTGCCTTATGTTAAAAAGTACCGGAGACTGCTTTTTTGTAAGGCCAGTCAACGGTGCGTCTTTGCCGCGATCGCAGAGACTGAATGTTGCAGACAGACCATCCACTCCCACGTTACGCCAAGGGCGAGTCTTTTGGAGGGAGTTCCTCCAGCACGTCTTGGCCATCGGTTGCGCTTGCGCGGGTCCCAGATGAAGTTGCATGAAGCACGGACCGAGCATGACAGTGCCAGGCAGGCGGTGCTGCTACTGCAGCAGTTGTAGCGGTGAGCTGGTGGGCCTGGCGCCCCAAAATCAGCTTCTGGAACTGTTTGCTTGAACAATCTTTGCAAACATTCAACCGTTTAAGAAGTGTAAGCAGTGTCGTCAGGCATGGGGCAAGCCCGGACAAACCGTCGAAATCGACATCAAGCCCATCACTGATGAGGTCGGGCTGGTTAGCACTGCATGGTAGCTCGCGAGTCAAAAACGGAGTCGAAAAGCCGGTTTCGGTCTGGTGGGGTGCACTGTCCCAGCAGTCCTTGGGGCGCCAAGCAGATCCATTGCTGCCTGCTTTTGTTGGGTTGGGCTCGACAGCTACAAGTGCATGTGTGGAAACTGCCGGAGGCCCTGCCAAGGGTGATTTTCAAGAAGCCATCAATCCTGTGTCCGTCAAGGCGTTTTCGCGTCAGGCTCTCCCAGATGTCGCTTGTTTTCGGGCTGCTGTTTCTTTGTGTGGGTAGGACGTGCCAACCGTCCGTCTCTGCAGGATTTAGTTTTAGGGTTTCCGAGATTTGCAAGCTGTCACCCTTTCTGGGGTGCCCGACTTGAGTTGTTCACTTTGTTTTAGACATTTCCCTTTTGTTCCTGGCACAGTAGATGCCACCCCTCCTTTGCACAGTTTGGGGTTTCACCCTTTAGGGTTTTGAGGAGCTGTTTGCGTCAAGCCAGCTGTCGGCAATGTAGCCTTTCTATGTTTCGGGTTTAGTTATTTGTCGACTTGGTGGGCAGCCATCGCCTCCTGCTAGGTGTGCAGGACTTGAAACTTGAGGTGGGTCGTTTGCACCGGTAAGGCTTGGGTACCATCTCTCTT
Organism: Symbiodinium sp. CCMP2592; assembly: GCA_905221615.1. Classification (NCBI taxonomy): domain Eukaryota; class Dinophyceae; order Suessiales; family Symbiodiniaceae; genus Symbiodinium; species Symbiodinium sp. CCMP2592. The sequence goes on from CAJNDT010003746.1 coordinate 387,671, forward strand.
TTTTCGAGCATGTGTGGCTTCTGGACTTGCAGCTGTAGCCTTTTCCTTTTGCACTGCTTTGAGGTTGAAGGCCTTTCATTTTGTCAGATGGGGCTTGGCTCCTCTCTTGTGATAAGGAGGCATGGCTCCTTCCCATGGCAGAGGGCGGGTGACCGTGTAGTTTTGGCGAAATGCATGGTGACTTTTTGGGTTCGTGGCTTGCAGCTTAGCAGCTGGCCTGAGCATCTTGGATGTTTTTCTTCCTCATACACCACCAGCAGTTTCTGCCTGCATTTGTCAATGTCCCTTCCCCACATACCATCACCAACAAGCCATCGGTACGAGCAAGCATGTTTCGGGTCTGAGTGTCAGGGTGTAGGTGGAAACCTCGTCTCATCGGTTACGAGGTTTTTGACGAGAACGACAACCTCTTCGTGTTCTATCTGGACAAGGCTGGCGAATCTTCTTGTCACTGGTTAATGCTCATGGCTCGGAAGGAATGTGTTTGCATTGCAAGGCCGAAGATCTTGCAGAGCGCCGTGACATCCCGAGCAGTCTCTCCTGCAAAAAGTGCTTCTTGGTATCTGCATGAGGCGGAGATATCCAGCGGGTCGTTCGAGCACTAGTTGATGAAGCCGCGTTGAAGAAGCTCAAGTGCGCTTTGCCTCCCCTTGCTAGGAGGCTAGTGTTCGTCTGGTTGCAGTAGAGCTAGGGCGCTTGTTGCTCGAGTCTGCTGTGTCAGATTGCAATCCACGGCAAGAACTGAAATCGAATGAAAGGGATCTTGTGAACTATTTGCTGGCATGCTAAGCCGTCCCGTTGACCTTGTCAAGAACGCAGCACCTTGTCCGAACCTGACTGCAGTTCGAGCCCTACCCCACACCTCACAGCAATCCCCTGGCCAGTTTCTGAGTCGTTGACGAAACGTTGACAACTTTGGAGTTGATCTCCGTGGCAAGGCAATGGCGAAAAGCTACGGAAGACTGTTGCAATGCTGTATGGCCTCTATAGCTTTGCCAGCACGTTGCTTTGTCAACGGAGAAGAATCCGCAAGAGCCGCAATGAAGTCCACAAAGAGTCCTTGACGAAAGGCAAGCTGGACCTCGACTTTCTTATCCGCTTTCAACCAACCTTGCAGGAGCCTTTCCTTTTAAATCTCGTGCATCCTAGCGATGCAGGGATGATGCCGGCAAATCAAAGGCTCCGGCGATGTACACCAGCAAATTGTCCTGTAAACATCCCTAGCTTCTGACAGATCACTGTCCCGGGCTGCTCGCTTGCGGCTGGTGTTGCCTTGGCCTTTGAAAGGTCAGCACAATGGACTTCAAGAGGAATTCTGAAAAGGGCCTTCCGGCTAAGGCCTTGCAGACAACAGCAGCAAATCAGAAGCAACTGCGGAGTTAGCGCGACGGGCACGTTGCATGCACGACGTGCAGATGCAGAAAATAATTTGGCAAACACAACTCCCTACCCAAGCCAGCCTATTTGTGGTCTGGAAACCCAGGAGCATTCATCGGACACAGTCTGAACGACCGTTCACATCAACCAATCGCCTCAGCCAGAGGAAAGCACATGTGAAACGAAGCCTATCGAAACATCTGCAGGTACTACCAGAATGTTCGGAAAGAAGGCTCACGACGGCACGAAGCGCAGCTGATCAAAGAGTCGTTTTCCACGGCTTGGCTAGGCGATCCGCCCCTTCCGAAAGCGGGCTGCGAGCTCAACTTCTCTTTTTGCGAGCTTGAGCGAGAGAGAGAGAGAGAGAGAGAGAGAGAGAGAGAGAGGGCGACACACATGATCAAGCTATGGGGCATCATTTGGTACGTCTAGTTCGGGGCATAGTACAAGATGTCGCCGAGGAGTGCTCGTTGTTCCCGCATGTAACACACATGCACACAACCAACAAACGGGCGGCTCCCGCGGGGGCTCGCCCTCAGGCCCGGAGAAAGAAAGAGAGAGAGAGAGCAACCGACCCCGATCCTCAAGCTGAAGCCCCAACAGCAGACAACCGACCCACAGAGGGTGCATCACCTGTAGTTCGAGTGTACACGTTGACCTAGTTGTTTTGTAAGGGGCGGTGGTGCTCAGTGAAGCCGTAGACACCCCGAAGCTGCACGAGTGAGACTGCCGTACAGAACAGTCTACCGCGGAACATCCCGGCACGGCAGCGGGGCGGGAGCAACATAGTAGCATGGTTTGTTCCAACACTTATGGCAAGATGTTTGCAGTGTCAGTTGAAAACTCAGCTCCGCCCACGGGGTAACGAAACCCAATCGCACGTAATACCGTCCGTACAACCAACAGCCGGGCAGCTCCCGCGGGGGCTTGCCCTCAGGCCTGGGGAAAGAAAGAGAGAGAGAAAGAGAGCGAGCCACTCTGCGACTTTTGTTACCAACCGCCACAGTAATTCAACGCTTTCGCCGAGTTTGCCCAAACTAGAAGAAATAATTCAACCGGCCTTTTCTTTCTAAAGTAAAGGGGGGCCCGCCGTCTTCGTTACCTGCACGTTTGCCTGTTCTTCGCTGTTGCTTTTTGCAGACGGGGCGGGAAACCCGGGGACGTAACTGAGTGAGAAGGGGGGCCAGCCTGCAGTCGTGTTTTACAAGCACTGTTGTACGGGCCTTAGCGTGTCGCTGTTGTTTCGCGTAGAGGCGGCCACCGTATGCTTGGACCAGTGGGGGGGGAAATTGCCTGGTGAGGGGCTAAGGACTTTGCCGTAGAGGGCGCGGGGACGAGGCCGGGATGCGGGCTAAAGTTAAGGGTTAGGGTGGGTCCCTACCAGGCAATCTCCACAAACCACTCCGACCACGGGGGAAAATCTCCCAAACGTATGACCCCAATGCCCTTTCTCCCACAGTCGTGGAAGAGAAGGGGGGGCCTTGGCCCGGGTCCAGCTTGCTGGACTTGTCCCCAGTGAAGTGAAGTGAAGTGAAGTGAAGAGAGCGAGAGTGGCCATTTTGGCTCAAGTGTCTGCACCTTTGTCTTGGAGGGCTGTGCACCCTCCTGGCATTGGGCGGGAGGCGCAGGGTTGACCTGAGGCTGTGACCTCGGGGGAGCCTTTGCGCCTTCTCCACCAGGCGCTTGAGTCCTGTGCCCGACGCCACTTCGCTTAAGAGGCCCCACCGCAAAGCGCATCCTCCCGAACCTGACCGCGGCCCCTCAGTGAGGGTGGCCCGCCAGTAGGGGGACGGAGCATACTTTTTCGACACGGTACACGGCCAGTATGTCAAGCTCAGCATCCCGACCCCTTCCGGGCAAAGATGCAGCCCCAACCAGGGGGAGAAGCAGGATGCGAAGAGAGCCGGAAGCCAAGCCGGCAAAAACCAAAACCACCTGGCAGGAACAATGTGCGCTTGCAGAACGACTGCGGGGGATGGGTGTTACCTGCAGAGCCTGCTTGGAAGGGCCCTTTTACCACAAAACCCATGACAGCGGGAGCACTTGCAACAGACAGCAAGTGGCGACCGGGGGGATTGCCAGCACGGCAGCACCCAGCGACATGCGGAAGCAGAAGGAGGAGGCCGACGAGCACGACCTGTACCAGCCCAGAGGTGGGGGATCCTGCGAAGTAGCGGGGAAAACAAGACCGTATGAGGAGTACGTGCGCTTCGAAAGTGAGCACGGGACGGCACTACTCTACGAGCCAGACCCACTCGACAGATGGATAGGGCGAAGTATCCAGAAAAACTGGCGAATGGGGAACTTCCAGGACCTCGAGACGGGGGATATCTTGACCGAGGGCGAGGCACAGGAATGGCAGTACGTCCAGAGACACAACGCCCGGAGGGAAACAGGTCGCCAAGCAGACAAGTTGGTCGCCATCGTCAAGAAGGGGAACCCCAAGGTGATGAAGGAGCTCCTCCTCTACATTGCCAAGCACCCGTGGAAAGTGGGGGGACTCCTTAGCCAAGCCAAGCAGGAGTTCAAGGAAAAGCCGGAGCCAGCCAAAGCGAAAGAAGGGGAAAAGAAAACCAAGAAGGAAAAGAAGCACACACAGAAAGCCAAGACCAAGAAAGCCAAAAAGGACAAGAAGGCCGAGAAGCTGCGTGGGGAAGAAGGACGCCGTGCGACAAAGGAGGGGACCAGAGCTAAGCCAGCCACCGGCGCGGAAGCAGTGGACAGTCGGGGGAAGGACCGTCCAACAGCAGCGACCGCCACCTACAAAGAGAACGAAGTGGACTGGGGGAGCAACGAAGACGGCAGCCACGAAGAAGACACAACACCCCAGCCGGGGGAAGTGCAGCCGCCGACTCCAAGACGAAGCCCGCAAAGAACACCGGCTAGCTCCAGTGCGGGGGGGGCGACCAGACCAAGGACACCGAGCCGGAGCCCGAGACGACGACAGGGGGAGACACCAAAGAGGACGAACCCAGCAAGAGCAGCAGGAGCAGGCCAAGGACACCGAGCCGCAGTCCGAAAAGAGCTCGGTTGGTGCCGGGACCCACATGGAGAGCCATACGACGTGTACAAGCACACATGCGAGGGGAGGACACCACGAACTACAAGCAGTGAGCGTGAGGGGGGAAATTTTCCGAGCCGACCTTACGGTCACTCCGTTTTCTACAGTGCTTGCGAAGTTAAGCGTAATTCGTGACGGGCCGCTGGAGCCATACCAACCTCCTGCCAATGGAGCCTCACGCTCCACCTCTGCACCGACTGCACAAAATTGGCACTGTGATAAAGTTATGCCGGCATTTTCGCTCAGTCTTTGAACAGAAACTTTGATAGGGATTTTCAGCCCGAGGGGAGCCAGCCTTCATCATGTGGTGTTACCTTTTCGTTGTTGTACAATGGCCGGCGAACCCTCGCAAACAGCAGCAGCCATTATGAAGTCTTTGTCCTAGACTCACAAGTTGTTCTTATGTCGTCGTGCTGTGTTCTGCGTGGCTTGGCACTCAGCTGTTGTACTACAAGAAGGAGGGCTGCTACCACTACGATAGCTGACGGGGGGGAATGCGTTCGGTGCAGGGTCTAAGGATATTGCCTTAGAGGGCGCGGCGATGAGGCCGGGACGCGGGCTAAAGTACAGGGTTGTTGAGGGGGTCAGCACCGGACGCATTCCACCTGTTACAACGACCGACGGGGGAAAATCTCCCACCATAGCACCCCAAAGCCTCCTTCCACCGCCAAAGCACGAAGGGGGGGGCCTAGGCCCGGGTCTGCTCGCAGACCTATCCCCGGAAGCCGAAGCCGAAGCCGAGAGGGCGGGCCAAGAGCCTGCGGGTCACGACGTGACCCCTAAGCCCGGCAGAAACAAAGAAAGAGAGCGAGCGAGAGAGACAAAGACCAGTGCTGCTGTGCTTCCTTGGCTGTGTGCAAGCAAGAGCGAGTGTGAGAGAGACCGAGCGGATCATCGGACAGGCGAAGAGGAAACCAAGGAAGCCGGTGCGGCACCACTCCGAATTGCCGAGAGCTCGGTGTAGGTGCATCTGCGGACGTGGTGGCAAACGATTTAATTGTGTTCGTGGAAAGGTCATGTACAAGGGACAGCGTAAGTCTGCGCCTCGTGCCAATTACAACCCGTGTCGGTGTGGGTGAAGCCGGCTGAGGTCGATATTGCACGTTGGTGATGAGATCCCAAAGCAGGAGGCTGCAGCCGAGCGCAGAGAGCCCAGAGGGCAGCGCAGGGTGATGTCCATCTGCACGAGCAGGTCTTGGACTTTTTCAAGCCAGTCTCCCAGGATCTCGGCAAGGTCAAGGCACCTTAGAACCTCTGTCTCAGTAGTTTCTGCACACAAAAGCCGCGTCAGGCGCCGAAATCGGTGCCTCTCGTCTCAAACGAGTCCTTCCGGAAGGAGCGTGACAAAGCAGCCTTTTTTCACAGCGCTTTTGTGACATGACAGTTCCAGGATGTTCTGGAAGATAGCCAACCAGGAAACCCAATGGTGTTGTTGCAGATGTACGAGGACTGCTGATGCTGCCTCAGTTTCGTACGTTCAACAAACTATGACCTTGTAGCCACAGGACACATGCTTCCTTTGTTTTTTGATGAGACCTTTCATTAACTCTGTGGCCGGAACCCCAGCAAGCAGGTGCCAGTCTTTGCTCGGACTGTTGCCTTCGAGTTTCAATCGAGCTTAGGGTGAGCTTCTGTTGGAGAACAAGGTGAGGGTCATTCAGCTGTTCAGCAGATCTGGTAGTACAGCGATGGCCGTGATTCTAACTTCATGTTGTCCGATGCGGCGGGAGGCACCTTTCCGCTTGAAGAGGCCCTTTGCCCAGAATAAAATGTTCTGTGCTACAGGCATCGTGCTTCTTGCTGTTTGCCGTAAGCACCGCTTGTTGAGGTTAAACATTGAGAAGAACGATTTTCCAGATGGCTGTCCAGTTGCAAGAGGTGCTAGTGACACGTGCGGACTAGGCTCCCAAGGGTTGTTTACTTTCCAGAGGCACTCCGACATTTGCCTTGTTTCGGGGCAAAGACATTGCCGGCGAGAAGTGGGAGGACGTGTGAGAGCAAAGGTTGATCCTGAGCTCTGTTGTGTCATATGTCATGCGAGGAGTTCAAGCCCAAGGACCTTTGTGAAAAGATCGCGAAGGCCGCAAAGCGCAGTCTGCACATGCCTGCGCAGTGGATCTTGCTCATTGGTTCATGGGCAGGTTTTTCCACTCTCCGATTCAGCCGTTGCCTCAAACTTGCCTGCATCGTCTTGTCGGACAAAGAGAGCTCGAAGGCCTTCCAGAAAATGGATGATCTGCAAGCAATGGTTCCGAACTGTCCTCAGACCATCGGTGACGTGTGGCTCTTGTACTCCTGATGGCACGCAAGGAGGCGATTCCAGCTCTTTACACAACTGGTCATGTGGTCGGTTGAGCTGCAGAAGCTGGAGCCTCCTCCTTAGGGGGAAGGCATTGGTGTCAGGCGGCACTTGCATCTAAGGTCCGTCCCAGCTTTGCTTGACGGTTTTACTCTGTTTTAAGTCTGAGGTCATGCATAGCCAGCGCAGTTGGAGAAGCGCAAAGCGACGCGTCGAGCCTCGGCTGACCCCCGTGCGGTGGAGGTCTCCATAAAAATGAAAACAAGTTCCACAGGTCTTCGGAGGACACTGAGTTCAACTCCGTCCTGTCCAGACTGATGGCGAGGGACATGAGGCCGAAGCCCCTGCACGAGCCCTCGTGCTGCTTGAGCAATACCTCGAAGAAGCACAGGCGCATCGATGGACTGCCGGACAGCGTGAACTTCCTGCAGCATCAAGTGGACGAGGTGCAGCTTGCCGTCCTTCGCAAGATCACGCAAAGTTTGGACTCGCTTAGGTGGAGCACGATGCTCTGGTGATGAGCATCATGCTGGGTGAAAGGGTGCTCTTCCCAGACATGGCGTAGTCAAGGGCTACTTTACATGTTCAGGGACTAATGTTAATCTGCAGGTGATGGCGCGGGAGAAGGAGGAGGAGGAGGCAGCGTCTGTTGCTGCTGGCAGAATTTTGCTTTCGACCCTTTTGCCAGGCACTGCTTGAGAGGAGAAGCAGCAATTGATCGAAAAGAGCACTCATCACTGAGTGCGCAAGGTACCAGCTGACGAACTCAGCACACTGTCGTCAGTGTTTTTCCACCTTTGGAGCGCAGTTTGGCGACTTTGAGGGCTTCGGAAACAGAGATCTCGTGCTTCTGCGAGCTTGTGAAGCGCCAGGGATTCAGGGAACGGCGAATGATGCGGAGTGTGATTTTCGCAGGTCGACGTTATCTTGAGTGTCGTCAACAATGAAATGAGGCATGCAAGTTTAGATGAGGGGCGACTTGGAGACACGGTGTTGCTGAAAGGTCCGTGCGGAGCGAGTTCGACAAGAAGTTGAACACAGCACTGCTCTCCAATATCGATGTGCGCGATCAGGCACGAGGGGCTGCACTGCTTCTTTCCACGTTTCTGCAGTTGCCAGCATCCTGACAAAAAACTCGAGGAGAAAGCCCTCGCTTTGTCAGACGCTCTGAGCCGTCTGTGGTGTTAGATGCACTTAACTTCCACGGCGTCCATGTTTAAGGAGCGGCGATGGGCTAGCTGCAAAGGACACACAGGACAGTATCTTTTATTTGATTCTGTAAGCTTAGCGTCGTGGCAGAGACACCAACATGAAATGTGGCAGGAGATCGAGGACAAGCTGAAAAGGTTGCAGGACAGCCAACAGCAGAGTTTGGAGCCCTGACCGGATCCCGAAACAAAGAGGGGAACCTTCTGCTGAGCTTCTCCGAGGCATGTTGAAGATCGCGGGGCTCCGGTCAGCTCACAAGCACGCCGAGGGTCAGGCCTCATGGAACTGGCCTGGGAGAGGGTCTCTTCTCTGTTCTGGTGATAGCCTGTGCCACATGGCACCTTGATGTACTCGTCTGTTTAACTTCCTTAAGTGAGCTGCCGTTCTTGCTGTTCCCTTGCCTTTCTGTTTGAAGCTTTCGCTCAGCAGCTTGTTGTTCAAGGGTTCCACCCCGCGTTTTGGTGTTCTGGCACAGCACATGTCAGCTTCAGGAAGCATGCTCATGAAAACGGCAACAAACGTATGGGAGTCAGCGAGAGCACAGGCTGCAAGAGACTTAAACAGGCATTCAGCTGCCTCTTGAATAGATGCGATCTTTTTGGAGCAGATCAGGTCATGGGAAGACCTGTGCAGATAATTCGACGCTTGTTCTGCAAGATTTTTCAACGCACCGGGCCAAAATCGGGGAGATGCTGGCTGCTGGTCAGACGGCTTTAGATGCAAACAGAAGGCATGGGGCAAGGAAGCGACTGTGCATGGCTCCAGAACAAGAGATCAGAACCATAAGGTGTGATGGCGAGGAGCTAGGCCGAAGAAGGCAGCCCATGTCGGCAGTTACATGAAGCCTGCTTTAAGCACGTTGTCACAAGCCTCAGCAGGCTTTCAGAGGCAGGAGCCCCTGGCCGCAAGCAAGGCAGCGTAAACTCCTGGCAGTCCAAACTCCGCCAGGCCAACTTTGCGGTTGAGAGGTTGAAGCGTCTTCAGACGGAGGTCCGCAGCCCTCAGTGGCTGTGTCCCCAACACTTGGCATGAACAGGATCCCAGTTTCTGCAACGCAGGTCAGCAACATCGTAGACCAGGCTCTTGACACTCTGGTGCCGTAAGTGTGTTTCGGAGTGCGAGGGGAGTTGAGCCTCCTTCGCATGCTCCGACATAGGTGGTCTATCAGCAGTCTCGACTGGACTACCTTCTGGTGCTCTTGGCCTCAGACACCGGTGCAACCAGTACTCACTGCCGACATCACCTGCGTGAAACTGACTTCCCCGAGGCATGGAGCTGCTATGAACCAGGACAGAGCAGATTCGGGCAAGCCGCGTAGTTCCTGAAATGCTCGAACATGTCTATCTGCGGCTTATGCAATGAGATGTGCGCTGCTATCAGGTTCCTTCCAAGCCATCGTATCTGCCGGGGCGGACAAAGACAAGAAGCCCAAGTTGAAGGTTGGACACGTCTGCCAAAATCAGCTCCGTCAGCTTGCAGTTATTCCGTGACAGGCTGGAGCCACCTTGCCATCGAGGCTTCCGTGCAATGTATTTCTCATGTTCTCGGCATCCAGCAACGATGTGCCGTGTTGTCTTGAAATGCCATACCTTCTGGGGGTATCGGAAATAAATAGACTGGGGGCGACTGCGTGTAGTCCCAGAGAAGCTCCCATCAGGATCTACTGTACCGACCGTGAGCCAACCAGGCAAATGGAGCGCACAGGGCAGCAGGACACAAGTGGAGGTGGAGATCCCGGGCACATGCCCGACTCATCGGCAGTCTCCCCAGAATTATTGATTCCGATCGTTGCAAAGAGACAGTCCTTTGAAGAGGACGAAGTGAACTCCTCACGAATTGCTCGCTTGGGCAAGAAACTCCTGGAACTCGACGGTCAGGCCGGGTCGATCGGGTTTAGGGTTTAGGGTTTAAGACTGTTCTGTCATTTCAATGCGAGCTGCAACAGAAAGGGAGGCCGGACAGATCCAGAACTCAAAGGCATACTTCAACACAAACCTCCATTCTCAGCCCGGTGTTCGAAAGACCATCAGGACCAAGTATGGGTCCCGAAAGCAAGTGTCCCGCACTGTCGGTGAGGCCTTTACCCCCCGGCCTTCCATTGACACGCGCATCGTCGGAGTACTCTGAAGCTGCCGGCGTAGGTCAATCGAGGAATGGCGGAGGTCAAGGCAGACATCGAGGCGCTTCATCGACTCTGACTGTCAAGCATGCTTGGTGTGTTTTCACAGCCAGCCGGTACGCCGGCTTTTTGTGATATTTAGTTCCAAATTCCCGATGCGCCTGCTCGCGTGCACCTTGCTCATGCCGGGCAGTCTGTCAACCAGACGTTGCTTTCGTTTCTGGAACTCCTTCCGCGGAGACTGCGGAGGCACGGCTGCTTGGTGCTGTATTTCCCGCGAGTTGTTCTGGCTGTCGGCCACTGTGCACTCAGGATGCTGCAAAAACAGCTGTTTCCAGATCCGGAGGAGACTGCAGCATTAACGTCATCAACGGTGGGGTGCCTCACATGAGCGTTGACTGAAAGCCAAGGAGGAGGTGGAGATTGTAAAGACTGCTTGAGACCCAGAGCCAAGAGCCAGGATCCTCCCAGTCACCAGGGGCCAGGGCTGCGTTGAATTGAGGAACGGCCGCACGAGAGCAAGAAGCACGTCAACTTTTCAGATCATGTGGAGCCGAGCCCTCGTTTGAAGACCGCGACAAGTCGATCGGGCATGTTGCGGGGCCAAGGACGCGCACTTTCCACGTCGAAGATGATAGTCGGCTGCCCTGGCAGTTAGTCGGTGAGGCAGACATCAAGCAAGAGACTCGGTCAATGCGTGATGCAGCTCACAGGTCTGGAGTTCCACTGAGGCATGCAGCGCACAGATAACCTTTCCAGCCAATCGGCCAAGCGATCATCCGTTCCGACAAGAAATATCCTCCCATCATGCTTGAAGGTTGCAGGGTGTTGAGATGAAGCGTAAGTTTTTTTGACAGGATGCTATCTTCAAGCACGGCCTTTAGACTACCGCAGTTTCAAGAGGCAATCCCCGCTTGCCCAAAAGACAGAACACGTGGGGAACTTCGATGTTGCAACATGGCTTAGCATCGAGTGCGGGAACGTGCAGGACTCCTCCACTGTCCAATCAAGCACAGGTCCGATTGCAAAGACAGAGGCACATGCATGTGAATGCAACCAACTAACTAGCGTCTCACGAAATGAAGGCGTGAGTATGCAGCATGTGCGATGATGGTGAATGGTGACTATGGTATGTTGCAATAACTCCCCAGTCGCATTCAATGTTATTGCTACCGTTCATGTGACGCATGTAGCTGCAGCATTACCACAATCAGCAGTAACAGCATTCATCTGAGGGGTTAAATTAGGCATTCGTGCAGGTTTCATGTGCGAACCCTTGCACGAAGCATGAGATGCAAACATCACCCAGTCAGCAGTTCATAGAATTGTAGGCCTGCCGAGCTTACATATGAGTGACAACCCTATCGAGTTTCCTGCGGTTTTGCGGCCAAGACGATTGTCTGTGGGCGAAACCAAGTTGGTTCTTTTTCGGTAGGACGTGCGAATTAGAACGCATGTTTGTATGGTCTGCATATGCCGATAGTCATTGTCGTTTTGGTTGTGGTTGCGCCTGCTGGTTGCTGTTGTTGTTGTTGCTGCTGCTGCTGCTGCTGCTGCTGCAACGTCACATCAGTCTTTCTATCTGTTGTTGCATCTTCCTCTGTATCCTTCGAGGCCTCTTCCTCTGTATCCTTCGAGTTGTTTTTCCTCTTCTTATTCCTCTTAGTCCTCAGATATCTCAGCTTGTTGGTTTTCCTTTCTATCTGACATTATGCAAGTCGACCAAGATGCATCCTATCTGCAGGTTATCTACATGTTGTCACCTTGTTTTTTTGAGGTGGAATTGGTGTTACAAACCCAGAGACGAGATGGGAAGAGACCTCGCCATGTGCCTGCAGCAGTCCTTCTGGCTGATTTTCGGCGTGCATATCACGTTAATTCGGCCTGTCTCTATAAGAACGTTTCTGCCAGATTCGACAACGATCGCGAAGACTTTGAAACTAAAGTGGTGCAGCGCGGGCCCAACAAAAACATTACAGTGTCGCATGTATTTGGAAGTGCGCACTGAACACATGGCACAGATCACCTGAGGTGGCTGCAAGGCGGAGGAATCGGAGTTGGCAGCCTTCCAGTTCGGAGCTCGATGGCCGCTTGGCATCGAAAGTTCAGGCTGGTGGAGAAAAGCTTCTGACCTGTGCCGGCAGGCGGTGTCAAGCTTTCGGGACTCTCTTTCCCTGGAGGGCCTCATGAGCATGAGCATGGGGATGGGAGGTCTAGAGGAAGGAGTTGGGAACTCAGATGTTTCCGCTGCATTTCGAAGCTGTGGCTTCTGGCCCGCGGGATGCATTCGCTTTGGAGGTCGCAGCACCTCAGCTGATGCACTTTGAAGAGCGCCTCGAGAGGCGCCGGAAAAACGGCTGGATAGTCCGACAGTCCTGAGCCGGGAGAGGCTTGGCACCGAGCTCTTCAACATGAAGAGGGCGCAGGAAGACGCAGAATTATTAAATCCGCGCAGAGCGGAAATGAGTGAGCTAGCAAGTGCGTGAAGGACGTGGACCACGTGCGGAAGGTGGACAAGGAAGATCTTCAGCTGGTCGTCTCGCGAGCGGCCCAGTTTTTCGCTTTGCCTTGTGCCTTGCTTCAGGGCTTCGCCAGGTTTCTCCTGTCTGAGGCGACTGGGGGCCATTGAGAAGCTGAATATTCCAGGCGCCTTGTAATCTGAGTGAGTCGCAGCTGTCATAGAGTCCAAACGGGAGCAACAAGAAGGGATGAGCTCGGGCAAAGCAAAGCAGCAAAGCAGTGTCGGAGATCTTTGAAAGTCGCCGCAGATCTGAAGATCCGCATCGAGGCTCTCGAGGTGCCCCCATCTCTGCGGTTCCGCATAGAGGAAGGCTTTCTTGCTCGTCTCAGGGCGACACCAAGTTCAGTGCGCAGAATGTAACGGAGCTCCGGGAGAAGGTCTTCAAGGCTGGTTGGCTGATGTTGTATTGTGTCGCGAGTCATGTTCCATGCATCTTTCGCCCTCCCAAATCTATTTGCTGTTGTTTCGCAGGTCGAATCCGTAGCCGCTCCGCGCTCGGAGCTGACAAAGGCGCTGGGCACTGTCTGGAGTTTATGTGGGCCTTCGCTGGTGGTTGCACCCACCAATCACCAATCCTTCCGCAGGTGCAGAATGGGTTTGAGCAGCTCATGTCCGACCACCAAGCCATGAAGGCCCCCAGTCCAGTGTTCAAGCGAGAACAGTGGTGTAAGCTGTTGGTTCCTTTTCAGGTCGAGCTCAAGGAAGCTTCGGTTGATAGCTCAGACGTTGCTCAACGCAACTTGTCCGACACTGCCTGCTTCTACGTGCCGTCACACGGAGGCATCGATGTACAATTCCAACCGCAAGTTCATCCACGAACTTCAGGAGGCATCTGTGCTTGCTTCTACTTGATCTTGGGACCAACATACCTACCGCTGATAGCTTCTAAATTTTGCAAGCGATTTCGTGGTACTCGCAAGCACGCGAGACGAGCGAGCGTGACAGGTATTACAGTACAAAGCAGTGCTGCTGTGGGATAGCACGGAGATGATGCACAAATTTGAACATTCCTACGAATCATGCAATCCTTTCTGCGTGTGTGCACTCTTTTTGCAATCTGCAGTTTTGCTGTAAACTGCGTTCTGCACTTGTGAAACTGAACCCGGCTTGTACGTCCATCAACCGAAGAATCACATCGCCGTTCGTATGCGAAAATACACATCCGCGATGAGGTGAAAACCACCACGCAGAACTCGATCACGGTCCTCCATAAACAGAAGGCGCGAATTGCAGCAAAGACTGCTCTGATAGTTTGGTGTTTTGCGCTCTGGTGCCATCTCGCAGTTTTCTTTGGCAGGTCGAGATTCCCGATCTGGCCGCAGTCACGGACAAGGCCCATGATCCTACTGCCGCTGACCACGCGCCTTTCAGTTACTTTTCGGTGTTAGTCTGTCGAAGGTTGTCAAGCTCGAGCAGTCAATCAAAGACAACCGACGCATTCTCGGAGACGGCGGTGGCCAGGACAACACAGCCACGTCGTAGGAAAGTGCGTAACTTGTTGACATGGTCTTCAGCAGGGGTAGTGTAAGCGCGGAATCGGAAGCACTACTCCTCAGGAGATCAATGCGGTTGTCAGACGCATCATTCTGAATCTTGAGGCCTGTCATGCTGCTTGTTCTTTGGCAGTACGGCACTATCACTACTTGTAACAATCCAACATGGGTGTCATACGAGGACAAGATCATGGTCCTGGAAAAGAAGATTGATGCCTTGGCCGATGGACGTCCTCAGAAGGTCGCGCAAAGTTGCTGAATTGTTGTCCATTTACAAGACAGAGCTCAGTGCAGGACGTGATGCCTCGGAATGAATCGCCAGCCCACAAGCATACCGGCAGCTTTCAGTCTTCTGAGATGCAGGAGGCCAGTGCTAATGGATCTAAACATTCCCTTCCGATGGGCCGCTGGCACAGCTTCGTGTTTCGCCGTTTCGCTGAAGCTTCCGAGGCGGCTCTGCAATCTGTGAGTGAGGAACTCACAGCGATGACAGACGCAACTTTGCTGCACTGCGATACCTGCTACACAGTTCTCTGGTTTCAGTTCTTGTAGAAACCACCTTCGTACTTCTGGTACCATTCTCATTTTTCTTTTACTATAGTGCTACCGCTGTTTATTGCTGTGGCTGCTGTCGTTGTTATCTCTTGGTGTCGTTGTATTGGTGGTGGTTGTTGTTCTCACCAGCACCGTTACTACCACCACTACCACTACCACAACCACTACCACTACCATTTCACTACCACTGCCACTACCACTACAACTACCACCACCACCACCACCATCACCACTAGCACGAGCACTGGCACTAGCACTACCGCTACCGGTGCCGGTACCACTACAACTACCACTACCACTACGACTACCACGACCACTACCACTACCACTACCACTACTACTGCCACTGCCACTACCGATATTACTACCACAACGACGACGACTACTTCTACTGCTGCTACTACTACTGCTACTCCTACTGCTACTACCACTACTACTACTACCACCACCAGCACCACCACCAATTTTACTATTCCTGTTATTGCTATGACTATGACCTGTACGGTACTTACGACTACTATGTTATTATGGTGATTGCGATGGTACCTCTGGATATTTGATCTGGACAATACGTACAATTAGTATACATGTGATGACTATCAATCTGTTTACTATCTGTATGGTACATGTGATTATGAGCATTACGTTGATGTTCTTATGGTTAGCATGATCAGTATGATGATTAGGATTTTCATGATGATGATCATGACGAATATGAATGCGTTGTTGTTGTAACTGTGTTTTTCTTAATTGGTCCTCATGAAGGCATATGGAACCGCTCGAGGCAACATGCATGTATTTGCCTCTCTCTCTCTCTCCTTCTCTCTCTCTCACTCTCTCCACATATGTACACGTTTGTGGTCATTTGCATACATATGTATTCATGTATGTGCGCAGGCCTGCATGCCTGCAGGCATTGTAGTTGCTACCGCGAAGCACAGATCCGCTGCTGTGCAGCTCCTGCAGACCGGATGATGATGGACAAGTGCAAGTAATCCGGAGCGTGGGGGACAACAGTACATCCCATCGCGGAGGATTAACAAGTCAACGTACCACAAATGTCGTTTGTAGAATGCTCGACGATAGTCCCGTCTTCCCTTCTCAAGAAGTTGCCAGGTCAAGGACAACATGCCTGCCATTCTCAGCTCACTTCACCTTTTTGTGATGATTACAAGCCCCTTTTTTGTGCAATGTTTTTCCTCCGGATGTGTCTCCGATAGCCTTCTCTTCTCCTTCAATACTCCGTCTTGTACGCCCGCCGATAAATTCAGAGCCATGGCGCGCGAAAGCAACTGCTGAATCCGCGTTGTCTCAGCTCCAATCTTTGCCAGAATCTCACTGCAGACGCTGGTTTGCGTGCAAACTGTCAGCTACGAACTGTTGTAAGTCCTTCCTGCTTAGACTTTCAAGTTAGTAACTTCGAGCACACGCAGCAGCACTCAAAAGGAGGCTTCAAAATGTGGGATATTGATATCGCTGCATAATATTGCTGAGATGACTTCTGCCAATCCGAACTGTTTCGGGCCATGGTGCTGAGAAATTGCGTCTTAAGCCCCAAGGATGATGTTTCATGATCAGTCTTGCTTTGGTCTTTCTTCGCAACAATCTTGGGGGAGCCTGTGCTGCGAATGTTGAGGAGTTAGGTGCTAAGGTATCAATCTTTTCAGAAAGTTACGCAGTATTGTCCAAAGCGCAGAGAATTCTAGGAGTGAGGCGCGTGGAAACTCCATCTGCTTGTTTTGATCGCTTGTTTGTGTATGCCCATGATGTACCCTCACAAAATTTTTGCAAGGGCTCCAGTTGAATTTCTATCCAGGAAGTTATTCTGCAATCGGGGCGGCCGAATTGAAGAATAAAGCTTCCGGACTCAACTTCCAGCTTCGATCCGCTCCCCGATTGGTTTAACATCAGGACGACTAGTCTCACTCGGATAGAAGACGGCCTTGTCCAATCGCCTTGGATGTAGACGCACGATTTCAGCACTGTCCCCGATTCGAGCACTAACTGGCGCTGACAGCACGGTCCGAGCACTGCTGGTGGAGCACCAAACCTGACGTCTGTGATTCAGGGTCGGGATGCAGATTTTCTGTTTTCAGAGGCCAGGTGCCCCAAACTGTCGCTTTCACTGCTTCCTCAGTGCACGAATCCTACCTAACTCACGTGCTCGGATTCGCCGCTGCAGTGCACCTCGCAAATTCATAGCCCCAGTGTACGAAACTTGATGTATGAATCCGCATTTCGGTGCACGAACCCAGTGTTTCCGCTGGGCGCGTCGGTAAGTGCGCGACTCGGTTTGCCGTTATGGTTACAGAAACCCCGCCGTTCGGAAGTCTGGGAATCAGAAAGTCTGGAAGTCAGGAAACTAGGGGGCGAACTTGCCAAGGCGCATTCTGGTACAGAGGCTACATATGATTACATATGTGTAAGAGAACCCCGTGGTTGTCTTTTACTTTTCTCCGGAAAGTGCTTTGATGCTTTCCCACAAGTAATTCAGGATAAGCACTTCAGTGATCTGAAGTTGCACTGCTGTTTTGCTCAGTTAACGCTTACGTATGTAAGTAGCTGATTCAATGTGCAAGAAAAATCAAGGGCTCAAGAGTGCTTGCGAGTTCAAGCAACTTGAACAGTTCAGAAATGTAGTTCATGACCCATTCTGCAACCTTTGTGTGCATGTATTACAAACGAGATGGCACATCAGAAGGTGTTGTGAGAGCTAGCAGCTGTCACTAAAATTCGATCAGCATTTGCGGAATGCCTTCCAGTCTTGCTTGAAAAGGATCGACACAAGATCATGAGCGAATGCCTCCCATGTATTTTGCAAATTCATGCATTTTGATTGGGCCAGATCAATGCAGTTATCTATCCTCATTCAGTCAGCTCTAGACTCTAGTCACAACACAAGTAAATCCAGGTGGTCTCTATGTCGAAGAGCTTGTGGCCTAGAAGCTAGTTTGGCTTAATGGTTTGTTGGTACAGTAGGAGTTGGTGTTTATTTTGAGACTTGTCACTGCATGATAAGCGGTTTCAACATCCGCTTGATCGTGTAGGATTGGAAAGTAGCCAACCAAACCCTGAGGTCCGCAGGTCATTGTTGCTTTAGGTTTGCGGGATGGGATCGATTCATCTTCGGTCTTTCGCTCAGACGTCTCAATCCATGCAAGATGTGCGGACCAGGACTCCCAAGCATAGCAACCGCTTGACACCGGAAACACTTCGCGAAACCAGCTCCTATCGTCGACGAAACACTTTCGCTTGCCAATCAGCAAAGCTGCTCTACCGTGACTTGTTGTCGACGGCCACAAGCATCGTCTGAATTCTGTTTGGCAGGTAGGCCGATTTTCATTTTGCTGCACGCAATCTGTTTTGAGGGTGGTCCGGCTTTCAGCACTGGAGGTTGTGGCCAAGCTGAAGCAAGACATCTCCGTCAGCAAGGCATGTCGGCCAGAATTTCAGATTTGCGTAGACTTTCGCCTTACGCTTAGCTGCTGCACAGTCCGCTTTCCCTTGTTTCGGATGCTGACGGGGACAAGCCCACTAACGAACTCGCAGACACCCGCAGGTGCGATCTGAAACGCATTGGCTTGTGACTTAATGTAGCTCCGAACTGTGGTAGCTTGAGCCAGTGGGCGACAACAACGGAGGGCTGAGGCTCGTGATGTCTTCGTCGTAGCCTCGATGCAGATGGACGTATCGTGAAGTTTGTCGCGTGTTGCCAGCGAGCTGCCGCTTGAAATCGAAGCTGATGTCGGAAGTTTGGCTTATGAGATTCAAACCCTCCAGGACTCAGATGCATGTGCCCTGACTTGCCTGTGTCTCCAAATCCTGCAATTGCATTGCAGCTTTTCGCCATAATTGTTGGGAAACTATTGGGAGAAATCTTGAGGAGACACAGTGTTGGATACCCCTAATCCTTTCCGTAGGATTAGGGGTGCATGGGTGCCACCGCTGCTGTGACAACTACTGCATGACATCCGGGATAGCTTAGCACTTGTACCGTTCTTCTTCTGCGCCTCATCAGCCCGCAGCCTCATCTTGGAGGTTTCAGCACGAGGTGGCCGTGTCTCACATCCATCTGTGCAGGTGCACATCGATGAGATGGCAGAGCAGGCCTGAATCGTGGCAGCTGCTCTGTCAGCCTTTTCGTGGAGATGTATTCTTGTGGCTTCCCTTGCCCGCAGCCTGATTCAGTCAAGCAGAAGAGCTCCATGCTGACATCACGCGACCTCCGTGCTTTGTGCAACGGGGGGCTGTAATGCCGTGATACAACAAGACATGAAGAAGCAACACGACTTTCCTCGCAGTCGGACTAGTTTTTTGCTAGTATGTCACCCAACGCGCACAGCCGTGCGCATCATCGGATGACACCTTTCGTTACACGAAGGTGTCATGGCTTCTGGCATACTATGGGTTACGCTATCAGGTTGTTGTGCCATGACGAACACAGTGGTTTTCGAGACTACTGCACTTCCCCGAGGTCCTGGCGGTAATGCTAAGCCCGAGCATGTCTACACCAGAAGGGGAAAGGCCAGAAGTCGATTTCAGCGAAGGCACGGCCTGCTTGGCATGCTGCGCAGGTCGGGAGAGAAGCTGTCTCAAGCGAGACACATGAGGAACTCCTTCCTACAGAGACTCGAGGCCCTGTCTCACACCTGGCTAGCCGGGCAAGCTGCTCGCATCTGCTCGCAGGCCATGTCGCTTTCGTCGTCGTCCGCGCCACAGGGCAGCACGACCGAAAGATTGCAGTCTATTTGCCTTTCAGGCCGTTCCTCGATGCCCATGGGCGCCGAAGTTCGTTACGAGACGTTGCAGTGCCCTCAAAGAGATCCGGAAGCAGCGGTTGGTATGTTTTGTGCTGCGAGGTCGACACCGACAGCGACGCGAGGGAAGCTTCCGAAGGCCGGAGACGTGGAGACGCTCCAGCGGGGCTCTGCAAGCACTGCACGATGCGCTCAGAGGCTTCAGCTCTTGCATGGCAGGCGACACGACCCAGCACATGTCCAGGCCGAGCCTCTGAGCTGCGGCATCCAGACATTCTGGTGTAATCCCTGGGGGCAGACGTTGTGGCTCCTGCAGGTTCTCCGCAGTTCCTCGGCACCCTGTCGTTGCCAGTACCACGGAGTCGCCTCGCGAGTGCAGACCCGAGCAGGATTCTGCAGGATGGTGCAACTTAGTGCGCTGGCACGATCAGCGCTGCAAAAGCGGTGCTCTGCTGCCCTCGCCGGTGCATCAAGCAGCGAAGCAGCCGTTGCGACACATCATGTAGCTAGCAGCTCGACTTTTTCCCGCAGCTCCAGCATTGTAGAAAGTGAACTTGCTTCCGATTATCGATTTCCTCGTTTCGGGCTCACCTCGGCCATGGAGGCTTTGGGAGCTTCTCCTTCGCAGGGGTCTTCCAACTTCTTGTCGACTGACGATGCCACCCGGGTGGGATGGGCCTCCTTCAATTCCGTTTCTGCTGGCCTGGCGGGTCTCGCGCTTGCGGGCCCTGTTGGAAGTTTCTTTGATGCATCTCCGACTTTCCCAGTCCGGGTCCCAGTCCTGGCCAACCCGATCCCGATCGCCGCGTGCTGAGGCGCCCTTGGAATTTCCTCTTGGGTCCTGTCTGATTCGAATGCTGCAGCGAGCGGCATTGTCGCAGTGGCTCACTTGCGTAAAGACTTCGAAAAAAGTCTTGCGTCACTCGCCTTGGTTTCTTCAGGTCACAGGTGTGACCATCTGCTTTGCTGGTGGCCACGTCCTCCTGGCAGCTGCCGGCGCTACGGGGGTCTGCTTGAACCTCGTGCAGAACGCCATCACCTCCCGAGAGGTGCTCGCCGTGTTGGCAGACTCTTGCCTCTCACTGTGTCACGGCATGTCACGGCAACGGCAGGCACCAGCAGAAGAGGAGGGGGAGGGCGGCCGGAGCCTCAGAGCTGGAGTCTTGGGGTGACTTCTTTCCGAACGCGCCAGCTGCAGGTGCACTCGAGCGCAGTGCCAGGGAGATCCTGCTCGAAGAGCAGGAGAAAGCAAGCTCCTAGAGCTCCTGGAGTCCTGCGGAGTTTCTAGGTGCCTCAGTGCAATTGTAGCTGACGAAGGAGCTTGAAGCTGCGGAGGCTGCCGAAGCCGAGGAGGCGGTGGAGGGATCTGCAGCCGGTGCTTTCGGAAGCGAGAGCAGACTGCTATTTGATATTCCTGCGGCTCAGGAGAAGAGGATACACAGCAAGCAAGCTTCATGTTGGGCTGGGATATTTTCCTGCTTGTCCTGCACAGGTGTCATGGCTGTCTCAACGTAGTAGGGCTATGTTTGCAGTCTTCAAGCCTTTGAAAGCCATTCCGGTTAGCCAAGGATGTTTTCCTGCTGCGACGGACCGTGAAGCAGGACTTGAAGGGGAGCCCCTTCAAAGTCTAGACATAGCGAAGCGGCGCATGATTCTGGAGAGCCGCCGGCATCTTCGGCAGCTTGTCGTGTATAAGGTTTCTTCTTTGAGTGAGGGCCTTCCCTCAGCCCTCTTGCAAAGAGGGATCGGGATAAAGAAATGCAGGAGCAGCCGGGGCCATGCATTCGTTCAGCTAAACAAGCATGCGAGCAACTAAGGCAGGAGGTCAACAGTGGGCTCAGCCCTTTGATCCTGTACGAAGCAACGAGTTTCACCGATCGACGGAAGATGCAGTCTTGCAAGCGAGCTTCCTTGGTGCCTGCTCAACCGATTCCGATAAACGCTCGTGGCACCACAGTGGCTGCTGGGTGGCACCAGAGAAGCTCTTGCATCGCACCCTTTCGATCTGGTTGCCAGCATTCGCAGAGGTCAACGACAACTTCGTGGGCAAGTTGGTCATGATGCATCGTCAAGCCAACGGTGCTGCATCGGCACCAAGCGCCTATGACGAGTACTTCGCAAAGAAAACACGCCGCTGGGAGTTGCGGTTGCAGGGCAGGTTTGTGCGCAAGCCGACCGGAAAGATGTTCGGAGGAGTGCGGAGCTCAATACGTGGATACATGCCTTTTTAACAGCTTGGAGCTTCAAGCGGGAGGCTTGCAGACATGTGGGCGCTTCGAGGTTGTCCTGAGGGACTTCGACTACAACACACCTCTAAGCCGTTCCCGACCAGCATCTAGAGCTTGACGATTTGCCCGAATCAACTTTGACACACCTGCGATTTCGCTGAGGCTTCTCTGCGTGGTTGAGCACTCTCTCCATATCGCCTCTGGACCACAGCCACACAAGCAAAAGCACAGTAGTGCAGTCCAAAGTGCCACGATGGCGTTGCATGTACTTGAACACACATGCAGGAGTACACCATAGGGACGAAAGTTGTCTTGACTTTCGGCGACAGGGGAAAGGCACGGATTCTGAGGGACATGTCGTCTCCTCTCCAAAGAATCGGAGCTGTCGACCATGTGGCAGGCATCGCTGAAGGAGGATGCCATGCTGAGCCATGTGGTCGCGGGGCTGCAGGTGCGAAATGAGCAGCCGGTGCTTCACAAAGGCTGCATGAAAATCTGGCAGGCCTTCGATCAGATCATCGTGACGGAGGCAGCTGACGAGCCGCCTGCCATCGACGGCAACTTAGATGGTCTGGGCATCCGAAGGCGTCTGTGCAACGACATTCTCTGATACAGTAGCTTGAGTATATCTGGTACTTGTCACACCCATTCGTCAAACACAGGCACGGTGCGAGCAGCTCATCTTCCTGGGCTGCGGCTGCAGAGGAGATGCTTACTTTGATAAACACCCTGCAGTCAGATCCAGCAGCTGATAGACTTCATGCAGGACGTGGAATGCAACATCAATCCCGATCGCACCTACACCTTTTGCTTCTGGAGCGCCGCCAGATTTATCGACCTCATTGGCGTGTCTAGGCCGCAAATCTCCGAAGAAGGCCTTCACAAATTCTGCCCGCCTCTTGCAATAAGGGGGCCTTGACGGACCTTGTTCCGCTGATCCCAGCTTCGCTGCCTTTCAGAACATTCTTGGATCATTGGCCACCTCACTTCGTGTTCTACGAACTTGAGCCGGGAAGCGACGGTGCTTTCAAGCACATAGAACGCAAGAAGAGCTACCTTCTGGATCTCATGGTGCTGAATCCTCGGCTGCCCCAGAATCAGAACTTGGCAAGAAAGTATTATTTCGCCACTTCTTAGTGGTTGCAGTGAAGAAATGGAGTGCATGTTTACCGGATCGACTCATTGCAAAGTACTCGGTGAGTCAGTCAGGGAGACCAGGGGCAACAACGTCTTGCCCTGCGCAGCTCTGCATAGTCTCCGAATCAATGTTCTTGTGCTTCGCAGTTGCAGTGCCTGACTTCTCTTCCTTCTGCACAGATTGATCCTGTGTGATCACAGATTGATCCTCGCGCACCTGCGAAAGACTGTGTCGTGGCCCGCTGCGTGGAAAACGCGGAGTGAAGGCTGCTGCTGAAGGTTTTCAACAGGGAACAGAGGCATGAAGGCAGCTTGCTGAGAAGCCCCAAGACACCAAACATGGCTCTGTCGTGGAAACAGCGAGCTGAGGTTTCCACACGCGTCAGTATCAGGTTCCTTTGGAGGCCCTGGCATCCATAGAGTATCCATAGGTGCAAAAGAGTTTATGCTTGTCCCTCCTTGGCAGATCCCGACCCTGGTCTACCGTCGGCACGCCGCCCGCGGCCTCTCGCCGCTGCCATAGCCTGCAGATTGCACTGTCTCGGAGTTTGACGGCCTTGGCTGATGCGGGAAAGCCGAGGAGATCTCCGAGGGTCCCATTCGCATGGGACACAAGGCGAGGAACTAAGGAAATGCCTGCCTTGTCTCTGAATCTGCAATGCCTTCTGTGGGAATGTCCGAGCAGGTGCAGGGATCGCCCAGCGAGCTCTCCACGGCTCCTACGGCGCATGAGGCGTCCAAGACTGTTGCAGTGACTCCAACTGCGAACCAAGAGATGCGAGGATGGCGCCCCGCATGATTGTGTCGAGCAAGGACCGTGAGTCACGGTGAAGAGTGGTGCAGTGATCCGAACGTGCAAGAGAGAGATGGGTTTGCTTGGACCCGTTTGGCTTAGGCCGCAAACTAGAGAGAGAAAGAAAGACGGAGCAAGAGTTATGCACGAAAGGCTGGGGACATTGGAGACTTCCCGATGCCCATGCGCTACGTTCGGTCGCTGTTGATGCAATTGCAACCAACCTCGGGCCTCGGTTGACAGGAGGAGCATGATCTGCCGCTTTCACACACAGACCTGTGCACGGAGTGAGGGGTCTGCTGCATCTCTCGTTGGCGGGGCAGAGTTGTGAGGACCGAAGCGCGAGAGAGAAAGAGAGAGAGAGCCTCAGACACTGACCAAATCTGACCAACCTTCCGAGCCCTGGAGAGAAAACAGAGCAGCACCGTGAGACCAGGAGAGCATGGAATTTTGTAAGTCAGAATGCGACGGCCTGCATGAAGGAGCAACGGCTGCGCGCCACATCAGCTCGCCAGTAGGCTGTGCAGCATCACATGTTGCGTGCTCACGTTAGACAGAGGGCCGCGCTTAGCAGGAAGTGTTGCGCTGGCTTCAGCAGAGTTCGATGTTGACAGCGCAGGCGCCTGACAAACCCTCTGTAAGATGCCAGTATCTGGACGTTTGATGCGCGAAGTCCTGGAAGGCGAAAGCTGTGCAGCCGCGGTCTGAGCATCTCTGAGTTAGGTCCCGCAGGGATTCTCCAAACTCCAGGCTTTGTAAGAACAGACAGCGAAGGCGTTTCGGAAGCACCGAGCTTCGTCATCTCGCATCTCACGAGGTGCCCCCGGAGGGATTGAGTGCCTCGAAGGGCTTTTGTTTCTTGTTGAGCCCAGGAGGAGGGCAAGAGGATGTGCGCAACGAAACGGTGGGGGGACTGCAGGAGCGCTTGAATGTACCGCACCAAGATGAGTCGTGTGGGGTGTGAGGGCCAAAGCAGAGTCCAAGTTCAAATCAGGTCCTCTTGGAACTTGCAGGCCGATCATGGACTGGCATGCCAATGCCACAGGACAGCCTTGGTGTGCACATCGCCCAGAAGCAGCTGTCTGCTTTCTCTGCGTTCCGTTGCCATGGAGGCATCCATTGAAGAGCTTGAGACAGACTTGCTCCAAGTTACGGGTCTCCCACTCAGAGTGTGCGCTGACATGGCGAAACTTGGAA
Organism: Symbiodinium sp. CCMP2592; assembly: GCA_905221615.1. Lineage (NCBI taxonomy): Eukaryota > Dinophyceae > Suessiales > Symbiodiniaceae > Symbiodinium > Symbiodinium sp. CCMP2592. Next base: position 412,417 of record CAJNDT010003746.1, read on the forward strand.
AGCAGCTGTGTTGAGAGGAGTTTTCATCTCAGGTCGAGCGCGTCGGCTTTGGAAGGCCGTGGAGTCTTCGGAGGCCCGTGTGCGGAACCTGGAGGCCCAGAAGCTCGGATGTGATTTGGAAAGATCCCTTTCTTCTAACGCTGCGCCTGGAGCTCCAGGCGCAGCTACAGAAGCGTGAGGCCAAGGGCGGAGATGCAGCACCGGAGCTTCCAGCTGATTCTAGCTTCTGGCTTTAAGCTGGTGTTCCCAGTTGGACGGCATTAGGTCAACATCGAGCTCCTCTGCAGCTGCACTGGTAGCGTTCCGGTACCTAGCCTGCCCAAAGAGGTCACGAAAGCTTCAAAACCGGACGAGTCGCTTAAGGCCGATCGAGCAAGAGGAACCTCTTCAAGCTTCTCAGGTCCGGACGGTGTTGACAAACTGATGTCGGACACCCCAGCCGTTTCAATCTGCGAAGTGGTACGCATCCAGTCCTGCTGTGGGAAGTGCTGGCAGAGTTGTCTTTGTGAAGTGTTTGTTTGGACGAGCAAGTTAGCAAGGTCACAAACTGAAATGATTGCAGGGGCAGTCAGTGTTTAGGTGCAGATTAGAAAGACATGTTGGGGACTCCCTGCTGCGCCACATGGCACACCGCCTCACTGACCCGGCTTTGTATTGTTTGCAGAGGCTCTCCTGGCGGGGATGTGGCATTCAGGTGACTCAGATGCCAAGAGTAGCAGCAGCAGCGGCGGCTGCGGTCTTCCTCATCATGGAAGCCGAAACCTACTACAAGCACAGGATGTTGAAGGCTATAAACGAGGCTTGATGCGAGTGGCCGAGCAGGCCTCTTGCCGAGGTATCTCCGAGCACAAATCCCGCGCAACCGGTGAGGGGTGTTGTTGGTGGCGTCCGCTGCCTCCTTGTTGTAACTACGGCCGGTCCTGGAGCTGAAAGCCAAAATTCGAGCACGTGCTAAGTCCCCGTTGTCTGTGGAGGGAAGGCTTCGCTGGGACGTCGATTTCGCGGTTTGAGTCGGAGTCGTCATTCCTGCGTCGTGGGAAAGCTGGAGCCATCCTGAGCCTCTGAGTGGCCCGGCAGGAGGAGGAGCTGCTGGAGCGGATTGTTGACACCTCAGCTCAGAAACTCAGGGTCGTTGTCAACTTTTCAAGTCTGTGGGCATATGGGCACTTGTCGAAGGCCTGCCTCGATCATGACCTCAAACACGCTGAGTCTAAGGCACCTTTATTCGTTTAAAGTTCCTTCCTTGGTCTTGGCTTCGCTGCAGGGCTATTGTGCTGTAGAGGCTGCAGACGAGAGGAGAAAGTCGACAAGGCTTTTCTTCAACTCCGTAGTACATGTGCCATTTTTTGCATGATTGTAAGACTTCGCCAGTGGTGTTCCAGTAATCTTGGTGCAGGCTGCGGGCTCGAATCGCGCGCATGCGACAGGACTCCAGAGTTTCCAAAGTTTATCATCATGGGCAGACCGGGTTGATGTGCTGCAGATGTGCATGTGTTGCACCGCCAGAGCATTCTGGGTGGTCACGGCTTGGTCAGGAGTACCTAAACTGCGTCTCTGAGGCCCTGCTTTGTGGTTGTGCTTCACCGCAGCAGATCTTCTTGCATCGAGTGCCGCATAAATGTACAACCTGGTGCCGCCCTGCATTCCGAGCAGAAGCATCCAAAGTATGCACGGACCCTCGATGCAGGTGGCTGGCAGCCAAAATGCCATTGAGCATTTCCAGACAGAGGCAGGCATGCCTCTTCCCTTTGTTTCTGCTTGGAGTTTGCAAGGTGGGCGTAGCTTGATGCCATGAGGCTGCGCGCTGGCGTGCGACCCTCCGAGAGAAACAGGAGCAAGAACGTCAGCGGCGGCAGGCGGCAATGATGCTTGCAGGTGATTTTGGGTTGTGTTCCTGTGATTGTGCATTCGAGCATGCCCTAGCAGTTCTATGGCGCGATGCTGGCGCGATCAGCCTGACTGTCCATGATTGTCCTGGAAGATTCGTAAGCCCGGCAGCTGCAGGTGCCCCAAATCCCAGCGATGGCGGTTCTTTTCTCTCGCCCAGAGTACGGACGAATCAACAGAACCACCAAGTTTGCCCGTCTGGTCGCCAGATAGTCGAAGCCGCGACCCGTAATTTGCGTTCCATCGGCTCATCGCTGAGACCATCTTCGTTCAGAAACCACCACTGCAGCCTGAGATTCTAAGCTGAAGCGGCAAAGGCTTCTGGCATGTACTGTCTCTCGTGTTTACCTGATCTGCTGGGAGTGTACAGCGATCACGGACCTGAAGCTTGTACTGGTTGCTCCGAGAGGATACGACCCCTTCTCGAAACGGCATCACTCTGTGTCTTGGGACACATTGTGCTGTGGTCACGACGTGCCCGACGCTTCACAGCACCAAGCCTGTGAAGTGAACAGTAGGCTTCCGCTGGTTTCCTGCAACAAGCTCTCGAGCACGCCGCAGAATCGCAGCATCTCACATCCTCCCGGCATTCCGCATGTTTGAGACGTCTCTTCGCGGCCGCCGGGTGCAAGGCTTTCAAGCAGGTTTGGCCAACCTTCGCAGCCGGGCCTGTGTTCATGACAAGCATCAACCAGAAGGCGTGAAGATCTGCGCATCTGGCTGCATCTTGCTTGCACGCGTGCGTGGCACGGGCAAGAAATAACCGCGCACGTCTTGAACGATGCTTGGGATCGTGACGGGGTGGATCCCGAAGTGCCTTGAATTGAGCGCAGGCCGACGGTGAGTTAAGAGCTCGACTGCGCGACCTGGCAGTGCGGCCGCTGCCGGCTGGCCAGGACTGCCGTGCAAGAGCCGTCTCGTACCGGGCGTGTCCCTGTGATAGCCTGGGCCGGTGGTCAGGAGGGCAGCACCCTGAAGCTCGCCAAGCATGTGGGTGAGCCACTTACTGCCCGACACATAGTGACAGTGGCCCCATTGATCTCAAACCTGGACAGGTCACTGCTGGACAGAAGCGTGGAGGGCAGGCTATGGACTATTCACCTAGCGGCCGCCAGTCGCCTAGCGAGTTTCAGCGTAGCATGGGGCTGGCACGTCAGGGGCAACTCGGCGAGAAGAGACGGCGAAGTTGAAGGCGCCTTCCAGAGCTGCACACTGCAAATCGTAATTCATGGCCGGGGTTTTCGCCGTGCAGGAGACCCGCAGCAGACTGGAAAGCCAACTGCTGAATGCAAAGGCGACGCGAGATTTTTTCAATGCGCCTGGGAGATGAGATGTACTGTACTTTCAGGGCGACATGGAGCTCGAAACGCAGAGCCTAGCCAGAGCGGAAGAGGACACCTACCAAGAGAAGCATGTGCTTTCTCCATTGCCCGCTCTCCGAGCAGAGGAGCTGCAGCGCCTTGTTGCAGATCACAGAGCCAGAGAGCGTTCAGGGCCCTGATTGCGGTGACGTGTTTCTGTACGGCTTTGCCCACTTTCGGAAACGAGTCTTTGTGGTCCCTATCCAGGCATCGTTAAGGAAGAATTTGCCGTGGCTCGAGCGACGAACTCCCTGCTCTTGGAGGTGCGGTTCAGGTTTGTGCTGTGACGCTTCAGTGCCACCACCTTTTCTCGGTTTCCCGAGTTGTGCACCTTCCATGACAATCCACATCGAGAGTAGAATGCCTCCCGTTTATCTTCGCCGTTGTCCCCTGGTGAAGGAGAAAGCCCAATGGCTGCAGACGAGGCTGGAAACAGATGCCACGAACAGCTCTGCCGCTCTTCCACATGCTTCCACCTCCTGCCGCTGCCGTGCAGGCCAAAGTTGCTGAATTTTCTCGAAGACTGCAGCCGGCAAACGCCCAGTGCCTCGCAGAGTTGAAATACTCTTGCTCCCGAGGACTCTGAGTGCGACATGAGCACTCTTACTGCTCAGGTTCCCATGCATCGCATGGTCCACATGCTGCGCATGCCAAGCATGCTGCGGAAAGGCGAAGTGCTTCGCCACGTCACTCCCCGAGAATCTGTGGAATTGATACTGGGGTTGGCTGGCTTGTTTGGCTGGCAGGTGCGGACGCAGCATCGCAGGTTCGCAGCGCTTGTGATATGTGCTGCTTGATGCGCCGCGCATTTCTGTGCCTATTCAGGCTTTGCAAGCTGCCGAACGAGAGAACAAGGCTGCAAGAGAAGAACAAAGGGCGCAGAGCAATCAAGTAGTTTTTCCCAGGAGCTGCAGGCGACCATTGCTGCCCTGGAACATGACAAGGTTGGACGAGGGCAAGCAGTTGCGCTGGATCTACGTATTTTTGAGATGCGGTACTGCCAGCACAGTCATGGTCCGTAGTTCTTGCGAGGCACGCTTGATTCAGGATCAGGCGCGCGTCATTCAAACCTGGCAGACGTAGAAGTCCTCGTGTGCGGGTGAGTGTGAGATTGAATCTTCATGGCAGGAAGAGCTCATCCGGCGCGTGCGAGCTCGAGTCGTCGCGCGGACTCGACTGCTGTCTGTATGCTAAGAATACAGACCACACTTGTTGCTAGTAAGCTAGTATTCGTAGCAGCTCCGGCTATAGTGACAATGGAGATACCTGCATTGCAAGCATGCTGTTTACGGTTTACAATGCAACCCGTCTACCCCACTCTGTAAGGTCTGCGCACAAGCGACCAAGAAGAAAAACCCATGGCTCGTCACAGCTCAATTGAAAAATTTCAGGATGCACGCATGATGCGAGTTGATGCGAGAAGATGACAAACTTGTCCAAGGTGCCGCTGCAGCAGCGTGCGCTGTCTGAGCTCTAGATTGGCGTGTCCCGAGCTTGCTGAAGCTTGCTTGGCCAGGTCAGGTGTTCCCAAAGAGGCGTAGCTGACTGTACTTTAGAGTGTCTCGGAGCGGTGCCACAGAGCATCGGAGAGTGTTTCACAGAGCTATGCAAAGCACTCAGCTCCTGGGAAGGTTTGCTCGGGTGCCCCAAAGCACCAGGCAAGCTGAGGCGTCTGCAGTGAGTGGCGATCCCCGAAAAGCTGTGGTTGCGCATGCTTATTCCGAGTGTCGGATCCTGTGAGACTGCCAGGGGCAACAGAATCTCGAGCTGGCCAGCCGGCTGCATGTCTACGTCCAGAGCAGCTCCATAGAGGGTATGGATGATGAGGCCGCTATGTGATGAGTATGTTGTGCATGGCAGTCCACCAGAACCCTCGACGCAATTTCAGGGCACCGCCTTGTCGTTGAATCGAGTACAGGTGGTGGGCTTAACTGTGGGCATGGTCATGTACAGCCGTTGATATTTGCTGCACAAGCATACAGTTCGTGGTGTACTCTGGATCATCAGTTTGCACTGGCACGCGGTGGAGATCATGCGCTTCCAGTAGAGGAAGATCTAATTCATTTCGGCTGATATGTTGAACCGTGATACGTTTTGGCCCAACAGATTGCAGACTGCCAGCCCACTGTCAAAGCTGGACATGTCGGTCATCTCGCCCTATCAGACCCAAGGCAAGTGGACGCACAGCTCTGGTGGGGAGATCAACATCAGCGTCGATGGCACTGGACAATCGGTGGTTATCAACCACCCAACCGTCGGGAAACAGACACTAGAAGTCCGAAAGTTTTGCCAAGGGGATGGCCTGGACTATTTCGGCTTCAAGGGCAAGCTGGATGGCAACAAAATCACCTGGAACAACGGAGTTGTTTGGACCAAGCAGGCCTAGGCGGCCAAGGCGCCCTGGGCTTTCAGTACTTTGAGTCAAGGAACTCGGGACTGAGAACAGTGATTCCGTGGACACTGGCCGAGATCTCTTCGGGACCAGCCCTCGTGATACGCTATGTATCTCTCATGTTGCAACGTCTGATGCCGCTTGAGGCGCATCCAAAGACCAAAGACCGCCGTTAGCCGTGAAATGCTTCAGAGCAAAAAAGCGGCAGATCTGTCTCTAGTTCTTGTTTGAGAACAAGTTACGGGGCCAGATCTCTCCGCAGCTTCAGGTGATGATTGCAGCGGCTGCACGGCAGCTTGTTGCTGGCAACAAGTGGATCACCAAAGAGGCGCCCAGCTCTGGCAATGAGAGAGATCTGGAGGCGAAGTAGGAGCCTGCCGGCCGCGATTTCTCTGAGCTCAGGTCTTCGATGGCAGACTGGATCAGATACGCAGTGAGTATCTGAAAGAGCTGCGACAGATCCAGGCTCCCTGCATACATCGGGCAGGTTGGTGCGCGAGTATATTGTTGCTTTGTTTACCAGGCAAGGCTCGAGGACCAATCCAGCTCGAAGGCGAGGGCCTTGAGGGTCTCGGGCCGAAAGGCAGAGAGCGCCTTTTTGCTTTTGTGAGTCGAGGCCCTCCAGGGCGTCACCCCGGTGGTGACTGTTTCTTCAAAGCTGCCCAAGATGTGTCGCCGGCAAGCCTAATTGTAATGCCCATGAGCACAGACAAGTGAACTCCACCGCATCACGTTTGCTGTCTAGCTGTCGTCACCTGTAGTGCCGGGCAGACTCAGACATTTGCCCAAGTGCATCAGCATGGATAAGCATCCAAGCAACAACTCTGGCTGTGGCAGGATGTTGCAGCACATACCCAACGAGGCACTGCATCGGGGAACGGCTTAGTCAGCTTCATTATTAAACATGCGAACTTTCTGCGTTCAATGTTCCCGGCGTCGAACACATGTGAGAGGCACCAGACCGACTTGGGACGGCTCCCGCGGGCGGGACACGGCCAATTCCAGGAATAGCTGCTTGCCTATGGAGAGCGCAGAAAAATTGTCATGTGCGCAGAGACGTGTCATTGCCAGAAGTGGGAGCTTGGAGTCAAATCGAGAGCCCAGGCGCTGCCGCTGAGCGCTCGGAGTGGCGGCTTGCGCCCCTCCACTGTGGACAGCAGGCTTCCAGCAACAGAGACTTCAACTGGCTTTGTGCAATCTTGTTTCAGGCCACGGAAAGGACGAGATCGATGATCCCAGATAGGTTAAGCAGTCATCCTGAAGGGCCTCAGCCCTCTCGGTTAGCGTGATACGGTCACTATGCAGAGCCTGGCGAAGCCAGCGCTGCTCAGCCGGAAGACGTGCTTGTGACCTGCCAGGGATATCCCTGACCGGTTGCGGGCAGAAAAGAGTCTTCGTGTACATAGGACAGCGCCGACTCCTGGCAGCAGCACACGATTTACCAGCACCTACCAACACCAAACTGTCCAAACCGAATTGAGCCTGCCACTGCCAGAGTTCGAGAGCAGCTGTGCAGCCGGTGTGCCGCAGTGTACCTGCGAGAAATCAACTCAGGCTGTAAGCTGCGTACTCCGCGGCAGACGTCCCAGCCTTTCTCATTTTTTGCCACGCGGGCAACTCTGTGAAGGGGCACGAAAGCGGCTTGCAAAAGAGTGACGGCTGCGGCGGTGCGTCAGACGGAAACGTCAGCAGACCGGTGGGTGGGTGTGAGCAATGGCAGAGGCCCGCTGTCCGACTGTGCAGGCTCAAAGAAGAAGGGGGCAGCCGTAGGCAGCTACAGTAGCTGTGGGGTGCCGGACCAGCGAGCCGGGCAAGGAGTGGAAAGGCCTCTCTGCTGGGCTTAGCCAGTGGATAGGCGATAGAATCGATGGAAGAGAAGGCTCAAGATGGAATTCGTCCCATTGAAAAGTAAAGAGACGCACGCACGGTGCTTAGACATCCCAAATTAACTCCCCAAAAGGCCACCCTTGCCATGCCATGCGTGGTGCGGCCAACTTGAGTGTTGCTTGTCGCGGCCGCGCACAGCACAGAACACAGCAAACCTGATCCAGGATGCCTCACAGACTGCCCACAAACCACAAGATCATGGGGCGATGCTACAGTGGGATTTCGCATTTCAAACCCACAGTATCCTGCAACGATTCTCGTCTTGGCTTCGGATGCAAGCTGATGATGCTCCACATGTTGCCGATATTACCTGCTTCCCTGAATCCACTGTGCATATACACTAGGCGTAAGCCGCACCATGATTCACAAGCTTTCCACCTGCTGAAGTAAGCTAGGTAGGATGCACGTACTTTTGGTGGACTGGTGCAGTGCGAAGCTTGTTCTGCTTGCATCTTGGCTGTTGAAATCGCTGTCCAGACCTAACGCCGCCTGCTGATGGGTGATGCCGTCTGGTTTGCAAGACTCAAAGACACGATCTGACACGGTTATTGCGCATCACGACACAGCTGCCCTTACCACATGATGCCAGGATGCTGCGGGAGCACTGCGGCGACTCCTGCGCCGCAAGAGCACGCCCCTTAAGGGGTGTTTCGGGCTTGGGCTTTTTCTGCGCTGCTTGTTGTGCACAGAGGACAGGGCCGTCAGCCTTCTAAATATGCACGCAGGCATGGGTTTCGACAAACGAAGAGCCGAATCAATTCATCGGACAGTTAAAATGTTTTGAATTTCGGTCTTTAGCGTTCTTTTCCAGTGCTTGTCGGTGCTTTTCGATACCTTTCTTTTTTTTGCTTTATCCGCAGGTTTCGAGCGTGTTAAGTTTTGGTGTTTTCTCTGAGGCCCCAGCAGGCTTTGCTCAGGTTAGGCCCAAAAGACGAGGGCTCGAGCTCGGGGCCCGGCCTGGTGGGCCTGAGCTGGCCTGAGCCTGCGGTGTATGCCTTCGGAGATCCATACAAAAAGAGGAGTAGTGTCGAGTCGTCGCAGTAGTCGCAGTACTTCAGTTGTCGTCGTGGTGCTGTCATTGGTTCTGGCAATGGTTTTCTGCAGAATCGAGCTTGTAAGCAGCTTCCACCAAACGGCAAAGGTTGCTGAGCTGAATTGCAAGCCATTTCTGGTTCCACCCAAGCAGCCAATAGGTAGTAGGGGTATTGTGGCTGAGTTTGCTGTAATGATTCTCGACCACTTCGGACAAGTCGCACGAGTACTAAAGTAGCCAGCAACATATGACAACTTGGTCTATTGTGGTTCGGGTCTGGAGAGCCACCCGACTGCATATTTCGAAGTTTGTGTTCCTGTTTGCAGTTTTTCAATCCATCCCCAAGTGCAGAAACATAGGCGTCTTTTCTGGGATGTTTTGGCTGAATGTTTTGGGGTGTGGGAGAGCGCCTACTCACAATATTGCTTGGTTTGCTCGTTTTGGGTATCCCTGCGCATCTGAGGCACTTCTTCACTCAGTATAAGCTGGGGAAGAAGCTCGGAGAAGGCGCTCTTAGGGGCGGTGCTTGGACGACTCCTTTCGTGGACGCGAAAAAATGCTGCAGGCGCCTTTGGACAGGTCCGCCTCGTGGTCGACAGGTCCTCGCAAAAGGACAGATGCCGACCCGCGGATTTGTACCCGTGCCCGTCTCTTGTGTTTGAGGAGCTCGCGGTGAAGATAGTGGATGTTCGCGAACGTGATGAACATGGTGCTTGTGCCGCTCTTAAGATTGAATGCAGCAGCGGAAGAGACAATGCAGCAGGTTCAGCAGGTTGGCACGGTTGGTACAATCCCTGCAAGGCAGCGGCGCCGTCAGCAAGAGCCGTGACCGAGTCACCCGAACAGAGGTGGACCTCTGGTCGAAGGATCGCTTGCCTACTGAGCTGTCCGGGCAAATGTGTTAGGGGAGGCCTCCGTTGCTCGAGTCTTCGATGCCAGGCCAGCGGGACCGACTGTGAATACATCGCAGACGGCTCAGCCTTGGCAAGCATGAATAGGCTCCGATTGGCTGCCAATTTCCGAGGTCAAGCTTTACAAGAGCTTTGCCGAGCTCGGCCCTTGGGCATCTGTTTCGGGACTTGCTGGAAGCATGGAGCTGTGCATGTCCTTGTCTGCTTTGTCATCTTGGCAGCGCACAATGGCAAAGGAAATCCTTGTATTACATGGTCTGCGAGAAGTGTGCTGCCCCTGGTTCCTGGTTTCCCAGCCACCGCCCTGGCGCTGCCTTTCCTTGCTACTGAGGTCAGTGCTCCTTCATGGACAGACTCGCCTTGGGCTCAGCTGAAAGAAGGTGCTTGAACCCAAGCCCTAAACGGCCCCCAACCCTAAACCATGGGAGGTTGAGGCCGAGTCAATGTCGGAAGCTGACCTGGCGAAGATCTTTCGACACATGCTTCTGGGCGTCTTCCACACCCACGTGGCCGACTCAGTGCGCATCCTTTGAACAAATCTGCGCAGGGCATCATCAGCCTGTTTTCGATGGGGTCGCATCCCGACCGCGCATGAGAATCGTAAACCTGCACCAGCTGCCCAGTGAGACTCAACAAGTTCTTTGCCTAATCAACAATTGTGTCCAAGATGTCGCAGAAGTCGCACTCTGTGAATCACGGCCCACGGATCAAGAACCGAGAACAGAGCATGTTTCAGCGACAATAGCATCAGAAACCAACCTGAAGACGACGACTGCAATTGTAGCCACAGCTCAGACAGCTACAGCATCCCCCCTTGCTTCTCGACGGCTGCTGCTGCTCCTGCAGCTGCTCCTGCAGCTGCTCCTGCTACTGTTGCGACAGTCTACGACATGCACAACCAGCAGGTTTCTGCAGATGGTTTTCAATCTCTCTATCTTCCTTTAACTTCCTTCTCAACAGACCTGGACAAGCCATAAGGAAGTCGGCATCGTCCACAGGGACATCAAGTGCCGGGCCCGGAATAGCATGTTCCGAGTTCAGTGCCTGTCCACTATGATGCCGTGTCGTGCCGTTATCCGGCAAGGCCCGATAACTTCCTTTGGGGCGGCCCAGACAACAGCGTCCTCAAACTTTGCGATTACGGCCCGTGCCCCGGAGAGTCGCCCGGGAGTCCGGTCACGAAGCTACGGCTCCTCTTTCTGTCTGGCTCGAAGCCTCTGCGAGGCCTGGCAGTGATGATGCCCAAGACCGGAAAGCTTAGCGGAGTGTTTGGCCAACTCCTCATCTTCCTGCACTGTGTCATGCTGCCGGAGCAAGCGCAGCATGGCAAAGCTTGTACCTCCTGCGAGGCACGGCACCATACATGGCTCCAGAAATGCTGCGGAACGAAGGCTACGACTTCTTGGCAGATGTCTGGTCCATAGGCGCGACTTTTTTTGAGCTGTGAGGCTGCCATGCTGCCTTCTTCTTCAGTTTAATCGTTTTTCAGGCTCCGTGGCTTACCTCCTGGTCTTCGGAAGCTTTCCGTACTCGCCTTCCGAGGTGGAGAAGCAAAGCTGTTTTCCTTTTTCGCATGAATTCCGGATTGAGATGTCATGTCAATAACTCAGACCTTCCTGGCTCAGCGAGCTAGTGACAAGTCTTCATAATTGGAGGGCCGCCTGCTCCTGTCGGGCTCTGGTGTCGTGCTAAGCTTCGAGAAGACACGCGAATTACAGGCGAGTGCACCGGCGATGAAGAAGGCCATTATCGAGGCACGTGGAACTGGACGATGAAGTACACATCAATCTGTACAGTGGGTGATCCTGCCAGGATCATCCGCCTCTCCATTTTCCTGCTCTGAGCCATTGACCGAGAACCAGCATTGCATTGGATGATTCGCTCACTCTCATTTTCAGAATATTTGAAGCTGCCAAGTCTCTTCATTGCTCCGCAGGTGATGCCCAGGGTGTCGCCAGAAACCAAGATTCTAAGATACTCAGAACACGAACATGCTTTCGCTGAATCCTCGGCATTGGGACTCCAGGTCTCCGGCTCATTGGTGGGGGCGTTAGACTTCACGAAGGCAGCGAATCTCGATGCGTAAGTGAAACCTTAAGGGTCCCTGAGCCCTTTCTGAGGCTTTCGAGGGAAGTTTCTTGTCGTTTTGATTGCTCTGCGCCCTTGAACCAATGCCAGATGTTGCTGAAGCGCTCCGCCAAGCAGCGGCCAACAGCCGCAGAGGCCCGCTGATCGCTTTGGCTTCCTTGGAGTTCTGAGCCAAAGATGCAGGCGTTGCGCCACGAATTCGTGGCCGAGAAGGTTGTGAAACTTCCTGATGCCAACGAGTTCGACCCGTTGTTGCGCAACTCGCCCAGACCGTTGATTAGAATGGGCTCCTGCAGTACTTGTCTGACTTCGTCTATCGATTGGCCTGGGCTCGATTTTGTTTTGGTCGCCATGATCAGCGTCGCATTGTGTGGTGCTGTTCATCTCTTGACCTCCTCCTGCTCTTCTGCTCTCCTACTGCTACCCATCTGCTCACGTGCTGCAGTCGCCCGTGGGACAGAGACCAAAGCGGAAACATGATGAGCTGGCATCTGCTCAAGAATGCCGTTTCGCTCACGCACGGCAGTCTGTGTATCATTGCGAGGATGAAACACGGCATGTCGTTGCTCGCCAGGTTGCTGCTCCTTCTCCACATCCTGAATCAAGGTTGGAAAGACCGCGATGTGAGCGACGTTCGGAAGATTCCGGAACGTCCGAAGAGCAGGTATAACCGCAGCTCTAACATTAACAGCTTCTTTGATGCCGACCCACTGGGCAGCCTTTTCACCCGTGGGGGTTTGCACAAACATCTCCAAACGGGGCTAAAGCCGATGAATTTGCCCTACACATCCAACGGCTTGCCAGCCCTTCGACCCTTGAGTAGTGGCAGTGCGCGCGTGGTTCCCGAAACGGTCTGTGGTTCGGTGCATGCCGAACAGACACTCCTCGTCGAAGTGCTCCTGCATCATCTCGGCGCCCCTCCAAAGCTCCTCGTCGCTGACGATCACTTGGGATCTGTCCTCGTCCACCTTGAGCTCGACCCGGCAAACATCCGCCGTTCCTTTGCCTTAGCTGCTGCACGGTCTGCTCCACGGCCTCGGCAGCGGCCGCCTTCTCCACATGGACGGCTGCTACCCTGGCCTGCTCCCCCACAATTGCCTCCACGTCCAGTTGTGCAGCGACCGGTTCCGTCCTAGCTGGGAGGTGGAGCAGGCTCTGCACCTGCTCATGTCGAAGCATAATCGGATTCGTTATTCCTGGGCAGCACCAAGTGCGCAGGTGAGCCCGAGCTCACGAGAACCAAATGCCACGGCTCTCACCCCACGTGCCGCAGTTGCAGCAACTCTCTTGAACTAGTTCGAGAGGAGCTTTGGCCGCAGTGGACCACAGCAGCATCATGTCCACTTCCGGTATTGCCGCTGCTATGCAGCAGCTAAGCCGCCCAAAGTTTCCGAATTATCTACAACAGCGTAAACTGTAAGGGATCTGTCAATGCAGACTGCATCGTGACTAAGAACCAGTAAGAGGTGTCATGGTTTCGCCTGAGTTGTGGCAGGCAAATTCCACATGGCGGTCGTGGATTTACGAAGTCGTACACGGAGACCATTGGGTGTATGCCATTGCTGTGCATGGGACAGATGTATCTGTCCCATGCACTTGCTCTTCGGCAAGTGGCTCGAAACATTTTGGCAAAGCGAAGCACAGATGGCTCCGTTGCTGGGAAGCCGACCATTCAAAGGCCGAGGCTGCAGCGACAGCTGCAGGGTCTAAGACCAAAAAGCGGGTGTCCGTGGTGCCCGCCATGGTTTGCTGAGGATGTCATCCTGCAGCTGTAGAAATCAACGCACTTTGAAGTGGCCGTGCGTCACTAAACAATCTGAATAGTTGCAAGGCAAGGGATCAGTAAAGCGTGATTCGTTGCCAGTGATGCAAAACTGTGACTTGTTGCCTGGGATAGCAAAGTGTGATTCTGTGTGTGTCAGGCAGCGTGTGTGTGTGTGTGTGTGTGTCCAAAGACGTAGATTCTTGCGCATCGATTGGCGCCTAAAGCCTGTGTCTCGTCCATGTGCTTGCCCTCCTGTCCGAGGTAAGAACGCCCACAAAGCCAGATCACTCACGCAACAAATGCGCCAAAAGCGTGATTCGACGGCCCCGATGGCATGTTCTTTGCTTTGCTGAATCACTACAATGCGGTGAGTTAGTGGAAGCCTGTGGCAAAGCCAGGTGCAGCACGGCATCGACGACCTCCTGAAGAGACTCATAGTAAAGAACGGAGGCTGCCACAGTTGTGTTGCTCACTCCACACCTGGGTATCTGCTGCTGCACCACGGCCTCAGGAGACATTAGCAGTTCCAACATCTTCTTCTCAGAGGGCGACGAAAAGCTCGATCAGGAAGAAGAGGCGAATGGGACATTGAAAGCAAGCAGTTTGTTTCTCTGGTAGTGCATGGCATCATTGCCATTATGCTGCCCTCAGCTCCACGTTCGCCCGACAACCATGCTCAGCACACCCACGTGACTTCCGATGAACTGTCGTTTTGTCGCAAGGAGCCAAGAAGCATGGAACCTCGAATGAAAAGAAGAAGTTCCAGACGCGGGGATCTAAGTGGACGTTGTCCGTTGGCTCCGGCTTTACTGAGTCTGTGGCTGAGGTGATGTAAAGCACTCCACGCACTCCGGGGTGATAGACCAGTCTGGCAGCTTGAAGTTCGACATGAGTCGGGACCGTCAGGGGGTCTACGACGCATGAATTACTCGGGAACAGTTTTTTTACTCCTGAATTCTCTCAGGTCCAAACAGCGCGGTAGATTCGCGAGCCTCGGGCAAGAGTGCCCCTGGTGATGTGGCGGATCCCAGACGGCTGCATTGAATCCGAACATCTCAAGTCGAATGCCTTGCACTCAAGGTTCCGGGCCTGTCGAATCGATGCTAACAATGCAGGCGGGAGAATCCGGGCAACAACTAGTCTGGACAGTGCTTACCAAGCTTCGCGAGGCTTTTGGCGAGCCGGGTCCTATGTCAAAGGACATGATGGAGCCGTGTGGCTCATATTGCCTGTTTTTCTTCTTGCGCGGCATCGGAGCCCTCCAATACTTTGCCAATGATAAAGACAAAATATACATAAATATTTGTATACATTTACATACATTTACATACATATACGTATATATATATAGTTATGTACACATATGTTTATACATAGATTTATATACATGTATTAAGTGTATATTGGAACTTCTTCGCGTACTTGACTTCGTCGGGCCATGGCAGAGGGCCTTGTGCCTACAGTAAAGTAAGCTTCATCCGAAGCTTTGCCCTAAGCTCCTCTGTCTTGTAACTTCAAGATACCGTATATGTAGTTCTCTATAGACAGATCCTGCTTCAAGTTGCAAGATAGAGGTGGTTGCTGCAGCAAGGCAGAAACAGTAAATGCTCGAATCTGCCTTGTTTGCAAGTCCATACCTTCAGCAGGTATGCCACGGTATGTCTGGTCCCTGCTGCCAGTATTAAGACTGGACAGCAGATGGACCACTTGCGAAACAGCGCCACGCCATTTAGAGTCAAATCAAGTCCACCACCGGCTTGCACAGAGGGCCTGATGCGCACAAACGTGGGCATGCAACACTGTGCAGTCTCCCAGGATGTGAAATATCCGCATGGATCCTGCATCAGGTGAGCGCACAGAAACTGAAACGAAAGTGCGCGCCCAGAGGCAGCTGCTGGACCTTTGAAGAGACTTAGCAGAGTACTTAGGGCCAGCCAGAGAGTCCATAGTTTAGTGCAGATCATGCTCGTGGCCTCAGCGATGCCTCCGTAAATTCTTTCAACAGACCGTCTAGCCAGTGTAGGTAGGAGACTTTCCTAGCTTCTCCACCAGTGCTACACTGCCTGGCCGAGTGTGATGTGAACTGCGCTTCATTGATCAAAACCTTAGCAGCGAAGAGTGCCAGGGTTCCTGCCACGCAAAAACTGAAATGCAGTAGACACTTGCAGAATCACTTCTTGCATCATATTGCTGTGTGATCCTCAGCTGTTCAAAACCGGGCTGGCGACCTGCCTGAGCAGGCGGGATGGGTCGAGGTCTGCATTCTTGTATGACGTGCCTTAGCATCATTCTGGCTGGCGATTCTGGAAACGGAAGCCATCCTGAACATGACGAGCTCTGCAGACCCTGCCTATGAAACGTAAGGTGACGGCTTGCTATAGCCTTTCTTGTACTGAGAATGAATGTCGCGATCTGTCGGTCTACAGTCTCGGTTCAGGGGCCGTTTGACATGCCTAAACCAGCGCATGCCGACATAAAACTAACATGTCGACCCGGGAAGCCGGATAGTTGACGAGAGGCAGCCTGCACAGACGTTCTGTCGGTCCGTCCATTTCTTTGGACCAGCTGGGCTTTCTTCATCTTGCCGGAAGATGTGAGGCTGAAAACACATTTCGAGCGAGATTTTAGCCAGAAGCCCCATCGTGTCGCTGGGTTTCGATGGCACTTAGATGATGTCATGGTTATGAAAACACAAGCAACTTGGGAGGCAAGGCCATGGAGCCCATGGAGGCACTAGCTGTCTCTACGCTGAGTCTGTGCTGGTAGCCGGTGCCATGCTGAGGCTGAAACAGACGCCCGATGGCAGATCCTACGGGGTCGCAGGCACTCGCAGGGCCCGTTTCTTGAGGCATTGATCCCGCTCAACAACGATTTGCAGGCGAAGAGAACGCAGAAGAGGCGGCCGATGGGCCGGAAGCTGAACGGAACAGAGACGTGAGTCGCAGGTGCTGCGATGCCTTGGCTCGGATTCTCAGGTTGTAGCCGTTGGCAGCTGCGTCTGCGTTGGCTCGGCCTCCGAAGGCTTCAGCGTGGTGTGGTCCTCGGGTTTGCTCCCCTCGGCCCTCGGCCACCTCACGTCCTATTCTGCAAGGCCGGCCATGGCCCGGGGAGCCCAAGGAGGAGGCAGCAAACTCTGAGTCGGAGATGCTGCGAGCGGCTCTGATCTGTCAGATGGGCTCCACTTGCTGGTGCTTCGGCCATCCAAGGCTAGCTGCGCAGACATTCCAAAGACTCCACACGGCCCGTGTTGGCAGGTCCGGTAGCTGCCGCGGCTCCGAAGCGATCAGGACGACACAGAGAAGTGTAGTGACGAGCCAGTAAGAGAGTTCATCATTTCGAAGCTGGCTGGAGGTTGGGGTCGGAACGGCTTGGTCGCCCTGGCCTTCTTCGGCCTTTTCGAAGGGTGGGCAGCAGCGTTGTTATGGTTTGTCATGCTTGTTTAAGACATTGACGGTGCAACTTGCGCAAAGTCAAAGCAGTGGGCATGCAGGAGTGATGTCGCAGAGCGCAGGCCCTGCACAGCTCTTGTGGATGTTGCATTGCTGTGTGCAGTGCGTGCACACTCCCCCTTGCAAATCAGGCAATCAGGCAAAAAAAGCAAAGCGCAGAAGGCTTTCGGTGCACGATTGATGTTTCGTCTGTATTGCGACGAGAGACTGCTTGTGAGAAAAGGACAGCTCCAGTCTTTTCCCATGCCCTTCTACCCCTAAGCTGCAAGCATGATTTCATTGGCAGTTCATGGTTGCCCACTTCCTGCAACGCGTACATATCTGATCATCTCTGATCAACCCGTCAATTGACGGTCGGACGTCTTGTAGGTGAAGGGACGAAAGACGGACCACGACGACTTGAAGCAGTGGTTGCTGAAGGTCCCATTGCATGGAATGGTGCACTTGTGCTCCTGCGCATCCCCGCCGACTTCCTGACTCCGAGGAGACGACGCAGCATGAAGCTTCATGGAGAAGGAGATTCGAAGATCGGCCAAGAAATTCACAGCATCCATCAAGCTGCAGGACAACGTCAGAGTGGTGGGATGGCCTGGTCAATGGGCCGTCATCCCATGTAGAGCTCATCAGGCCTCGGGACAGCATTTAGCCTGATGGAAGCAGAGATCGAAGCCTCAGGCAGCGGAAACCTCCAAGCGAGGAGGCAGTGCCGCAGCATCTGCATCGCCTTGAAATGGTTTGGAGCTCCAGGTGCAGGCCATGTCAAGTGAGGAGGGTCACGAGGATGAGGATGCGACAAAAGGCCGACACGAGCAGACGGACGGTCGCGAATAGCTTTCTGAGATTGTAGGCATCTTGAACATCCTGGCTTCCGTCAAGACTTCGGTGGTTGCAGCCGTGCTTGGCACTGGAAGCGGCCGCGCCTCGCTGAAAGACTGCGAAAGGAAACCTGCTCCCCCTCCTCCTTCTGAACCACCAGCCACTGAGGATCTGATGAGGATGAGGACAACAAGGACCCTCCTGTCGAGGTGGAGGTTGCCGAGGGTTAGACAGAAAGAAATGTTTGTGGAAACCTTACATAAACAAGTCACTGTTGCAGGGCGGTGAGGATTGGTGGCAATCTGCGCAGGCGGCCCTAGGAATGGCCGCAGCCTTGGAATCATATCTACTGGACTTGTTGTCCTTTTTGGTGTGCACTAGTGTCAGCATCGTTGGTCGTTGCTGCTTCCAGCAGTCGCTGAATCATTATAGTAGTGCTAGTCATGGCGCTGCTACTGTTCTCATGGTGGTTGCTACTGCAGATCCCAGGCGGATGACTCTGACAAAGCAGAGTCTCCTGCAGCCATGACGGAGGAGACGGAGGAGACGCCTGAAGCGCTGCCGCAGAGGCCGGCGAAAGCTTCCGGACCCACCGAAGCAAACAGAGATCGAAATCGTTGAGCCTGTTCAAGGCAGGAAGAGGAAGCAGCGGAGGAGCCATTGGAGGTGGAGGAAGAGCCCGTGCTGGAGGCTGCATCGCGATTTAATTGAATTGCCTCGGACACCAGAGGAGAGAGTCGAGTGTTTTCGTATCCTTGCTCCAGCCCACCTTGCAATCGCAGGCCGTCGATGTGCCAGAGGCGGCTTGATTTGGGTTTCGGGGTATCAGGTCTGCAAGTTGCGCAAGGGCAGAGCAAAATTTGACTAAGCCATAGTACTCGTAGGCTTAAGCAATATCCTGACATGGGCAACATCGTGGCACGATAACCATCACTCAAGTCTTTAGCTACCGTGTTAAATTGCGTCAGCATGTATATTTAGCCTATGATTGCGGCAAGGTTATCATGAAAGTTGGTCCCTGTTAGACAGCACGTGGCATTTTCGGTTGCATCTCTCACTGCACAGGAAAAGCATGCAGTGGGTATGCGAAGACTTAGCTATCACAAACGCATGTACACTTACACCGGCCGTGCACATCCGAAACAAAACTCATAAGCGAAGGCACATCGCCGCGACTGCATGGCACACGTGTGTGAACATATACGCGCAGGCACAGAGATGCGCAACATTGAGATGCACGCACGCATGTATAATCAGCACTCACCGACACACAAAATGCAAATGTGCATGCATGCATGCAAGAATTCACACTTTGTGTGCATACATCTTTTACCGAATACATGAGTTTCTCTACATCTGTATCTTTTTCCAGCTATCGAGCTATCTAGCTCTCTATCTAGCTAGCTGTCTATCGATCTATCTGTCTCTCTGTCTGTCTTGGGATGTTTGCCCTGGGGTTTGGTGGGCTAGGCCAAGGCACACACGTAACCCTCGTTGATCACTGCAGCCTTGCATGTCCTGTGCTTGCAGCTTATTTGCCAGGTGGCGCGTGTGTGTTCAGATGCATCCACTGCTTCAGGTCAAGCTGCTGAAATTTTGCCCGCCCGCCCGCCCCGATGGGTGGCATGGAGCACATGTTCTTCTGGTGATATCCAGTATGGTGTGCGCCAATCGGCGCTTGTTCCCCGCGAAGGGGGGGTTCGGATCTCTTGGGCTTGGACGGCCGCCCTGCTGTGTACATGTCTGCTGCCAAAACCCCTGCCCACATGTCTGCATCAGCAGTTGAGGGTTCGTGTTTGTCTATGTGTTTGTGTGTATGTATGTACACTTACAGATACATACACACATCGCACATATATTGCGCGCAGTTGAAGGCACATGCACGTTCACTTACGTGCACAAAGATGCAAGGATGCAAAAACAAACTGACAGACGTATGTCACGTGGCCAACCATGAGAAGTCGAAACGTGCATGCGACGGCGACGCTCGGACGAATTTCTCGACCCACACACCCGTCCTGTTTGCATCCCGGCTTGGCGCATAAATGTTCCAAAGAAAGCACACCGAGCACACGCAGTGACAAAATGGCGAAGGCTCCGACTGATGCTGGTGCAGCGAGCGTAGGTGCGTACTTAGTAGATGGTCGATAGACAGATCGATAGACAGAAGGTTGAACAGCGGACAGATTGCGACCAGTTAGACGGATCGATGGATAGGTAGGTAGGCAGAAAGACAGAAAGACAGGTGGGCAGGAAGGTAGGTAGGCAGGCAGGGTAGGAAGGTAGGTGCATAGGTAGGGGGTGGGCGAGACAGATGGGTTGGTAGCAGTAGGCAGAACAGAGCTACATGTTAATTCCATTCTTTACAGTTGTAGCACAGCATCTTTGTTTTAGCCGTTTCTTGATAGGAGACCTGAGCAGGACACAAAAGGTTCGAAATGGGAGTCTGTCTCGATCTGGGTGGGGAAGGGCGCAGATGGTCTGCGGAAGACAGACAAGTCGCGGAAGTGTGAGGATGGTGCAACACGTGACGAATAATATGTGGTATGTCACATTCTTATGCATGTCATACATCCGTATGCAGGCATGCATTCATCCTTGCTTGCATTCATGTACACAAGCATCAAGGCACGGCCGCATAAATGCAAGTTACGTATGTGTATATATATATATACACATGTATCACATGTACATGTTCATAGCATAGATATGTATATACACATACGTATGTATGTAAGGAGGTAGGTTTGTATGTATGGATGTATGTATGGACGTATAGACTATGTATGGGTGTATGGGGTTTTGGATGTTTGGATGTATGACTGTATATGTGTTTTATGCATGTGTGCATGCATTTTGTATAGATACATACATACATACGTACATGCATAGATACATACATGCATGCATGTATGTATGTCTGTCTGTATGTATATAAGAGAACGCATACTTACGTACATACATATACACACGTAAGCACAGACAGTAAGGAAGCAATTAATCTAGAACGCTTCGCGCCGTCCGCCTCGGCCTGGCCGCAAGTGAAGACTAGACTAGACATTCCAACTTTTTCGTAAATGAACCTGGTTTGCAAATCAAGTCCCACTTGGAAGATTCAGACACACGTGCACGAGTCAGGTGGAAGAGGGCCTGGCAAAATCCAATTTAGAGGGGGCGGGGTCGGTCACTAGGGAGAGGGGACGAGAAGAAAGAAGGAACCTCTGACCGCTTCAGTCGGGAGGCGAACGAAGCATTACATACATTTTCATTCCGCAGGCTGAGAGACCGTAGGTCGCGCCTAATGCATGATCTAAATTCAAAGTGAAACTAGTCGTCCGGGCTCCGTAATCCATCTGCACATTGGATGAACCCGACTGACATAAGCCAAGTAGACGCAGGCTCGAGGGCCACCAGGGTATTCCTGGTGGCTACGATTCGCACTCTGGTGGCAGCAGATTGCTGTACAGCCGCCCCTAGCACGTCGCAAACAGCCTCGAGGTAGCAGGACTGCCTCTTGGCACCAGCTAAAGGCACACCTCCGATGAAGGGGTAACAGAAAGCTCCGACTGGTGGTGGATCCAACGTGAAGGTGGCCCAACTCCCAGAAAGGACAAAAGGGATGGTGGAGGCGAATGGCCCTTGGAGGTCTGCAAAACACTCTGCTAAGCGCGGGGTCGGCTTGGGTTTGCAGAATGTATCACAGCAGAGCACCGGGTCGAGCATGAGAATTGCATCCTCGGAAGCATCTGCAACACCTGGCTTGTCTCCATGCAACTCCTTCCATCGGCGGAGGGTAGCTCTTAGGATGTCCAGGGGCTCGACAAAGTCGACAACACATGCCCAAGCCTGTTCGGGAGTGGGCGAGGAAAGCCCACACAGAGCCTCCAGGAGGCCACGATTGTACCCGGCCGGGTCCAGCTGATCTGCTCGTGGGCTGGTATGCCCCTCAACCCATGTAGGTGGTTCAGCGGGGTTGGGTGCGGCAAGATTGCCCTGCTCTGCAGGCTGGAACGAGCCCCAAGTCGCCCTACAAATGCTGGCATGCAGGAGGTGTCGCCGCAGCCTTGCCTTATTGGCGAACTGCTTTCCACACCCCTCACAAATGGTGTCCCGCTTGTCACCGATGAGCAGGGAAGCACTGATGCGGTAGCCGTGCTTCTTTGAGGAATGGCAGGCCCAAGCGGCCCGACTTGTAAATCCTTTGCGGCAAATGAGGCAGGCCTCCACACAGGAGGCCCCTTCGCTCACCTCCGCAATGTCGGTGCCCAAGCATGCCTGTTTGACGATGCGGTGCAGGGCCTGCAACGCAGCGAAGCACTTAGCCCGACACAACTCAAGACCCCGGGCCCGCTTGATGAGTCCCTTGAAAAGTGAAGGCCGACCGCAAATGAAATCGCACCAAACATCCCAGTGAGTACTGGGGTCGGGGAGCGGAGAAGTGGCTTTAACACGAACGTAGAGCCAGTCCAGGGCCTCACGTAGGACCCCGAGAAATGGGATGTCACAACGAATCAAGGCCCACAATTCATCCGGCCCGGAGCGACAGAGCTGTTGCAGGTACCGGAGTTGCTCAACTCGGATGAGGGAATCCGCATCGGGGAGATCCAACAGGGTACACAGAGTGGCAACGGAGATGTGTTGATCATCGGATGGCTTCAGTCCAAGAACCGCACGGTACAGAGAGAAGACAGTTCCCGAGAAGGTCTGGCGGGTGCCTGCATTCAGAGGGGGCCAAGCGCCTGACCCAAAGAGGAGACGGCTGAGGACGAGGGTATTGAGGAGAGTGCCGCGCTTGCTCACCGCTACCCGTTTGCATCTGAAGATGCGCGTTCTTCCTTCCCGGAAGGCGCCCCAAGCTGCGGCGCAGCGACCCTTGACTTCGGCTCTAATAGAGCCTTCTCGTGCTTGCACCACCCCAAGATGTTTATGCCATGTATGCTCGCATCAAGCATTAACGACTACCGACGTCCATTTTGGCTCAAAGTGCCAAGAATTTTTCAGACTAGTCCTCTCTCAGTGCACTCAGACATGGCCGCTTCAGCCGCAGCCGAAGCCACAGAGGAGCAGCCGTGGGTGGACAGAGTGCACGCTGCAGAGGAGTTGTGGGTGAGTCTCGTCAGTCTGGATGCAGACGTCTTAGTCGAGGCCTTGTCGAACCTCCCAGCCGACCTCCAGGGACGTTTGGAGCAGATCGTGGACTGGTCCGGCCGCGTCAGACTTGCAGAAGCCGAAGGACAGACGCTGGTAGTCGACACAGGCCTCGGCACAGCAAGTTGGCACTTGGCCAGCACTTCCTCCTCGGAGGATGCCCAGGACGCTACAGCCAGCACTAGTCAGGAACAGCCTTCTGCAGTCCGCTCTTGGGCGGATCAGACTGAGGCCTCCTTTGGAACCGCGCCGTCAGCCCCAGTCATAGTCTTGGCTCAGCCCACTCAGGTGACACAGGTTACGGCAGCCACAGCCTCAGCCGCGGACGCACAGACTCAGGCGACACAGCCGATCAGTAAAGCGCAGACCAAGGGCCAGGGCAAGAAGGGACGAGGCTTGCCCACGCAGGTCACACCAGTGAAGGCAATGCCCCAGCCGGCCCCAGCCCAGACTCAGGCGAGCGGACAGCCACCCGCTAAGGCGCCTACAGTCTCGCCACCGCCTTCGCTTACCGCCCTAGTCTTGCACTCAGCCGGAGGCCAGCCACAGCCCCAGACTGGACAGACGCCACACCCGAAAGCGCAGCCTCCTCCCCTGGTGGCTGACCCTCCTGTGCAACAGCCGCAAGCAGCCCCTCAGCCAGGTACCAGGGGCGTTGGCCCTGTCACAGGACAGCTGAGGCAGCCAGACAGACAGCAGACCAACCGCAGGGCCGCTCAGGGCACTCAGACGTTCGTAGCCGACTCAGTCGCTCTACAGGCTTTTCCCAACGAGCTTGTTGGCTACAACGCCGGCATATACTATGCCAAATGGGCGGCCGTTGGCGCGCATGGGCTTTTGCCCGCCGTGCCGCCATACTCAGCAGCCTTCCCTAGCCTCAGCACAGCCAGGGACAGCCGCCTGCCGCGTGCCCTTCGGGAGCACGGGCACAGGACAGACGGATTCTGCTTGGAGGTCTGCCCGCGATGCCAGGCGTGTGCGTGCAGCCGCCCCCTCACACTCACCAAGGAGGGGGGGGCTTGGCACGATCATCATGATTGTCCTCGCTGCCATGTTCCAGGCGGGTCTCTACTCAGCAGCTCTTCTTGTGAATCTTGCTCTGTCAGGGTCCAGTCGCAGACGTTGACAGCCAAGGAACTGGAGGACTGCCAGCCAGCCGCAGTCCCATGGCTCAGCCTTAACCGCGGCAGGAGCCCCCCCCCTCCTTGGTGAGTGTGAGACAGCCCTCCTTAGCCTTTTCAGCCAGTCGTAGCCTGTCCAGCCTTTTGGTCTCAGCCTTTGTAGTCTGCTTCCAGCCCTGGGCATTACTCTTAACCAATATCAGCGTCAGGCAGCTCAGGCAAAGTTTTGTTTCATTTCCGCCCAGTAGGGCTGATCTTCGGCACAGTCGGCACTTGTGTGCCTCAGCCTCCCAGTCTTAGCTGCTGTCTCTTGCAGTCACTCAGACCTCAGCTGGTGACTGCCGCCCAGCGGCCGCATAAAATACCAGAGCACTTGTGTGCAGTCTGCTTGTGCAGCCACAATGGGCCGTGTAAACAGCGCCCGCCTCTTGCTTGGCTCCAGTCGGGTGGGCCGGGCAGTTGTCCTTGGGGACCTCTGGAGGCGCGGCATTTCGCTCACAAGCTTGTGCTTTCAGCCGGCTTGCGCCAGGCAAAGTCTCTGCTCCCAGGCCTCGCTGCACCTTGTGGTTGCAGTTGCTGAAGCCTTTCGCACTTGTGTGCCAGGCACAGCTTCAGTCAGGCTCGGAGCCTTTGGCTTTTAGTCCAAGCTTGTGCTTCAGCGAGACCTTGCGGTCCGGCAGGCAACCTCAGATCAGCTGGAGAACAGACGACAGGCCTCAGTTGCTTTGGTGAGTTCAGTGCCACGCTTGTCCCGGCAGGTGAACAGCCGCAAGTCGTGAACTAGGCATGTCCTCAGTCAGTGACAGCCGCGTCACTTTCAAGGCAAAGGCATTGCAGCACGGCATCCCAGAACCCAGCCTTGAAGCCTGGGAGAAGAAGGGCATAGCGACCTACAGTCAGCTTCTTTTTCGCGTTGCTTCAGCACCGAACCAGACAGATCCAGTCAAGTTGCAGACGCTCCTTGACGAGATGGAGCCCAAGGCAGATCCAGTCGTCACAGCGGCGGTGCACAGACTTTTGTTCGAAGCCGGCACCTTTGTAGTAGCTGAGTTGAGACAGACGCTAGAGGCCCCCTCAGGCGAGCCAAGTCGCAGGTTGTCCACTCAAGAAAGAAGCAGTCGCCTTGTGGCATTGCAAAGCAAGCTAGGGGCCTTCCGCATCGCTGGACAGTACGAGCCGAGTTTCCAGCTGGTGGATTTGTGCAGTGCCATGTTAGCTGATCAGGCGATCAGGCACATCCCCCTAGCCAAGTGTTCCAGCCGTGAGCAGGAAATCTCCAACGTGAAACGGGATGAAAACTTGTTCCGTTTGGAGAACGCAGCCTTGAGGCTGGCAGTCAAAACACAGCCTCTCAAAGTGGACTTGTCCACCGAACTCAGGGTGGCTCAGGCACTTAGCAGGCGCGGATTAGCACTGGAGATGGCAGGTGTCTGCAGCTTCCAAGTGCACGAGGAGTACTCTCGCTCACTGCTTGAGCACTTGCATCGGCCCCCGCCTCCTAAGTTTGAACAGCCAGGGATAGACGCTCTGTTGCGAGCAGACCGCGAGCTTTGGGTGCGCGTGGCTGAACAGGTCAAGAGTGACTTCACAGGGCCAGGAAAAGCCGGCGTAGTCGACTCAGCCATTGCACAGTGGCAGCACAGCATGCAGGTCGCTTACTTTCTGGTTCCGGTACCTAAGCCAGAGAAGCCTCAGCCAGCCCTGCCACACAAGCGGCAGTGGGAAACAGCCTTTGCCACCGAGAAGGGAGGCAAAGGAAAAGGAAAAGGAAAGTTCATGCAGCAAGCCTGGCAGTCGGGCAAAATGGGCAAGGGCAAGACGGGCAAAGGAAAGGACAAGACCCAAACGTCCGTCCCTGCTGCCCTGAAAGGATTGGACCCCAACTTCAAGGGCCAGCCCATTTGCTTCAACCACAGCCTGCCTCATGGGTGTAGCGAAGAGACCTGGCAGACAGACTTAGGCCTCAGCTGCAGGAGGGGACTGCACATCTGCATGAAGTGCCACGGCGAGCACTCTTACTCAGCCTGCGACAAGTGAAGCCCTGCTTCAGTGGTGCAAAAGGACCTGACGGTCTCAGCAGGAATCGCAGGCACAGCCGGCACCACTGCAGCCAGGTACCAGCCAGGGTCACAGCTCCGCACTGTCAATGCTGAGCAAGTGCCCAACAGTCTTGCAAGTGAAGCACCAGTCACCGCAGTCGTACCAGACGTACCGTTCCCGCAAGCCGAGGTGCCAGCCCACACTAGCTCTTCAGGTGAATCAGCCGTGCAGCCAGTGCCACAGCAGGCGCAGCCGCACGCCTCACCAGGCACACAGGGCACACAGACAGACAAGCCAGCCTCGGCGGCTCAAGGAGCCGGGGGAACACTTTTCTTGGAACTTTTCGCAGGCACTGCTCGAATGTCTAAGGCATTCGCCAGGTTGGGCTTGCAAGTTTTGGCAGTCGACTCAGTCAGGCCCAATGGCGTTTCAGGCCTCAGTCTAGACCTGGCTCAACCACAGAGCCAAAAGCTCATTACTGACCTCCTTCGCTCCAAAAGGATCTCAGCCGTGCATTTGGCACCTCCGTGCGGTACCAGCAGCGCCGCGCGGAATATCTATGTAGGCGCAGACGGACCTCAGCCGCTCCGCAGCCCTCTTCACCCCGACGGGCTCCCAAATCTCGGTTTCTTGCAGAGACAGAGAGTCAAGGTAGCCAACAGACTTTATCAGTTCACAGCTCTTGTTGTCAGGGCCTGCATTGAGGCCGGCATTTGCTGGTCCTTGGAAAATCCCCAGTCAAGCTTGTTTTGGTTGTGTAGTCCAATTCAGCGCCTCTGGAGGGACCACAGAGACTGCATTCATTTCGGTACATTTGACAGCTGCATGTATGGAGGAGCCAGGCGAAAAGCCACAACGTTTTGGTCGAGTGCCAAATCAGTCACAGCGTTGTCGCTTAGATGCCACCCTAGCCTAAACCATGCACACTTGCCCTGGGGAAGGTCCGGCCCAGGCTGGGCGACCGCTGAAGAGGCGGCGTACCCCCAAGCCCTCTGCAGGCATTGGGCAGCCCTCGTTACCCAGGAGTTGGTTGCCGCAGGCAGACTTCATGAGCCGCACATGTTGCATGGTACACAGCGTTTTGCAGCCACTGAGAGAGCAGCTCTAGGCCTGTTTCCCAAGGCAACACACTCGCCAGTCTGTGTTGACCCCTTTCAGGGACAGCAGTGGGTGCAGTTGAACCGTGAGTCAGACCGCACCAAGTTTGTACCAGGCGTGCGCCTTCAGGACACCAGCTTCCCCAAAGGCTCCACCACCATTAAGGTAGTGGTAGAGAACGGAGTCTGGTGGGCCCTAGTCGGGCAGCCCGTAGAGCCGGAGGAGTTCCTCAAAGCAGCAACGGTCAGTCAGCACCCAGCCTGCTCGTTGCCACCGCTTCCCGAGGCTCTGGAGAGGACAGTCAGCAGTCTCAGTAGCCGCAGTCTTGCAGACATCCACAGGCTTCGCTGTCAGAGGTTGAGAGCCTTGTGTGATATGGCGCGAGAACTTCAAGCTCAGGAGGACGAGGATCATAGCAAGTTGCAGCCTCACCTCAGGGACATCCTGGCAGGAAAAAGACTCAGACTGTTTGAGACAATGCTGCAGGGCATTGGCTTCCCAGACAAGCAGTTAGTGGCTGACATGCGCAATGGGTTTCGAATCACAGGTTGGTTGCCTGACACAGACACCAGGCCTAGCAAGGTGGTCCCGCCGGTCATGCACAGAGATGAAGTCTGGCAGGGCAGACAAAAGCACAACCAGTCGATATGGAGTCAGTGCCAGCCGAGCGCAGACAGAAGACTAGACAAAGAGCTCTGGGACCAGAGCCTCAAGGAATGCGCTCAAGGCTGGGCCACTTTGGAAACTGGGCATGTGCAGGCGCCAGAGAACTGCGTCTTAGGCCGCCGCTTCCCAGTAGTTCAGGGCGAGAAAACCAGGCCAATCGATGATCTTTCGATCAGTCTAGTGAATGCCTGCCTAGGCTCAGATGAAAAAGTCGTTGTGCAGCCGTCATCCAGCACAATCGCGCTAGCCTTGCACATACAGTGCCGCTGTCTGTGCAGCAGACGGAGAGCAACACAGCCAGCCGGTATGAAGGGCAGGACCTTTGATTTGAAAACTGCCTTTAAGCAGCTCGGCATAGCCACCGAGGACCTGCCGTTCGCGAAAGTCGCAGTGTGGAATCCAGACGCTCAAGCCCCGGCGGTGCTCGCGCTCAAGGCGCTGCCCTTCGGGGCCACAGGCAGCGTTCACGGCTTTAGTCGTTGCAGTCTAGCCATCTGGCAGCTTGCAGTCAGTCTGTTGCTCCTGCCGCTCACTGTCTTCTTCGATGACTACACTTCAGTAACTGTTGCAGAAGACAGCCAAAGTGTGGAGACGTGCTTCCTACTGCTCCTTAAGCTTCTAGGCTGGAAGGCAGCCTTGGACGGCAGCAAAGCTCAGTCTTTCGCAGAGTCTTTTGTCAGCCTAGGCATAGCCTACATCCTGCCCAGGACACCTGCAGGTTTTGTCAGAGTGAGCAACACAGAGGGCAGGAAACAGGAGGTAGCCAGCACCTGCCAGAGAGCCTTGACCTCAGGCACCTTTTCGCCAGCTGAATGTCTGGCTTTCGCAGGCAGACTCAGGTGGCTGGATGCTCAGATCTTTGGCAGACAGGGCAGATGGGCTTTCCGCACCATCCTGCAGCATGGCACCAGGCCAGGCAGGAACAGGCAACTGCAGCTTTCGCCTCAGCTCCGAGAGGCTCTCTGTTGGGTTCAGGAGCACGTTCCTACAGCCAAACCCAGAGCTTTCAAGCGACCAGCCACCAAGGCATACAACGTTTTCACAGACGGGAGTTTCGAAGCGGGCCTAGGGCGTATAGGGGGAGTAGTATGCAGCCCGACAGGCCAAATCACTGAATGGTTTCAGGCAACAGTGCCGCCAGACATGGTCCAGGCATGGCTGCAAGAGGGCACCAGTCACCCTATCCTACAGTGTGAAATGCTAGCAGTCTGTGTTGCAGCCGCCTTGTGGGGCTCAGTGATGGCTGAATGGCCAGTCACTTGGTGGATCGACAATGACGCTGCCAGGCACTGCCTCATCGGTGCCAGGGGCTTCCCAGAGTCAAACTACAGACTGCTTCAGACGGTCCTTTGTTGCGAGGAAGAGTTCCTACTTCAGTCTTGGTTTGCTAGGGTTCCCAGCGCCAGCAACCCTGCAGACGCGCCCAGCAGGGGCGAAGCAGCCGAGTTTCTCAGACACGCCACAGAACGAGAAGTGAAGGTGGGGTGGTTGCGCTGTCTGGCACGCGGAGTTGTCCCACAGCAGTTTCTGCGAGCGGCAGATTGAAAGGAAGATGGGGCAAATGACGCCCGCAAGGTTTTCCTTGAACAGTCGGTTGCAGACTTGGCTGTAGCCGTTGCCAGACGGTTCAGACAGAACCAGGCGGTTCAGTTTGCAACAGCCGACAGAGACGGCAGACCGCTTGTGCACCCCACCTTCAGAAAAGAGTGCTGCATTCTCTAGTAGAGTCGCTGTCGTTAAGCCATGTATGCTCGCATCAAGCATTAACGACTACCGACGTCCATTTTGGCTCAAAGTGCCAAGAATTTTTCAGCCCGCCCTCCACGCCCCAATGAGACGCGTCCTAGACCCGTCGTGGGAGTGTGGTCTAGGGTTTGGAACAGTCAAACGCAGTCGGTCAGACTTGAAGCTACCCTGGGAGGAGTCCACTTTCAGCTTTGTCGCTCAGGACGCTACTTTCCTAGACCACCTGCAGGAACAGTTGTTGGAGCAGCCAGAGCCGGTGCCCCTGCCTGCCCCTCTGGGTCACCAGACACAAAAGAAGGCAGTACTGGAGCCAGCCTTGCCTCAGCCCAAGCTTCGCAGGTTGTCCCAGTGGAAGCCCCAGGACAGCCAGGCAGAGAGGCAAGCAGCGCTCTCAAAGTGGAGCCAGGTGCTCAGAGCAGTCCCGCACTTCTTCTTGGAGGAGACACAGTTGGAGCTCGTACACGAGGACTCTCGTCAAGAGTTAGGGAACTTCGACCTGAGGTTCGCGAAAAAGAGCACCAACACTCTGCTCAGTCGAGTCAGCAGTCTTCAGCGTTTCGCAGCCTGGAAGGTCAAGTGTTTCCCGCACGAGCCTCTTAGTGAGGCCGTCGTTTTTCTTTACTGCCAGTACCTCAGTCAGAAGCAGCCGGACTCAAGCGCCCCAGACCAACTCTGCCAAGCACTGAACTTCGCAGACGGGGTGCTTGGACTCCAGACAGAGGCTAAGGTCCTACTCAGCCCCAGAGTGCAGGGGATAGCACACCAGTGCATGCGCCAGCAGAAGCCACCCAAGCAGGCCCCAGCCCTGACCACAGACGAAGTTCGCTGGCTTCAGACGCTGGCGCAGTCAGACGAGACACAGTACGAGCGCTACCTGGCAAGCTCCTTTCTGTTCATGATCTACGCGAGAGCCAGACACAGTGATGTCAAGCGCAGCCGCTCACTCACAGTGGACACAGACGAGTCAGGTGAGGCAGTCTACATCGAGTGCAAGGTACTCAACCCGAAGCAGTCGAAAGCCAGCCGCAGGAGGAACCTTTTCCTGCCAATAGTAGCCCCAGCAGCTGGCATCTGCCAGGAAGCCTGGGCCACAGAGTGGCTAAGTCTCCGCCAGCACCTGGGACTTTGTGTCACAGGAGACCTGACAGACAGCCCTCTTCTACCAGACCTAGCAGCCGACGGCAGCCTTCTTCAGACTAACATGGACTCAGCAACGGCTACACGTTGGTTGCGTTGCCTGTTATCCAAGCAGCCAGGTTGCAGTCAAGAAAGACTTCTTTCACTGTCAGGTCAGGGTTTGAAGGCGACTTGTCTTAGCTGGTGTATGAAATACGCCGTTTCAGACTCTGATCAGCTTCTTCTAGGCTACCACAGTAAGGGCAAAAGCAGCAGTGCCCTGAGTTACGGCAGGGACGCCTTGGCAGGCCCGCTTAGGACCCTCGAGAGAGTCCTGGAGTCCGTGCGCGACGGGAGCTTCAGGCCGGACAGCACGCGGTCAGGCCGCTGGCAGACAACTCAGACTGCGTCAGTGTCGTCTTCCTCTACTACGCCAGCCGCCGCGCAGCCGCGAACTCCAGCCGCAATAGAAGCGTCCGACAGCAGCAGCTCAGACGAAGAGGCCAGCAGTGAAGGGTCGTCAGACGAGGACAACCAGCTGCTTCAGAGCGTCAGTCACAGTCTAGCCCTGGTAGCAGGCGACCCAGACTACCAGTTTTTGACAAATGTCCGAAGTGGCATTGTGCACATTAGTCGCATGCAGGCAGATAGACTCCTGTGTGGACGCACTGTGTTTGCGGGGTTACAGACCACAAACAGTGTCGATTTCAGTGTTGTAAAGGCATGCTGTACATGTCAGTCAGTAGCAGACGGTTTGATAGCCGGACAGTGGGCTTCAGCGAACACCGCCCCTGTCCCTTAAATTTTGCGCGGGAGGGGCAAATGACGCCCGCAAGGTTTTCCTTGAACAGTCGGTTGCAGACTTGGCTGTAGCCGTTGCCAGACGGTTCAGACAGAACCAGGCGGTTCAGTTTGCAACAGCCGACAGAGACGGCAGACCGCTTGTGCACCCCACCTTCAGAAAAGAGTGCTGCATTCTCTAGTAGAGTCGCTGTCGTTAAAGGAATCTATGAGTGGAAGGTCTACGGGGCCTCGATGTTCCCTCAAGACCCTCAGCTCCGCTTTGCCCGAAAACAATTGCCGACGGGCGCGCTGCGCGCCTGCTCCCCGAAGTGAAATCAATGCCGCGGTCTTGCGGGGTCCGAACGATAGCTCGAACCCGTGACTTGAAAAAGCGTCTGTCAACGCTCCAGTTTCGTGGGAAACGGCTTTAGCGGCGCAATCCGCTGATTCAAGGGCAATGCAAGACGACAAATCATCTGCCCAGATAAGGTCCCCGAGGGGAAGCTGCTCAAGAGGTGCTTCAATTGGGCCCCAGTGGCGGTGACCATCCCAAGGGACAGTTGGCTGACCTACACAACCAGGGTCCCTGCAGGAATCACGAAGGGCAAGGACTCTCTTTACCAAGACTCCAAAACTGAGATCGGCCCATGCCGATCCTGGTCTGGTGCCCCTGCGAGTGGCGATTGGTACAGAGTCACCTTGCAGGTGCATCCAAGTCCCATTATTGATCGCAGATGTCAGAGCGCGGAGCCATGGATGTGCACCTGACTGCAGGAGGGCACTTGGCTCCTCGCGCTGGTACTCTAAGCTGAGCTCGTCGGCAGGGCGTGGCCCGACCGCCCGCTCGGCATCAGCCTCAGGCATTCGGGAGGTGAGCTCACGGACCGCACAATAGTAGGCAGAGGACACATCGGCGAAGACAATGGCTGACGATCTTCCTGTTTGGGCTCGCCAGCGCATAAAAGTCCGCATCATGTGCGAGCCGAACACAACGCTACAACCCGGCTTGCCGCCCATGTGGAGCGGAGACGTAGTTGAAATGAAGTGGTCGCGTATCGCAGGCCTATACGCTCTGTGAATTGCTTTACAGAGCGTAGAGAGCAGGAGGATACCTCGGTGTGATGTGCAGTCCGACTGGACGCCGCGTCCTTTCCAAAGCCAGGTGAGTCGGCCGCTCTTATGGCCTACCCCTTCTTCGCCGAGAAACCCAAGTTTAAGGACGAGAGGATACAGGATCGCCTTCATCTCCGTCGCAAAAAGCAACCCAAGCTCTCCCGGTAAAGTGTCAGGGCCAGCCGCTTTGCCCCTTTTAGCGGCAAGCAACGCTTGTTGGAGCTCCAACGGCGTGGGGATACTCTGAAGTGAGGGCGGTGCAGGCCAGCTGCCCGCAGAGGCCGCGGTAGCAATAGTCGGGAGGGCCTCCCGGGAGACCACGACCCCATCCTCCAACGAGCTGAAATGCTCACGCCAGCGGCGGACAGCCGCCTCAGGCGTCTCGCAGATCGTGCCATCGATTTCCTGAACCGCAGGGAGGACAGCGGGTGCAAAGGGTTTCCGCCGCTTCCTGCAAAGGAGATTATTGATGGCCCGGTAGGAAGAAGTGCATCCTTGCTGAACTGTGTCGGCGAGGTGATCAAGGTAGGTCGCGCGGTCGGCCTTACACCGCTGTCGGAGGACTTTGGCCAATACACTTAACCTAAACCCATACAAGGCATCGGCAGTCTGCCATTCACGCAGCCATGCTGATGGTCCAGCTTGGGTCGCAGCTGGCAGGGTCTGCCACGCAAGCAGAACTGCTCGAAGAGTATGTTGCCGCAGGGCTTGCTTAACACGGGCACACTTCCTGCGCACCCACGCAACCTGCTGCTGAAGAGCCCATGTTTCGGCGGTCAAATAAGGGTGCAGCGGTTGGCGCGGGGCTGCAGGGAAAGACTCGGCCAGGGCGTGCTGCAGGTATGTGGTGACTTGCGCGACATGCGCATTTGCAGTGACCTCCCAACTTGGTCGCGGGGCCTGACACAAGATTTTAGATATCTGGTCACGGTTCGCAGGATCCTCAAGAGCTTTGACATTGCATCTGGGCGTGCTGGCGGACTTTTTATGATGGGCACCCTGAATCATGATTTGCACGTCTACAACTGTCGCTATATGGTCGAGAACCATATTAGCTGCAACAATGTGCGGGCATGTCCAGGCGGTGACAGATCCAGATCGCCAGGGGACCGGTAAAAACACAAAGTCCGGCCGAACCAGGGCGCCATTGCGACGCTGTGCGAAAGTCCATGTGGGTCCTTGCTGTATTCCGCTGAAGGTCGCAGGTGCCCACAGGTCACATTTCAGAAGAAGATGGTGCAGGGCATCACCTGCGGCATCCTGCTCCTCACATCCGTGTGATGAGACTCGTTCTGTTTCAACTGACCCCAAGCTAGCATTACAGTCGGCACCGACAACGAGGAGCCGGCCACGCGAAGCCCGAAAAAGAATTTGCTCGGTATCGGACCACCATTCGTCGATGTCAGAACTCGGGTGCCCTCTATGGGGGGCATGCAGAGCGGCAAACACCACCTGGCAGCTGCCGGAGTGGAAGAGCACACCAAGCCGCCTAGGGTCATTGAAGAGGACAGTGAAGCGCTGCGGTTCAAATCTGACAGGGCTGTTGTCCTTACATGCAGGATCCCAAAAGGGGTGGCCCAACCTAAACCAGAGCTCAACACCTAAATGGCCTTTGGTGGCACCCGAGCACAATCTAAAATACGCTCCGGTGTGCAGAGTGCCCTCCTGTGTGCGAGCTTCCTGCACTGCGGCACAATGTATGTCTTCTCGCTGAAGCTGGGATGCAAGCATGGCTGGCCTAGCTGGCTGGAATGCAATGCCTTCATTCCTAACCTCAGTCCTTTCAGCAGCGAGGGACAACGCATTATAAGAGGTAACTCGGAGACTCAACTTACCCCATACAGATCGAGAGGATGATGGGGGTTCGGCAGGGAGAAAAGGTGCAATCATGTCCTCACGAGTGAGGGAGCCGTTATTACGACCTACCCCCAAATCGGTGGTCAAGGGCGACGGCAGCGCATCATCTCCCTTGGCCCAGCGGGATACTACACCTCCCCATGACCAGAGTTCCCCGTTGCGAGCCCACCAAGCGGGTGCTCCCGGTGCATCCCATTGTAAGTACCCCAAGCATTGAGAAGCTGCAGCACATTTGGCGGCACAGTCGGCAATCTCGTTCCCGATTGTGCCGGCATGTCCCGGTGTGTACAGGACACTGATATCCTCCAGGGCCACATCCCTGCAGCAACCTGCGACATGGCCAAGGGTCAGTGCTATGCTGCACTCCTTCGCTACAGCTGCGCCTTGTGCTATATCAACGGCAGCTTGACAGTCGGAAAGAATCTGGAGACGCGCGCCTTGTCGGGCTGAAGTTCCGACCCAGAGTGCGACGATAAGGGCGCAGCACTCGGCTTTGAAGGCTGAGAAGGTGGCACTGCTGCTGTGGGCCCAGGCAGGCATAGGGCCCGCAAGCACATCGCATGTGCGGTTGGTCTTGTCAAGAAAGACACAAGCCCATCCTACTTGTGGCTGCTGGTCGTCTCCCGCTATGCGGAAGGATCCATCGGTGAAGCACACGAGCTCATCGGGTAAATCCTCCCCATATCCGCGGGTTAAGGCGATCAGACGCCACTGAGAGGCTTCATCCATAGCTGCCAGACACTCCGCTATAGACAGGGTGCGGAAGGAGGGCCTAAAGAGCGCATGGAGCTGCCGGGGTGTAAAACCGATTGGGGTACCGCTAAACCCAAAGGGAGTATCGAGGGCAGGTCCCAAGATCTTGTCAACAGCCGAAAAGTGCGGTGCACTGAAGAGACCCCGCTTCCAAAAGGCAATGGGCTCTTTAGTTGCAGCTGGTGGCTTGGGAGGGGCATCCGCAATGTGCACGATGTCGCTGCTCTGCGGATTGTGTGCCTCCGGGTACACCGGGGTACTGACTGTGGTATGAGCATCACCTGCGTCGCTTGCTTCGTGGACGGGGCGGCATGCCGCCCATCCAAAGCCACGACATGGCGTGGGCAGCGGACGGCAAGGCATAATGTCGGCCCTTCCCGCATCTTCAACAGCGCAGTGGGTCACGGTAGCAGTGGCACCATCGGGGTGACCCATCAACAGTAGGAAAGCAAGGTACAGGGCTGTGCGCGTGCGGCAGGTGCTGTGGATGATTCCAGCGAGAACGGCAGCACTGACAAGACAGGCGCAATGCAACGCCAGCCAGGGCGTAGGCACAGCGCCGCCTCTGTGCCTTCGTCGACGCGCTGCGTGGACTAGGTCGGTCTCTTTGATTGGCTCATGCGCGGGTTTGCTTGCATGGTCGACGCCAGCCGCTGAAAGAAACCCAGGTGTGCCTGGGACAGGACGGCGGAGGAAAGGGGTGCGTCGGCTGTTGCCCACTTCTTGGGCGTCATCATTGGTACAACCCGCGCACATTTCAACTACAACGCCGATGGGTATATCAGCAGATGCTTGGGAGTGAGGGCATGCAGCAAAGGTGCTGGGAGCGCCATTGGGGGAAAGCTGGTCAGCACAGATGGCACCTCCCCTTCCATTGGAACCTCCGGTGCCGGCATCGAACGCAGGCGAGGGCTGGTTGGCCCGAGGTGCGCTATCATCTGGCTGACTTCCAGCCGTGGTACTGCTGTCTTCCTCACTGGAACCCGACTCTGATCCGGGGCGGTCACCTCCGTCATCATTGCTGGAGCTGGACATATCATCAGGTGGCGGGATGAAGAAAACCAGACACACTACCTCTCCGTCCGCTATGTGCACTGCGGGCTCTAGGGAAACAACTCCAACACCGGGTATGACGCGTCCAAGCTGGTAACCCTGTGGGCAACGGCTTGCATACCGGGCGGTGAGTGTGTCTGTGTGCAGCACACCATCAACAAGCGCATACCAAGCAAACTCCAGGAGCAGGGCACGCGCGTCGATGATGCAGATCGGGTGGCGCGGGTCAGAGTGTCGGTGCCCCGGGTCTGCGCCAATAGCAACAAGGACGTTATTCGTCAGCAGCCCTCTATGCGCGTGGTCGTGCACCCGGGGCTCTGCAGCTCGCAGAATCAACTCACCTGGTGGAACATCGAGGAGTGAAGAAAGGTCCGTTCGCAAGTGTGAGCTTCGGAAAGGCGGCACAACAAAACGGAAGTGGTCCAATCCTGCGAGTATCCAAGCAGCGTTTTCATAATGGCCAGCTGGGAGCCATGACTGATCCCATCCGGTTTCTGACTGCAACATCTGCTCGATGCTCCGCGGAGCAGCTGGAAAGACGTCCACAGGGAGGAATTGCAAGAGGTCTCCATGCTCAAGCTGGAAGCTGACTCCATCGGGGAGAGCCCAAGGGATATCGCGATGAAAAAGGGCAGCATCGGCGACCAAACCTGACGCCCTCATGACAGCCGCCTTGTCAACCGTGCGTGGCAGCACAAGTGTGAAAAAGTAACCGCCAACTCGACATAGATCGATCGCAACCATAATCCCTGAAAAGTTCCAACTCGGTGCAGCAAGGATTAATGCCGCCTCTGACCAAGGTTGTGGGTAAACGGGACACAACCTCGGGAAGCGCTCCCTTGGGCTAGGCATACGTGCTCCATCGATGAGCCGGAAGGCAGCGGCTGAACCACCTCCAATGGGGAGTCTAACTGCAACTAGCTCCGGGATAAAGTTGGGGGCCATAATGACAAAGCTAGCATCAGCAAACCTTGCTCCTATGGCAGAACCCGAATTGCCGTCCCTTGGAAGCCCAGCATTGGTAGGGCCGCTGTCCGCGCGAACCCCGTCTCTGGCCGACCCGATTAACCGCCCCCTTCCTGATGTGGTCCTCATAGAGGGAACGCTTCCAGAGGGTGCACTGTAGGCTGGCGGCAAAGGCCTGTCGTCAGCATCACCGGACATGCTTGCCGGGTTATCTACTGCAAATCCTGCCGTCGAACGAAGTCCGGCATCGGCACCAAACAGGTGGCATTCGATCTCGAGAACAACGGGCGGCACTTGCGGCTTCATCTGGCAGTGCGGGGAAGGTTTGGTCCAGGTGATGCTATCGAGAGCGAAGCCTAAATAGTCTACCCGCAAGGGCTTGTGAAGCTCACCTTGCCCAAGCAGCTGACTTGGGGGGGCCGCTTGGCAGCGGCTAGCTCCACGGGGAGAGCGGCTGCGGTTGCGCAATTGTTGGAAGGGTCCAGGTGGCACCCCAGGGTCTTGAGAAGAATCAGAAGTGGGTTCCGATGATTCGCTGCTTTCATTCTCTTGGTCGCTGTCCGGAACAGCCTCAACACCTGGGGAAGAGTCCTCTAGGAAATTCCGAATAGACTCAAATCTCAGGGTGCCTCGATGGTCGACAAATACAAAAGTGGTACCTTCGTGCATTTCATGCCGGCCACCTTTGATGAGAAGCGAAAAGCCCCCGGGAATGAGGTGCTCATACTCGGCAACTAGGCTGTCAAAGTTAAGGCATCCACCTTCGACAAGCACCCACATGGGCTCAAGTAGGATGGCACGACGATCGAAAAAGACTGCTTGCCTTAGTCTGCCATCGCGGTCAGGCCCAACATCGGTGACAATACTTTGCTCGGTGACTACAACGGCTGCACGGCAGTGCTGACCCATATAGTCATAGTTCGCTATGCGAGTGCTAGCAGTGCAAAGTGTGCTGCGCCCAACCTGGTGTCCTAGAGCACGAGCAGCTTTGGCGACAAAATCTGCTGCGGATGCGTCTGCACCCGGCCGATATGCAAGAACACTGAAGCCGGCATCATGCCCAACCCAGAACACCGATGAACGAGGTCCCGAGGGTGGAGTGCAGGATGCACTCCACTCTGTCTGTGATGAGATCATCTGCTCCAGACTCCGGCTAGAGGGAGCTGGCAACGCAGGCTGCCGAACGGAGATCAAGGAGGCTATCCCGATATCAACGACAGCATGTTGTGGCCAGCGATTTCCTGCAAGGAACACTTCAAGGCTATCCTGAGCCTCCAAGCCGACAAGCTTGAGGAAGTCTTCTCGGTTCAAGGAGCCTGGTACCTCGCAACAGAAGAGCCGTCCGTCTACAGACCTGGTATCAATCAGGACAAAGGGGTGGGCGGCTGCCCATTCCGGGACAGCAATCAAGCTGACATGGCTCGGGTCGGGCTGTGGCTCAACAGGGATTAATGAGTCGAGAGCAAAGGTCCAAGAAGATTGCCGCCCTTCCTGCACTGCGCTAAGCAGATCCTCAACATCGTATGGATGCGAGAGCTCGACTTTCACAACTTCAGCCTGATACCTTGGGGCATGCACTGCGGCACACAAGCGAATCACACTGAAGATATCGCACCCATCACTCGGTACTACTGGCTCGGTCTGATAATCCCCCGATCTGGGCATGGCATTGCAGTAATCTGTCTCAGGTGTCAGCGAGATGGTGTGATGAAACACCTCACTGCACGCGGCAAAGGCTGGCTCATCGGAGGCTGCTGTAGCACGGCCCTCAGTGCTGGTATTGGGCCGTCCGCTTGGTCGGTGCTCTCTCGTAGAGGAATCGCTGTTCCGCGCGATGGTGACAGTAACAACCGCACCGTCAAGGACCTGGATGTCACCTGCTTGGACGGCATCACCCTGCAGGTGAGCGGAACAATCCTTTGGCACATTGACTCCCAAGTATTGCAAGAGCGCGTTGCCAGGTATGACGTCCCTACCCGTAAACAAGAACTGGATTCAACCTCCCGTCGGCCGGCAGTCAAAGAAAACAAACTTGCCTGCGCCCGTGCTTCCTGTAGCATCATTCTGCTGGCGCGCGGCAGCAACAATGCCCGAGAGGAGGGCGCCATTCTGCACAAGCTTGAACGTAGGGCGGTCATATGGCAAGGCATGAAAGGCCAGGTGCTCAACACGGTGATGCATGGCACTCGCAGCATGCAACTGAAGTTCCTCATCAAAGCGGCCCTGATGCAAAACAGTGCGGGTGACATGCTCCGCAAGGATACACCATGAATCACTGTCTACTTCGCGCCACATGTAGCGGAAGTCCTCTGTGAGAAATGCTCGGTTCTGAAGGCTTGAGGCAGCATGCTCACCCCAACCGGGGTCACTGTGCAACCTAACAACCTTGAATACAGTGCCTGAAGCTACAACCTCTCCGCCTGCCCTGATTGGGGCGTTGTGCCCTGCACAAAAGATCGCACACGGTTCGTCAGCGTGCAGATCGATGTGTTCACGGAGG
This sequence comes from Symbiodinium sp. CCMP2592, assembly GCA_905221615.1. NCBI lineage: Eukaryota > Dinophyceae > Suessiales > Symbiodiniaceae > Symbiodinium > Symbiodinium sp. CCMP2592. The sequence goes on from CAJNDT010003746.1 coordinate 451,966, forward strand.
TCAGCCTCGGTCACACGGGCCCATGTAATGAGGGCATACACTGGCCCGCTCCAGGCAGAGAAATCCAGCACAATGAGGACTTTATCGCTACCCTGTAGCCACGTGGGGGCAAGGACAGCAGTGACATAGCCCTCTGCAGGTTGTGGGTTGGCAAGGACGACTTCAAAATCGAAGGGGATGGGCTCATCCTTTACCCTTTCCGAAAGGGCTGTGGTCAGCTCCTGCATGCCTACTGGAAAAGATGAGGCAACACTCACGATCCTGGAGGGGTAGCCATGTGCAAGCAGGAGTCCATGCACCTCAACCTGGTCTTGCTCTGCAGCATTACTGTCATGGGCATGGTTGATCTCGGCATCAGCAGCCTCGGCTCGACTGCTCGAGTTCGTTGCGAAGGCCCCGGGTGCATTATCAGGGCCTGGATCATGTTCGGTCTGGCCCGAGCCTGTCGCAACAGGCAAGTGTGCCCGTGCCAGCTCAGTGATAAGCTGGCCCTCAACAGGTTGAGGAGCAGCACTGCATATTTGCACACTTGTTCCCAGCAGAAGATAGGCCAGCGCTGGCCAAAGACCCGCGCGCCTTGCCCGCGATGTTTTCGGCTCAAGGTGCGCCGGGGCACGTTTCCGGCGAGGTGCAGGCCATTGCAAAATTGGCTGCCCAGGGGAGGCAACATTCCCGACAGCGATGACCACAGAAATTGGAAGATCCGCGAAGGGCAATCGCAAGCACTTGCCCAGAGGCTGGTTCCGGCTAGGTGTGGGCCTTATCCAGAGCTTGCACAGGCAGGCCAGAAGGAGCCCATGCATAGCAAGCAAGAAGCTCCGCATTTGGGGGAATTCGGGATCCTCCGAAGAAATCACTTTGCTTTCAGTGAGTGCGGTGTCTGCAGCTCGGGCCTGCGTCCCAGAGCAACCGATACGCATGTTTTGCGCTCCTAGCTGCCTGACACCCCTGCATCTGACTGAAATACTGCTATCGGCTAGCAGACAAAGGGAGGGAAGGCACCCGCGTGCCAGGTTGTGTACGGCCGGGTCGGCCTGGCTGCAAGGGCGTGGGTTAGGGGCCCTAAACCACAAAGGGAAGAAGGGTGTCCCTAAACCACAAGAAGACCCCAAAACTTGCAGTCGAAGGGAGGAGGTTGGGCTCCTATGGCCAAGGCAGGGAACAACCCCACTCCGAATCCAAAAGGGAAGCTGGGTTCGTGTCGAGGCTGTGGCGTGGAGGAGACAGCCGGAGCGACGACGAATCAGACGACAGCCCTGTTGAGGTGAAATTCCAAAACCAACAGGCTGTCCTCTGACAGGGATGGAGAGGGCATCCAGACGATCTGCAAAAACCCAATGCAGAAACATCCAAACACCTTCCAGAGGGTTCGTTGGACCCAGGACGGTCAGTGTGCCTGTCTGTACACAAATCCTACCGCGCTCAGCAGTCATCTCACTAAGGCCGCGAGGAAAACCTCGCCCATCCGCTAGAGAAAACACCAGGATCAGATTGTAGCCTTGCCCGGGGTGCAGCTTTGCCGACGAGTTCAGCCCCAGTGAACTCAGAAGGCATGGGCTCCTCAGGCGGCAGCAACCTGAATGTGCTCTCTCACCGGTGAGCGAGGTTCCGATCGCTAGGCCGTCCTCGCTGGCTCGTCGTCGGAGTCGGCATGGATGGCGTTCGGTCTCGTCTCCGTCCCTGAGAAAGCGTGGAGGCGGGCATGAATTTCCTGGTCCGTGAGGAAAGGAACGCCCCCCTGATCCGTAGAGCTTGTCGCTGGGGCCCCAGATTGAGGCGGTTCCGCGGCGAGGGCGTGTCCAGGAAGCCCGAAGGGCGCCATCGCCTGGCGGCGTTGATCCAGCTTCTGTCCCAGTGATACGCCCCCTGTGGGTGGTGCCGCTGCAGGTGGCCGTGTCTTCACTGAGACCCTCGCTCCGTCTGGCCCCTTGAAATGCTGGCTGGGCGACGGAAGGATCCCCGCACCACCGCTGGCGCTGGGGCTCTGCAGGTAGGGGTCTCTCACCACATTGTTCACATAGCCGTCCGGCGCCCCCGGGCTGGCAACGTCCATGCCGTGCCCCGTCATGGGAGCCACATGGGTACTCACTGGTGTTGTATCCGGTGGGAAGCCAGCACAGGCACCCCCTGTGTGGGGTAGCACTGAGAGGCCGGGAGGTGCATGGAATGCACCGGCCATTGGCTGTAGGCTCCCCATCCAGGCAGGAGGTACCTGTCCACTTAGGGCGTGTGCCCCATGGCCCATGGCAGACGCTTCCCCGATGGCACGCTGCAGGATTGATTGAGCATCGAACCCATCGGTGTCCATCCGGCCCCGTTCCACCATCATGGCATATGCACGGTCCGCTTCCTCTGTGGCCTCCTCTGCTCGCCCTCCGTCTTGGAAAACTCTCGCAAGACTCGCGCGGGCACCGGCCTGTGTCGCCATAGCCTTCTGCAAGTCCTCGCGGAGGCGGTCCATATCCCGGTGGAAGCGCGTGTATTCTTTCCGGAAGGCGTTCTTGTGCTCCACCTCGTAGGTTTTCCATAGTCCTTCGCGATCCGACATGGCCTTGTTCAAGGAGAGTACTCGCTGCTCTGCCTTCCTGGTAGCGTTGAGAGATGTCTGTAGCAGACTGGTCAGTCCACCCGAGTCCGTCTCCGGCTGGCTGGTGTCGCCCCCACGCGGCTGGTCGTTCCCATGCTTGCCAGGCCCCCTCTTCCTGTCGTAGGCAGGGAACGCGTGGCTCGGACCACCATCTTGCTTCCCATCTCCTTTCCAACCTTTCTTCTTTGCACCACGCCAAAGCTGCCAAGAGCGTGGCGAGTACTCGTCCCAGCTGTCGTCCCATTTCTGCCCTCGTCCCATGTAGAGGCTTGGTACGACTCTTCCTGAGCCGTGGTGCAGAAGCAGCCGTCTCTGCTGAAGGTTGGAGAGCACGTGCCCGGCTCGCAGAGCAGCGCGGGCTTTGGACCGGCAACGTCGGCGGTGCCGGTGCCAGCTTGGTGAGCTTGGGTGTTTCCCAATGGCTCGGTCGGCGTCTTCCTACGCCTGGGGCAACAGTGTTCCGTCCTGCACGGCGATCTGAGCCCTGCATTACATACAAACATACGTACGTACGTGTATACAAACATACACATACGCATACACATGCACATACACAGATACAGATACAGATGCGCATACACGCACACATACACACATACACACATACACAGATACACAGATCCACAGATGCATAGGTACACAGATACATAGATACACAGATACACAAACACACACATACACACAGACACACATACACACATACACACACATACACACACACACAAAAAGGGACATACACATACATATGCACATACACATGCACTTACACATACACATGCACACACACATACACGTATACACACACAGACACACACACACACGTATATATGTGTATATACATATATATATATACACACACATACATCTGTGTGTTTGTTCGGAGGTGCAGGTATGCATGATCTTGTTGCATTAGCACCGACTTGGGCAGGATGCGGATCCTCAAGAGGATCTGCCGCCACCAGAGTCCGTGTCTCATTGCTCGCATTGATTTTCGGTATTGCTGCCACGACTTGGGAGTGGGGCACAGACGCATGTCTCGAGACTCCAGGCCCCTCGCCGAGGAGGTTCGACCAGCACCCGAAGTGTCGCGAACCCAGTCGGGTCGAATTCTGGTGCCAGAGCCAGCGCCTCAAAGCTCAGGCCCGGGATGGAAGATGCGAACCTCGTCGTCTCGGTTGAGATTGATCAAAAGAAGCAGAAAGTCTTGAAAGCAGGAGAAGAGGCGGCGAGAAACTTGAATTTTGCTTGGGGTCGAGTTCGACAAGTGCTGACCGCTGCCTCTTCATCTTCCCCAGCTCCCTTCCTCCCCTCCTTGCAGGGCGCCACGAACCTGATGGCCGGCTCCAACCGGCAGATCCTGGAGGAGCGGCCTGGGGAGGGTGGAGAGCTGTTTCTTGAAGGTGTTTTGAACCGTTCGGACGCCTCGAGGCAATGGCCCAGGAGGGATGGGAGGCCGATGCATTCGCGTGGTTTGTGCTGTGATTGCGATTTGCTAGCGCCTTCACTGTCTCCTTGGTGTGCAGGTGGAGGTGGTCAATGAGCCTCGGGCCAAGTGGGGCTTAGGCTTGGGACTTGCCGCGCGGCCTCGGGAAATCCGGTCCAGGTCTGAGAACCTCTACATGCTCTCATTGCCGCGCGGCCCTTGCCAGAGACATCCGGGAGCCCGTGTCCAATTGCTGGCGCCGCAGGCCCGTGCTCTACGAGGTCATGGGGAGCACCATCTCCATCCCAGCAGGAATGCCCAGATGCAGGTCTGCAACATCTGCTTTTGAGCCACACCCTCTCGCTCGCTAGAATCTATCCTGGTTGTCTTTCTTCACCGTGTTTTTCGTTTTTCTCGGCCTTCGCCCCTTCTCTTTTGCTCTGACTCTCTCTCTCTCTCTGCTGTGTTTCTCGGTGCACCTTTTGTGCGTCTACCTCGTGCGTGCTAGTTGCTCCCTGGCTAAGGCTCCAAAATTTTTAACGAAGCTGCGTGACACGCGCGACACACCGACCTCCAGTCCTTACCAGGCCTGGTGATGCGGAGCGATTGCAATCAGCCAAGTCCGATTCTTGCAGGGGAGAATGGAGGGGGACCTTGTGCTACAGAACGGCGAGGGCATCTTCACTCTTCAGTTAGGCTTCCCTTTCCGAAACACGTCAGAACCTCAGCTTCTCATGCGGTCTACAAGTCCGCCAACGCTGCACGAACGAGCTTTCTTCACACCAAGCGCCCAGATTGAGATCCCAGCCCTCAGACCATTGACCGAGGCTCACAATTTCGGCGGCTGGTTGGACAAGGGCCCAAATCAGCAGTGCTCTTAAAGTCGTCACGGGGAGCTCCGGCACGTGGGGCTACGACACCTGGATCACTACCAATACGACGACCACGTCTATTCCTACCACCATTACTACTGCCTTCACAGCTCCGATGACCACCACCACACCCCCGACGACGATGACGTCTACTGTAGTAGTAGTAGTAGTAGTAGTAGTAGTAGTAGTAGCAGTAGTAGTAGTAGTAGTAGTAGTAGTAGTAGTAGTAGTAGTAGTAGTAGTAGTAGTAGTAGTAGTAGTAGTAGTAGTAGTAGTAGTAGTAGTAGTAGTAGTAGTAGTAGTAGTAGTAGTAGTAGTAGTAGTAGTAGTAGTAGTAGTAGTAGTAGTAGTAGTAGTAGTAGTAGTAGTAGTAGTAGTAGTAGTAGTAGTAGTAGTAGTAGTAGTAGTAGTAGTAGTAGTAGTAGTAGTAGTAGTAGTAGTAGTAGTAGTAGTAGTAGTAGTAGTAGTAGTAGTAGTAGTAGTAGTAGTAGTAGTAGTAGTAGTAGTAGTAGTAGTAGTAGTAGTAGTAGTAGTAGTAGTAGTAGTAGTAGTAGTAGTAGTAGTAGTAGTAGTAGTAGTAGTAGTAGTAGTAGTAGTAGTAGTACTACTACTACGCCTACGCCTACTCCTACTACTCCTACTTCTACTTCTACTACTACTTCTGTTATGGCTACGACGACTTCACTACGAGTACGACTAGGACTGCGACTGTGACTACCACTACGACCACGACGACGACGACTGCTACCGCTCCTGCTCCTGCTCCTGCTCCTGCTGCTGCTCCTGTCGCTGCTAATGCTGCTACTGCTGCCGCTGACGCTGCGCCGCTGCTGCTGCCGCTACTGCTACTGCTGCTGCTGCCGCTGCTGCAGCTCCTGCTGTCCTGCTCCTGCTCCTGCTGCTGCAACTGCTGCTGCTGCGCATATGCCGACGACGACTACGACTATGGCTACGGCTACGTCTGTGGCTACGGCTACGGCTGCTTCTGAGACTTCGAGTACGGCTTCGGCTGCGGCTACGAGTACGACTACGTCTACGACTACCGCCAGCTTTACTATTCTATTGCTACTATTGTCACTGTCTACTCCCGTTCTCGAGTCTTGGCATTCGTGTGGTATGATGAAGGCTTGAGGTTCGGTCATCGTTTCGGTTTTGGTGCCTCAAGAGCTCAGCAGTCGCGTAGCGCCATATTGTCAAAAATCTAACTTGTACTGTGTCATGCAAAGGCTGGAAGGGCGACGAGATAGTCGCAACAAACTACGTCGAGGTTGGCATCAAGCTGCCGAAGGCACTTGCCATGTGTCACAAGTTGAACCGTCTCGAGCATCCGACCTGGAGGTGCCCGGCCTTACGAACATCATGGAGTATTTTGTCAAGAGTTATGGAACGCAGCACTGGTCTCAGTCCTGGGCGAAGCAGGGCACACGAGTGGACAGCGTCAGACCAGGTCTACCCAGGACTGCACGGCTGCGCTCGCAAGAGCTGCGGAGGTTGCAAGGCCTCCAGAGACGGTGCCTCAGAAGTTTCGCAGTCCTCTCGGTTCCGTCCCTTGTAGCACGGATGCGTTCATACCTCGACAAGTTCAGGACACCGTTGCAAATCGTCGAAGAAAAGGTGAAGGACGGTCCTTCCTGGGTTACAGGCGGTTCGCAGGCAGTTGCCGCTCTCTTTTGGAGGAGCTCTTCACCCCTCTGACGGGCCCAGAGCCGGAGGAGGCTGAGACGCAGCTGGGGCCTCAGGCGTCTTCGTCTCCTTTGCTCCTCTAAGTCGATTGTGTTCAGCTCTTGAAGCTCAGGCCGGAGACCGACGCTGAGAGTCCGGCGGAGGCTCGCGAAAGGCAGAGCAGCATGGGAAGAAGTTCTTGCGTAGAGGTCGGGCTGACTCTGCCTTCGATGGCCGAAGCTGAGCCAGCTCCCCCTGAGGAGTCGAGATCTCAGCTGTGCCTCGGTCGGATGCATCATTGTTTGGTCAGGCTTATATTGCTACCGAGGCAAGCTTCAGACGAGGATCCGCTGCCGCCGGACGTGTGCGATCCCTCAGCTTCTCTGTTCCGCATCGCCAAAGGGTTGAGCAATGTACTTCTGGGCTGGACGCCCCAGTCTCGAAGATGGGTAGCCGCGATGCGATGCTCGGACATTCCGTAATGGCTTGTGCAGTCAAGAGGGGTCCGGCTGCATGTTCAGTGCCATCGGCGGTGGTCAAAGAAATCTGTTGACAAAAGAGTCCACCCCAAGCGATGCACCTGCAAGGCTTCGAGGCGCATTTACACTTGTGTACGCCGTCAATGCAGAATGTGGGTCAGGTGCCATGGAATGCTCCGAAACGGCCGAATCGGACACCCACCCCCGAGAGATCGGTCCCACCAGGACCAGGAACAAGGCCAGCAGGGGCAGGCAAAGGAATCCGACTGAAGAGACGCAGCTCTGGGCCTGGCAACTTGGCGTCAGTCAGAGACCCTGGCCAATGGCCTCAATATCAAATGTCCTCCAAGTCGAATCCAGTTACCAATTCAGCTCCGCGGCAAGTTTAAGCCAAATCGAGGAAGCACTCGGTAAAGTCTGTTGGGTTTGTGTTGCGTGTTTCGCGACATTTGTCGGCAGAGGGCGCATCGTGTTGATGCTGGCTTGTGCTGGTTCCTTCGGCTGGGAACTCGCGCAGTGCCTCCTCCGTTCAAACGTGCGCATCGGATGCTGCGTGTTCTCTTTGTTGTCTGTTGCAATTCTGCGAGCCTTCTGCGTGCATATTTGTTGTTCTATTTGCTTACACTGCTCTCGTGATCATCGAGCGTGTGCCCTCTCGGATCTGTAACTATATCAGGCCGGCTTAGAGGTCCGGCAAGGCCGAAATGGTAATGGAAACCAGTGGCAGTCACTTTGCAAGCACTGCAGCACCCTTGTGGGTTCGGGCTCTCTGGGAACGGGTCCTACGGTGCAAAGGCCGGGCATGGAGGAAGCCAACCTCGTCGTCCGAGTCAAGATAGATCCCAAGAGACGATTGGTGGAGGAGCTTGGGGCAGAGGCGGGGCCTGAGACAGATGCAGTCTTCAGCTCCCTTCCTCCCCTCCTTGCAGGGCGCCACGAACCTGATGGCCGGCTCCAACCGGCAGATCCTGGAGGAGCGGCCTGGGGAGGGTGGAGAGCTGTTTCTTGAAGGTGTTTTGAACCGTTCGGACGCCTCGAGGCAATGGCCCAGGAGGGATGGGAGGCCGATGCATTCGCGTGGTTTGTGCTGTGATTGCGATTTGCTAGCGCCTTCACTGTCTCCTTGGTGTGCAGGTGGAGGTGGTCAATGAGCCTCGGGCCAAGTGGGGCTTAGGCTTGGGACTTGCCGCGCGGCCTCGGGAAATCCGGTCCAGGTCTGAGAACCTCTACATGCTCTCATTGCCGCGCGGCCCTTGCCAGAGACATCCGGGAGCCCGTGTCCAATTGCTGGCGCCGCAGGCCCGTGCTCTACGAGGTCATGGGGAGCACCATCTCCATCCCAGCAGCAGTGCCCAGGAGGGTTTTGTTTACCAGCAGTGTGTTTAAGGCTCCTCCCTTCCATTCTTGCAGTCGTCAGTGCAGTTCCTCCGCCTCGCAGTGCACAGATCCCGGGGTCGAAATACTTGGCGAGTCCCTGCCCGGACTTCCCTGCTTGGTGTCTAGTGTTGAGCTACCCTCACTACTGGTAGCAGGTGTAGCATCGTTTCCAAGGGTGCTGAACTCCCCTCGAACCTATGCAGGTTGTGCGGATCCACAGTATGGGGCGGATTGAACCTCGGCTAAGGCTCCAAGATTTCTGACTACCCTGCGAACCACCACGGGGAGAGACAGGGGAGAAAGCTCCTACAAGGACGGTCAAGCTTGGTGCGCATGCTGCGCAACTGCTTCGCTGGCTTCAACACTGCTCGCGGTGTCACGCAGCCTTCAATGTTGCAGGATCGGCTGGAGGGAGACCTCGTGCTGCAGAATGGTGAAAATATCTTCACCCTGCAGTTGGGATTCCCGTTCCGATCCACGCACCAGCCCGAGTTCATTTGGTCTCCTCTTTTTTGCATTCTCCCGCTTGTGCGCTTGTGCAGGCTCACCATCTCTGCGGCTGGTTGGACGCGGGCCACAGTTGGCGGCAGCCTGAGATGTGGCAGTGTTCCGGTTGGAAAAATGGGTTGGGGCCCATCCTTGAGGCTGGGATGGTGATGAGATCGTCACTTCAAACTATGTTGAAGTCGGCATCAAATTGCCGAAGGCCTGGAGGTGATGCTCTTTGTCGAGCTCGGCACACTCTTGACCACCTGCAGTGCAGGTGCCCGGTCTCTCGAACATTATGGAATATTTCGTGAAGAGCTACGGCACCCAGCCAGGGGCTTTGGGAGTGCAGTTCACCAGTGAAACCCCCTCTTTCTGAAGCCCCAAAAAGGTCTACCCAGGACTGCACCGATGCCATGGCCAGAGCCGCTGCTGTCGCGCGGCCTCCGGAGACCGGCTCCCAGCTGTGTACCCCCCCCCCCCACGCAGAAGCATCTCATGCACCACCGAACAGAGAACAGATTCCCTTTATCGCGGTCCCCGTCGCACTCGCCGCTAGTGTCGCTGATTCCTCCGTCTTGTGTGGGATTATCGTCCGCATCATCATGAGAATACTGAGAGCGCAATGATGGCGATGATGATGATGATGATGATGATGGTGATCATGGTGATGATGCCGATGGCGATCCTGGTGATGTTGATGCTGATTGTGTTGCTGATGGTGCCTTGGTGTTCATCGCATATTCCTTATTGTCTTTTTTGGGGTGTCTTGCTTTATGGAATCCTGTGACAATGGCCGTCGTCACTTCGGCGATATGCAAGAACATGAAATAATGGGCAGAATTTTCATCGGTTGGCCATTGCTGGCCATGCACCTTACACGTATCAGATCTGCACGAGCACACAGCTGGAGCCCTAACCAGATCACAGAAACAGATCACGGATATCCACTGCTAGATCATAGCTGGCTGCGGTTCGGAAATACACAGGGCACCAACCGATCAGACAAGGACGAATCGGATCAGAAGCCAGGACACAAGGTTTGGGTTGTCGGGCTTAGGGTTCACGATTTCAATTATAGGCTTTAAGGGGTTGGGACCTCCTGGGCAGTCGAGGGCTCGGGGTTTTGCACTGAAATTCCAGAGACTAGGGTTTAGAATTCAGGGATTAGGGTTCAGTTCAGTCATCTCTGGCTTTACGATAAATGGCATGTCCCAATGTCAGTGTTACGTGCCAGGTAGCGAGCGAGCGAGCGGTCTAAGTCCAGTCAGGACGAGCCACAGCCACGTAGGCTGAACACAAAAACATGCTTGAATTAGTTGGGAGTTTCACATTATGGACAAGACTGGAAACCCTTCTGCAGCCATACCCTTCCATCGGGGTTTATGGGAGGGGGCTGAAGGCCGCTGCGATTGAGCGGTGAGGGCTCCACTGCCTCAAGCAAAGTTTCGAGGAGCTCACACTCGTGCGAGAAGAATCTGGCAGATTTGCAAACAGCTCTTAAATCAAGACTGCTAGCATTGTGAATGTGTAAACTGAGTGACTCGATGAAGTTGGCAGGCCTCCGTCTCAACGGTCCTGCTTTTCTCACCGCAGGTGCTCTCCTGAAGTCTCTCCTCTCATCACGCCCAACTTCATCATCCACTTGCGAAAGACAACCTTCAAAAACAGGTTCCAAAGCAACCACAGCTTGCGCCAAGCACCCGTTGCCACTGTTAAGGTGCGCCAGAAGCCGCTTGGGCTCCCAAAAGTGCTTGAGACATATCCGACACGTGGCACTTTGCATGTATCGCCAAGCCAAGTTCACATGAGCATGCACCGACCCGATGTGACCAGCAAGCTGCGAGCCTGAGTCAGCTATGAAATCACAGAGTGGGCACGCAACGCAATTGGGCCCGCTTACAACAGGCCCAGGATCTCTCACCCCTGCCAGTGCACCCATGCACCTCTGTTGCAACTGCCACTCCGCCCAAACACGCAGGGTCTGTGTCTGCCTTCGCCAAGCATGTTTGGCGAGCCGGTCAAGGTTGTGCTCTGAAATCCACACAACCATCTCATCTGTGTCCATGGTTTCAAAAGACATGCCACTGAATGAGCTGCACCAATATTGCAACCAAGCCAAGTCCATGCGAAGAGTGTGCAGCCACGATTCTTCAACAAGCCGTTCTTCAAGTTCCAACATCGACCACAACTGATCAAGGCCAAGCGCAACCAAGCGTCTTGCATGCTTGATACGTGCAACGCTCAATCTAGCCTGGGGGGCCGGAAGCCCTGCAGCACCACAGACTTCATAAACAGTAGGATGTTTGGGAGACCGCGTATGTCTGTCTTCCTGGAAAAGCATGCGATACATGTTTTCATGCCCGCGAATCCAACGCTTCATGACATCTTTTGGGAAATGACCCCAGACGGCACAATTGAAACCCGCCGCAGTGGGACCAAGCGCATTGCAAATCTCAGCGCGTTTAGCCAGAGGGACGTCCTCTCTGCGGAGCACTTTTGAAGCCAGGGGCCTGACTAGCCCCAACCCTTTCGCAATCTTGCGTCTCACATCGCAACATGCGCTAAGATCATCAGTGATGGTAGTGCCGAGGTGCGTGTAAGTGGATGTGACCCTGACCTGTTGTCGCACTCCAAAAGCCTCGAAAGTCAACTTTCCACTGCCCGCAAACAAATGTCTCCGAGCCTGCATCGCGCCTGAACCCCCATGAAGCAGCATGCACTCCGTCTTTTCCACGCCGTAATTCGGCTCAAGCGCACGCCTACAGCAAACAACATGCACGACCCTAGCAACCAGCGCCGCTGTATCTTCCAATTTGTGTGCTTCAGCCACCCAGAAAGGGAAGCAGGCATCATCAGCCCACACTGGATGAGAGGGGCACAGCTCTGGGTTGCCATACATGTTTGGACACACTAGCCGCAGTTCATCTTCAACCTCCGCCATGGCGTCAGCCATAACCAGAGCGAAGATAACATCAGCCAACGAGTCTCCTGGCCGAGATCCTGATCTAGACACATATACGGTACTATCCGCAGGAAAGATGAAGGCGGAGAACCTAAAAAAGGCACGCACAACCCTAGCCACATGTCCACTGACTCCTTCAAGAAGCGATGGCCCTTTCGACCAGTCCAGAACTTCCTGGAAAAGCAAAGGATTCACTCTCATTTGATGGAGTACATCGCATATGGCCTCGTCCGTCCAACATCCTCCCAACAGTCTGCTTCTCAGCACGCGATAAAAAGCCGCTCGCAGATCTAGAAACAACAAGCCAGCACTATTCCCCTTAGCTTTGTGGACCTTCAGCCATGTAATGGCATAGTGTGTCAAGGCAGCACTACAAGAGCCTGGTTTGCATCCTTGCATCATCGAGGAAGACTGGCGCGCAAGATGGGCAACAAGTGGAGGCCGCGAGATTTTTCTGCAGGCCTTTCCAACGCCTTCCATAAGGAAGATTGAACGCCAGTTCTCAACCTGACACATCAATCCCTTTCCTTTGTACAGACAATGGAGAAGTCCAACCGCCAAGCGAGCTGGCTCACACAATCTAAGGTGTGTTTTCATGGCGACAGGAAACCATGTTTTAGCTGAGCCTATAAGGTCCTCCAACCAGTACTCGTTGCGTATTCCGCTCGGCCCCGGCGCTTTTCCCCTCGGCAGTTTGACCAAGGCTTGTTCAACATCGTACAGCGTAGGCAAGTCACACATTCTGTACCGCACATCCCGGTCCTGAAACTCGCACAACTGCATTTGCACCGCTTGTGAAGCAGTGCAAGGCACTGCAGCTTCCATGCTGCCGAAATGTTGAGCTTTGATACACGTCTGTTCCTGAAGATCACCTGCCGTGCCACCATCAGCATCCAACAGAAACGGCAACGCTTTGAAAACTTTGTTGGCTTTCCCTCCTTTCCGAAAGAAACGCAGGTCGTGCCAGAGTTTCTTAGTGTCCCCTGCTTCAATGGCCTCGCGAGCGCCTCGAAGCACGTTTTCGATGTACGCCCGCTTGTCTGTACGCAAAGCAGACGTCAGCATACGCGAGACATTCCTGATGCGAGCGAAAACCTTGATGAACCTCAGGCGCCAACATCCCACGGGCACTAAGGAGCCTGAGGGGCCTTGAAAACTACCGGGGCCAGAAACAGAACCCCTCCAAGCACGCAGAAACCCCCTCAAAATGGCCTTCCTGCACTCCTGTAAACATCTTCTTCTGGTGCAAAGACTCGCCCTTTTTTGACAAACCAAGTCCCAGGTGCCCGAGGAAACATAAGGCTTGTGGGGTCGAATGTTGAAACTGGCCTTCTGATGCCTCTTAGCCTGATGAAAAATGTGTTCAGCATGTCTGTGGACATTGCACTTCCAACTAGGGTTTTCCACGCACTTCCAGTTGCTGCTCTCCCTACAAACACTGCGAACCTTTGCCTGATCGACTGAAGCAGCCGCACGCGGTTTGCACGGGAGCTTCACAGCTACACACAGCGCTTCATGATCGTCGTGAGGATTACACAGATCAATGCCAATGTTGCAGACCTCCGCCCCAATCAGCAACGAACGCGGTACGGCAACGTAATCAATGCAACGATCCCTCCATGTGTTTTTCATCTGGACAGGAAAATCAGCAGATGGAAAGGTGTTGACCAAAGCCGCATCCACATCTTGACACAAGCCAACCAAAAGCTCCCCAGCAAGATTTTCCTCAGCAGTCGCCAAGGGCCCTACAACGCCATCTTCAGCATAAGACACCTGAGCATTGCAATCTCCCAGAATGAACAAACTAGCCTTGGATTTCAAGCCATTGACTGACGCGGTAGTTTTTCGCCACCATTCCCGGATCTCCGCATCAGGCTTCAAGGAATGCGGAGCCCGGAAGGTGACAAATATGGCGTCGAAGTTCCCGCATGAAACTCGTACAACAAGCCAATCATGTCTGGCATCCAACACGCATACCTGCTGAAGCCCAAAATTTTCGATTTCAAGCTCTTCATTCCAAACTCCGACGTTGAACCAGAACGCGCAACCATCCTGACCTCCTTTGGCCGCAGTTTGAACAATGACCCAACCATCAGAGAGAAAAACTGAATCGGATCCCAGCCGAGTCTCTTGCAGAGCCACTACAGCAACTTTCTCTTCACCGAATTGCCGCCTCAGCACCGCACACTTGTTCCTAAGTGAACAGACATTTGCTGTACAAAGGCGCAGGTGCACAAGAACTGCCCGAGACACACTTCTCGGCCGTACATCGCTAAGGATGGCTTCAATGCACTCCTCCGGGATCTTATCTGAACTCTCATACCTTCCTTCCTGCAGTTGCTGAAGCCTGACCAGTCCAGGAACCTTAAGAGTAGCCGCCCAAGCCCACGTCAGAAGAGGATGACTAAGCAACTGTCCAACACAACAAGGAACAGAAGCCCCCGTGTGTCCCCTACGCGAGCAAAATGCAGCCACTCTGTCTGCAAACTCATTTCCAAAAGTCCCTTGGTGGGATGGGGTCCAGTGGATCAACACCGAGCGATGCCAGCGCTCAAGCCACTGTTTGACAAGCCTCACTTTAACAGCAGGCGATTGCCGATCCAATGTCTGAACCCCTATGTGTCCCATGGCACAATCACGGGCAAAGGTGGAATCAACAACTATATCCACATGAACTTGTGCGGGAAGGCTCAGGCACCATGCAAGTGCCATAAGGAGCCCTTGGCATTCCGCATCATTATTGGTTCCGCCGGGATGTTGCAATCCATCACCTGCCCATCCCAGGTACGCCCAGCTGAAACCATTCCAAGCAAAAAGCACAAGGCCCCATCCAGCATTACTCTTCTCCGCCGACCCATCCACGAAAACGCAGAAAGACAACGGAACACCTGTTGGCAGAGGACTGTTTTGAAGATTTTCGCACATCTCCCTGCGCAAATTGAGTTGTTCAACGCCTCTTTGCCAAAAATCCCACCACGGACCCTTGGCAAGCTCAAGCAACAGCTGCAGCTCCTCAACAGATTCGGACGGTGGAAACTGCAGGAGATGCTGAAGATGCACAGCCGTAGGACTGTTTTGGAGACTACCAGTAGGCATACGGCTCACACTAGCAGAACTGTCCAAATCACCAGGTTCCAACTCCCCGATGCGTTGCTGTGTATCGCATCGCGCCACAGCGCTGCCAGCATGCTCAAATTTTGACTGTACATCAACATCCGCAAACTGTACATGAAGGCCAGCTTTCTTACCATGCCGTGTGGCCAGGCAAGACTGCAACGATGCAGCACTTCCCAAGCAATCTTGCGCACTCCTCCATCCCAAATCCGAAGCAGGCGCTGGCTTCACCTCGCCTCGGTGGGGCAACCACTCGGCGCAGCCAGGATCGCTCCCACTGTCCGGCGAAATGTTTGGCTGCTCACATCCTAACGGGTCGAGCCTTGGATCCAAAGGCACGAAAACCCAATCGAAATTGTCCTCGAGAACAAAATGATACCTCCAGCACTGTCCTAACCATGCTGCTTTCCACGGACTAACGTAGTTCTCCTCAACATGAATGCTATGCTCCCATGTTGGATATAGCCACAGCTGACAGGGTCCCCGTAGGCTCACCTGCCAGCTCCTTGAGGGTGCTCCGGGGATGAACTGACCTCCTGCACGTGAGACCCTCTGTGCTGCGACCTCCTGGGCGTCCTGGAGCTGGATCGTTGTCCCTCCGCCGCCTCTTTGGACTTCTCCAAGGCTGCGATCAGCTCTGTTTGGCTGTTCCTGATGTTTTCCATTTGCGCCTTCCGTTTGGCTGCATTGTCTGCTATGTCGCCGATCGTGACATCTTCGTCGTCCATATCCTCGTCCGCTCTGGCACTGGGAACCTGATCGCTTCCACAGCTGTATTTGGCCAAGCTCAATGTAGCTTCTTGTAACTGCTGTGTCCAGGATTCCTCCGCCTGATTGAACTGTGACAATGTTTCCTGCATGGATTCCACTTGTTCGTTGAACATCTGTGCAACACCGGAGATATACTCCGCCCAAGAATCCAAGAAGACTTGACGATCTCTTGCCAGCTTCTGCAATGATGTTCTCGCCTCTGTTTGCTTGTGCACTTGTCTGTGCATCAGCTTGCCCTCGGCCCGCGCATGATCCTCTTTGTAGGCATTTACCTTTTCCCTCAAAGCGTGTGGAACATCCTCCTTGTCCCCCAAATGCGCGAGCAATTCCCCAATGAGGTCTTTGTCTGCATTGGAGGAAGCTGCACCTGTTCCGGAGAGATTCTTGGGCACCCCTATGGTAGGCTTGGCCAGAGGCTGCGGCAAACTCCCCATTTGGGGAGCAAGGTGCTTTCCTTTGCCCGTGCCTTTGCCCTTGGTTGGGTCGCCTTCTGGATGTTTCCAACGCCCATCCTGCCATGGCGCGGCGTTGTCCGGCAATGGATTCCGCCTTCTTGGTGACCATGGCCGCTGGTGGGATCTTGGGGACTTGGGTGCCTTCCATGTGGCCTGCGATGCATATGACGGGCAACTCACCTGCTGCCAATGAGAACCACATGAATTGCAGTGCACCGCTGAGTGCTTGCAATGCCTTGCGCATTGATAACACCACCACGGTTCTCGCTTGGTTGTCATTGCTTCTGGCAACCGACTGCACGAATGATGATTGCGTAGTACTGCGACTGACTGCTGCACCTCCTCCTGTGGATGCAAGCCGGGGAACCTTTGTTCTACTCTCAAGACTGTGCGCGAAAGCGTTCTCGAACGCCTTCGCCTCCTGTGCCAGGCAGGCTCTTGCCTGCTTGCCGTGGTAACACGCCGCTTTATCGGACTGCCTCCGCTGATTCAAGCTACAAGCTCCAGGACCTCCAAGCTGCACCGCCGCAACTAAAGAGAACCACCAGAGAACAGGAACCACAATCCACAATCTCATGCACTGACGACACAGCAATGCTCTGCGAAAGACAGTGTCGGGTAACAAGCCGTAACCAGAATACCTCGTCGGTCTATGAGAAGACAGCGAAGAGGGGCCACCTGGTGCGGGCAAATTGCTGCCGCGCTATTGGGTCCTTCGGATCACAAAGGGATTGGACCTGCACAAGGCAGGAAACTGCAACCCTTCTTGACCCGAGACGCCTGTGCCAGGTAGGGTTTAGGGTGGTTCAAGATTTCAGGCTTCATGGTTTCATCGGGTTGACAGAATTGGGTGAGCGTTTAGGATAAAGGTCGGTAAAAGCACAGATTTTTGGCCTCAGGGGTTGTTGAATCAGATGAGCCCAATTCTTCAGCGGACGGGTCTGGACATCAGACGTTATGCTTTGTCGCCTTAAACTTGTTGAACTTCGGCTGCCCGGACTCCGAAATACAAGCCCTCTGAAATCACAAGTGCAGACGGCTGGAACCCCCAAGACTTCCTGAATACCCTGACCTCGGAGATCCCCTGCTCAACAGATACCTAAATTTAGGTGTTCGTTCGACCCGAGTCGCGCGTCCCCGCCATCAGCGATCCGATTCTTGCGTGTGGGATGTGCAGCCATGCGACATGCTTCGCGCCCGGTGCAATCGGAGTGACGCGCTCCAATTCGTGTGACGACCGGGTTCCCATTGATTGCGGTGGGAGAGAATTGATGTTCCCATGGCGCTTTAACATGTCATCACAGCAGGGAGTGTCTTAGTTGTTGATTGACGCATGACGCTTTGTAATCAAAACTAGTTCTCTGGCCTCGAAACTAGTTTTAATGCCAAAAACTAGTTTTCACGAAAACTAGATTTTTTTCGGCAGTGTTTTGTCGAAGACGGCGTTTGGTGGAATGTGGTAGTTTTCTAGTCTTTGTGGTTTGGCTTTCTCCCTAGAAAATGAAGACATGTTGCACATTCCGTCGTGGTCGGCATCTTCGTTGTTTGTTTTTGTTCGCTTCTTCAATTGTTTTGAGCGAGCGCCCGTGGGGCTCGAGACTGTTGTTGGGCTTGCGCTTCGCGTGACGGTTGTAGAGATAGCCCGCAAATAGAGCGGCTTTCGATGTCGAGGTGGTCGGAGGTGTGCACGGCAGCAGCCAGTCCAGCACGAAGGGAAGCAAACAGAAGGACACGTAAATCCTACAGTCATAAATCCGTCACCCAAAGCTCCAGTCGTACTCCTAGATCATACTCTGTTACCGCAAAAAGCCCGAGATTTTGTAGCAGCAGCAGCAGTAGCAGCAGCAGCATAGCCGCAGGAGCAGCAGGAGCAGGTAGTAGCAGCAGTAGTGAGATTAGGAGTGGGAGTAGGAGCAGGAGTAGGAGCAGGAGTGGGAGTCGGAGTAGGAGTTGGGGTAGTAGTAGTAGTAGTAGTAGTAGTAGTAGTAGTAGTAGTAGTAGTAGTAGTAGTAGTAGTAGTAGTAGCCGCCACAAGTGCTCAAGCGGCCGCGCTGAATGAGAGGTTTCGAACAGGCTTGGGGCGCAACTGCTGTGCTAGAGGTTCCAACCGGGCCCTTTTCTGAACAGTAAAGGTTTGTGCCTCCTTCTACGCCATGGTCCTCTCCCTTTTCTCACAGGAGCTGCTTTGAGCCGCCAGGTCCCAATTCCTGGGCCCAGACTCTGTTTAAAACATTGCAACACTGGGTAGGCGGTAGGGTTTCCACTTCCGCGCAGTGGAGGGAGTCATTAGGCTTCTGTCTCTTGACGAAATTAGCGGATGGCGCAACTACCAGTGCACTCACAAAACTTTGCATCTCTTCGCAAGAATTCGTTCAAGACAGCATGTAGACGGACAATCAGAAGTGACGGACCCGTACCATACCGCGGACAGGTTCTGACACCGACCCTAGTCAACCAGTTGGGGGTGCGGCCCCCACCGACTCGAAGAGAGCTTCAGTCACAGACTGCTGACTCCCCTGCACATGGCACAGCCTCCCGCAGGGCAGGACGACTAGAAAGATCCATTCGGGTAGTCTCTTGGAACGCGGGGCACCTAGGTCAACAGCAATGGGGAGAACTAAA
Organism: Symbiodinium sp. CCMP2592; assembly: GCA_905221615.1. Lineage (NCBI taxonomy): Eukaryota > Dinophyceae > Suessiales > Symbiodiniaceae > Symbiodinium > Symbiodinium sp. CCMP2592. The sequence continues at coordinate 470,779 of CAJNDT010003746.1, forward strand.
AACGTGGCTGGCAGCTGAAGCCTCCCACCACTGCGACGTCCTTATCCTGCAGGAGACGCACTGGACGGAGACTAGCGAGTTCAGTGTTTCAGGTTGGCATTGCATCTCTTCGGCCTCGGAGTCTGCCAAACGTAGCACCCAGCAGAAGCAGGGCGCGAAGCGCAAGACTAGGCAGGAACCGAAAGCGGCTCCATCCACGACCCGGGCGGATGGCGTCATGATTCTCTTCTCACCCAAGTTTACAGCCAAGAGCCTTCGCTGGAAGGAGTGGAGTCCAGGCAGGGTCCTTGAAGCTCGTGCAGACATGGCAGGTACTAGGCTGGTCATTGTGGCTGTGTATCAACATGCTTGGTCCTCGGCCAAGTCCATCCAGTCTAACAAGGACGACCGTGCTCATGTACTATCAGTCATGTCTAAGGTGGTCAAGCAGGTGCCCAAGCGGGATTCTCTAGTCGTGGCAGGCGACTTTAATACCTCCCTGCGCTCGTGTCCTCCATTGGTGGGTACACACGTGAAGCAGCCCACGGAGGATCGTCCTGACGAATCCCACTTGTCCAACCTGCTGCTAAGGTTGCGATTGGTGGCCCTTAATACCTGGCACTGTGACAACATTGCCACCTTTGCTCAAGGTGGCGTGGAGTCGCAAATCGATTTTGTCCTTACTAAGGAATCCACTGCAGGAGGCAAGGCCAAAAGGTCAGCCCCTTGGACGGACTGCCCGTTGGGTAGCTGGAAGAAGGGAGGGCACTACCCAATTAAGGCCGAAATCCCCCTCCAGCACCACTGGTTACTCCCACCGCACAAGGGAAGCACACGCCGTTATGATTCCCTAGCTCTTCAGGCCGCAGTCCGTGAGGAGGACGACACAGCCAAGGCACTGCATAGTTGGGTGAAATCCAGAATGGAGTCCTGTCAGGACCCTTCAGATTGGAATGCACTGCTGCTGGAGGGTGCAGAACGTTTCTTCCCCAAGCTCCCCAAAAGACGACTGATCCCGCTTGAATCCGAGACTCGACGTATGTGGAGGGCCAGGACCCTTTGCAGGGCAGACAACACAGCTCCCTCAGCACAGCTGATCGAGCCTCATCAACCAATGGCACAGCCTCCTGGGTTGAACACACTCCCCAAACCGGAAACTGAGGTGGAGCTGGCGCAAGTTGCGCACAGACAAGCTGTGAAGCAAGCAAAAAAGGACAGAATAGCGGGTTTCATAGCTGAAGTTGACGCCAGCATAGCGGAGGGCGACCAACATATTTCGTTTCAAACCCTTAAAAAGCTGCGGCCTTGGCAGCCGGCGCGTCGGGCTCAGCTCAAGGACAGCACAGGACATCTTCTAGGCCCAGCGCAGGAGCTTGCGGCACTCAGGGAGTACGCGAACCAGGTTTTCGCGGCTCACCCCCCGCTGAGGCCAATGACTGGAGCTTTTCCGGTTTTGGAGTCATCCAAATTAGCCGCTCACATTCATTCCATCAAGCCTAATAAAGCTGTGCCTGACGGAGCTGCACCTGCTGCCATTTGGAGACTTTGCAGTGACGTCATTGCACCGGTCCTTTCCCGACATGTGGCTGCTAAACAAGTAGAGGATGGACTAGAATCTGATCTCATCGACGCAGATCTGTGTCTAATCCCCAAACCGGGCAAGCCTTCGGACAAGCCAGCAAACTTGCGTCCTTTGGGCATTTTGAGACCGGATGCTAAAGGACTGGCTGGAGCGGCAAGAGAGGCGCTACAACCCCTGACCCTCTCGTTCCTAAAACATATGCCACAGTTTGCCTACCTTCCTGGTCGTGGGCTTTCAGATGCGCTGGAAAGAGTCGTGTGCCATCTGCGGGAGGCTCGGTCTTTGTTGGAGCAGGCTCATCCTACGAGACATGCTATACAGCAAGGCACACAGGTGCCATCTCTAGTAGGCGGTCTGACCTTTGCTTTAGACCTAAGCCAGGCGTTTGACACAGTCTCTCGCCAAGAGATTATCGGTCTCCTTCAGCGCGAGGGGGCCGATCAGGACACAGTCCACCTCGTTCAAGCTCTCCATGACGGATCCAGATACGTCTTACATGCCCAAGGCGATTCCACTTCTATCGAAACCACAGCAGGCATTAAACAAGGATGTAAGCTCGCTCCCACCCTATTCTCGTTCCTCACAGGTGACCTCTTCCGGTCTCTGGTTGATCTGTTCGGTGCTGAACAGGTTCTGAAGTTTTTAACGGGCTACGCCGATGACCTGACGCTTCATAGGACTATTCGTTCTGAGAAGGACCTCAAGGCCATCCATGCACTTATAGCTGCCCTGTTGGAGGAGGTCCGCAAACATCGACTCAGAGTCAACATCGGCAAGTGCGTCATTTTGGTAAAGCTGGCAGGTAGAGAAGCACAAAATGTGATGAACAAACACAGCTGCTGGATTACCAACCCCAAAGGAGAGCCAGTCAGAGGGTGGCGCATCGGGCCCAACAAGTCGTTCCCTGCCTTCCAGTGGGTCTCCTCAAGCAAGTACTTAGGAGTTATGATCTCCTACAACCACTTCGAGTTGCAGACCCTGCATTTTCGGATGGGGGAGGCGAAGCAAAAGTTGCATCAAGTTCGCCAATTCGTCTACAACCGCAGGTATGCAAGTACCATGTCGCGCCTTAAGGTGTGGCAGAGTACTGTCCTGGGCACCTTGACGACTGGCCTATCTGACGTCGGTTTAAGCGAAGAGTCGGCCAAACAGCTTCGCAGCTGGCACGCCTACAAGGTACGATCGGTGCTGAACCTGCCGGCTCACACCACTCGGATCACCACTAAGGATCTTTTCCAGCTCTACAACATCCAGGACCCTGTCCACCACTGCAGTCCAAGCTAAGGAAGCGGCTTCGCAAACTGGAGCGACGAGCAGTGCAAAGCCCGGACATCACGACAGACCCCTCGGTTCTGCAGGTTATCCGAGATAAGCTGTTGGTCCTGTCACAACTCCCTGAGCCCGAGGAACATCCGGTAACCTCATACGAGTGCACGCTCTGCGCGGCTTCATTTCAGACGTCAAATGGACTACATTTGCATAAGTCGAGGGTTCATCCGGCGAGCATTGACCGCTTTGTGCCTTCAAGCTTCGATAGAAAGCTCCACGCTGTGGATGGGATGCCGCAATGTGCGGCATGTAAGCGTAAATTCCATCAATGGAAAGGCCTACGTGACCACTTGCTTTCGGGGGCATGTCCGGAACCTCAGAAGCTCCGTTCACTAAAAGAAGCAGACAAACAGTCCAACCATCCCGATATTAGGACTCTCTTCCAGCTGAGACAGGACATTGCTCTGCTCCCACAACACCGCATCGCGGAGCTCTCGAGGACTGCGGATTCCAAGGTCCTTAATCATCGGTGCTTAACGTGTGACTTCTGGACTTTTGACCACACCAAAGTCAAGTCGCACTTTCGTCAGGCGCATCCTAAGGACTGGTCACGCCTACACAGGCGGGCTGTTAATATCTGTCAGGGCTACTCGCCCCAGTTAGCCAAGGGCCACTCATGTCCCTTCTGTGGCTACAAGGTCTATGACCGCAGACTGCATCCGGAGCAGTGTCCGGTGCTCTATCAGGTAAGCACGCAGTGGCTGCGAGGGCAGCCTGACGCGGACGTCGATCCCGTCGCCCCGCCTCCCAAGCCTCAGACAAAGTCGTTGGCCAGCTTTTTTAGACCTAGGTCGAATGGCACAGCCTCCAACTCGTCGAGCACAGCTCGTCATCCTACAACAGACTCGAACCAGGAGTCTGTGGCGCAGGCCCCCAGGAACACAGAGCCACAGCCTACAGGCTTACACAAACGCGTACTGTCTAACACGGCAAACTCCTGCTACGCTAACGCTCTCTTCCAGGCCTTGCATCAAGTATCGAGCTTTGGGTATGATCTGGGTGCTTTTCAATCTGTCTTAACCCATCTCGGGGATGAGAGTGCCCCTAGACTTCTGAACTTGTTCGGCCTGTTTGAATTTCGCCATGCCATTGCCGGTTGGCGACTAGATGGCAGGCAACACGATGTCTCAGAATTTCTTCACCATCTGCAGCAAAAGCCCATGGGATCCCTTCAGCACACTCAGTGGCAGGGTCGTACTGGGGGAATCGTTGAGGAGTCGGATGTGGGAGTCAGTCCTCTTCTCCTTCCCCTTCCGACGGGACCTCTGTCTCTCCAAGCCTGCCTAAGATTCTGGGAATCGCAAACTTTTAGTCGAGCGCTGGTATGGGCCCCAGAACTCCTAGCTGTTGTGATTTGCAGATGGCAAGACGGTGTCAAGAATACCCAGCCGTGCGCCTGGACCGGCCGTGCCATGGTGTCCGTGTGGACATCCAGCGAGCACACTGCCCAACGATCCTACCAAGTCCTGGCAGGAGTTGCCCACTTTGGGGACTCCCTAGCGTCCGGGCACTACCGAGCCTTCTGGCCAGAGGACCCCGCGGATGCGAGATCTCAGGTGTGGATTTGCGACGACTACAAGCTTCCGGAGAGGGCCTCAGCGGCCTTGGTTCAATCACTCTCCCGAAACGTCTACATGCTTTTCTTGCAACGAACTCGTTAGCATCATCGCTTAAGGCGATGCATGCCGGCCCAACCTCGGCCCTCAGGGCTAAGCAGGGCGCCCGTGCGTGAGAAGCCCGTCGTCAATTTCATGTTGACGCAGGCCGCCTCACGTCAAGGCCAAGTGTGTCATGAGCGCACGCGGACATGCACACTCTGTAATTTCCTTACTCTCAATCAGCTCTTTTTATTTAGTCAGCTTCCCCCCAGCTCCCTTTGGCCGTCATGACTGCCTCGCCTGCTACTGCCACGAGCCCGGAGCACAAGCATCTGTCGCAGCCGGGTTGAAATGACAACAGAAGGCAAAAGTTGCCATCGTTGTCAACCCTTCCGCCTCAAGCTTCGCGATGCTCTCATCCGACACCCCAGTGTCTTTGGCTCGCGCTTTGAAGGCTGCCGCGCTCTCCCCAAAGGACATGGCTCCTAGTGCTAGGTTCACTCAAGATCAGTCTAGGGCCCAGCACGCCTTGCAATCACTTTTAGCGTCGGCGAGAATGCCGCTCCCTAGTGCGCCACTTTTTAGTCCAGCTTAGTGCTGATTTGCTCTTGCCCCAATATGGGCGCTTCGGCTAAGCACCCATTTTAGTACGGGAGCAATTAGTAAATGTCACAGACTCCTCAAATCCCGTATGGCACAGCCTCTGGGAATTCGGTGCTCTTCCGACGCTTTTGCAAATCTCTTCGGGAGCTGTAGAGCAGCGCGCTAGCCACGGCAAAATGCAGGACACTGCACTTCGCCTGAGCCGATATGGTCAATCAGCTGTCGGCTGTTTGACTCACTCAGCTCTACAGGAAACCTACCCAGAATAACGGAAGCAGTCCGAGGAAAGCCAAGAGCATGAGCGTCGCTTATTGGGGGGTAGTCACGACAAGCACTCCGAGTCGTATGTAGGTTTACGCACATGTGACCCTTACGGCCTTCTGTCTCCAGCATGAGTAATCCGTGTGGGACGCCACAAGACGGATACTCTAGGCGCCGGCTTCGCCCGAAGTACGACCTAATTGCTGGGACAGGTGCACAGACGGACGCGTCTGTTCACAACAAGGTGGCGGAGGAGGAAGCCATAGATGTACAGTCTTACTCAACTGAGCAGTTTGAGAGGAATAAGAGCGATGAATGCTAGCAGATAACCAGTTTCACGAGTGCACGGGACCAAAGGCGCCCGCAAAGCGCAGAGCACGCTCGCGCAGCGTTCAATTGAAAAAAAAATAGTAGTAGTAGTAGTAGTACTAGTAGTAGTAGTAGTAGTAGTAGTAGTAGTAGTAGTAGTAGTAGTAGTAGTAGGAGGAGGAGGAGGAGGAGGAGGTCGAGGAGGAGGAGGAGGAGTAGAAGCAGGAGTAGGAGTCGGAGTCGGAGTAGGAGTAGGGGCAGGAGTAGCAGTAGCAGCAGTAGCAGTAGCAGTAGCAGCGTAGTCGAAATCATAGACATTGTAGTGGTAGTGGTCGTTGTCGTGGTAGTGGTCGTGGTGGTGGTACTGTTAGTGGTAGTGGGCAGCGGCGGGAGGAGGAGCAGCAGGAGACGAGCAGTGTTAACAGCACCACAGCAAAAGCGGAACCCGCAGCAGCCGCCACCGCAGCAATGAAAGCATGCATGGTTGAAAGACTCGAGCAAGTAAGACAAAGGCGGAGGGTTTGGCATGAGGACGGGTGCAAAATGATGCAGGTTTGGGCCGGTTTGAGAGGCGGGCGGGCTTAGTCAGACGAAGGAAAGAAATGCCACCCCAGCAGCGGCAGGAACCCGTGCTAGATTTCCACGCTAGAGAAGCAAGAAGCTAAGGACGCCTTTGCAGAGCATCGAGGTGAAAATGAAGGATGCCGCTGTGTGACGGACTCCATGCAGAGACTCCTTGCCGGTGCCCGTGCAGGAACTTTTCAATCCTCTCGCTGATCAGAACCAGCAGGAGGATGCCCTGCTGGCCAGCGGGTCCCTATCCCAAAGAGTGGGCTGTCTAACTGCTGTAACACTGTAAGCTGATGCCGTGACCAGGCCTGGGAGACCGCCTCCGTCTTCAAGATGAGACTGGGTCGGTGGCTTTTGGGTTTGTGAAGCCTTCTAGCCTGCCCTCACTATGGGTCTTTGACCGAGGTCGCGAGGACGTTTCTCGGACTTGCTGAGTTTCACAGCTGTTTCTACCAAATCAGTATTGTTTAGATCCGCTGGCATTCTCGATGCTGCCCGCGAGTGCGACAGAGTCGAGGGCCGCTTCATGCATACCCGAAAGGGGAAGCCTCTTGTTAGATCGTGCTCCTGGCAATCAGAGAGAGGTTCGAACGCACCTTCGCCAACCTGTGACGTTTTAACTTCCAGAGGTGTCGGACATGCTGCACATGTCCCGCCTCAGCATCTTCAGCCCATCTCTGCAAAGCTCATCTTTTGGATGCTCGCAGAGGATTCGTTTTTCAGTGGCCCAAGGCCAAGATAGGAGAGGCCTAACCTGCATTTGTTCAGGCAGGCAGAGCGTGTTCTAATGTGATGAGTCCTAGTGCTTCTGTGAGCGCACAGTGCTCCAGGCTGGATACTTTTTGACGCTTGCAGCTTCAGCTCGCGGCCTGTGCATGGCACATGGAAGGTGTGCCAGTCTGCGGCACTGCTAGAAAATTGCTGACTCGGCTGACACATGGGTGTCAAGATCGGATTCGCATTTGCTTGCAGATTGTTTTTCGCTGCTGACCTCCAGAGAGCCAAATTAGGTCAAGTACACACTTCAGCCGATCTTCAGCCCTTCAGCAATGACCGTCCGATTTCCTTGTAACTTTTCACCCACAGCATAAATAAATCAGCCGACGGAAGCACAAGGACACTTTCTTGCAGAGAGTCCTTGTCGCAGTGTCTCAGATGTGTTGAGGCCATGTTGCTTCGAGGTGCCTGCTTTCGTTTATATTAATACTCATAGTGTTGAAGATTGGGTTCTCATATTATGGCCGTTGGGCATTCTACTTGCCATTCCAGGTGCTGGTCTCGTGGCGGGCTTGGCTTCGATGCTACATGTCGCGGCTGAGCCCTTGTCGTCGTCTCAGTCGTTTTGCACGCGCTTTGAGATCATTGAAGGTTGCTCACATTTGCGAACCCAGGATACAGATCCCGCCACACATACAAAATCTGGAACTGAGCACACCGAAACCAGCCGTGCACTTACCTGTTTGCCTGCCAGCCCTGCTATGGTGCTAGCTGTACTCTTGTTGGACAGGTCACTGCAGCCCAGATGCAGGAGTTCAAGCAAGACTTCGTCGATGTGGATTTCAACAAGGAGCGACTGACGGCTCGGCTCGAGCTCTCCTGTTCTTTCCCGAGCTTCAATAAGATCAGGATGACCAGATGGACGCTCAAGAGGCGAGAACTGGACGTGCACCCATTCCCTGTGCGTTCCCAACTCCACCCATGTGACGGCTGCTGTGCATGGCAGGTTCGTGCGCACTTCAAGGGCGGGATATCTGACGTGGAGCTGTACCAATTCTTTCTAGACTCCGACAAAGCATCTAATCTGCATGTTCTTTCAAACTTCAGTCCGGGTTTCGACGTCTATCAGTCTATCGCAGCATAAACTGTCTTCATATGCCCAGGATCAGTCCGGAGACGTTTCCCTTCAAGAGTATGTGGACTATGCGTCGATGCTGAACTGATGTGGCGCATGTGCTAGACGGACGTGGGTGTCGTAAGTCGGTCGACATGCATCTGCAACCAATGCGGTTGTGGAGCGACGTTGGCAAGTGCTGGCAGCCATCTTTGCATGCCAGCATTTGCGCGGGTCTGCGCAAGCATCAGACTCACTGGATGGCAAAACCATGAAGCTCGTTAACAAGTGCCGGTGTATCATGCCACACAACAGAGTCGATTCTCCTTGTCTGCATGGTTGCTCACTGCAGCTTGTTTACGTGTCGAGTTGCGGCTCAAGACGGTTGGGCTTGACCCTGGGCACAGGCCTGGGGCATTGCCCACCAGGTTCGGAGCTATGCACTGCTTGATGCACAGCGGAGGAGCTTGAATCTGACGTCCTTATGTGCCAGGTCCGACCATGTCGAAGAAGGTCGTGACGAAGAAGAAGGCACAGCGAAGTCGAAAAGTTCCTGAGCTTTTTGGAAGATTCTGAGCTCAGGCACAGCCTCCACGATCGGCCGCAGCAGAGAACGGGGCTACACCTGTCGTCGCAGAGACCTCGGCTTGACATCTTGCTTGAAATCTACCAGTGGCTTCTGGTCTGGTAGTGAGACGAAGACGTGCGGAATGTATTGCAGAGACTTTGATCTGTTTCCGTGTCAAGGCACCGAAGGATGTTCGTGTCGCCCAACAGTTGCCCAAGCCTGAAATGCTTGTGAAGTGAAAATCAGTTGAGTTGCCAAGATGATTGTTAGCAGCCGGCAGGCGCGTGCTTGAGACCGTCCGGAGCATACTTTGCACTGCATCACATGCACCCTTGTACAACCTCACCCAGCACAGCTATCAGAGGTGGCTGCAAAGGGCGATGCTGACGAGAAAAAGCCCTGGGCCCAGTTTTGCTTTGTTTGCTCGCAGGTCAGTGCATTGCAGTGGTTGACTCAGGTATTCCCCTCGAGCAGAGAGGTACATCCAGCAGCTGTCACGTACTTAGACTTTTTGGGCAAGTGCATCGAGAATTGCAGCTAGCTGGATCTTAAGCCAATGCGGAATCATCAACCGCGGCGCAGGACCCCCTCACCACCAAACGGGCCGTTGCAGACAGCACCACTCTGCGCCCCCTCCTCTCCAAGCCAAGCAGACAGGATTTTCGACAGGCAACTCCGCCCTGGACACACTCCCCTATGCCAATTCCTGCGAAAACTGCCGATGAAGCCAGGATGTCAGGACGAACACGAAAACTCCGAAAAAACACCCACTGGTGCTGCAGTTGAGAATGATTCAGACGTGTCCACCTCTTGCCACGGACGTCAGTGCGAACTTCTCAGAGTCTCCAAGAAGACTTTGGACACACCCCCCAAGGACGAGGCATGTTGAAGTACCACTTGTTTACCTTGCAAGGGTATTCTGTCCTCGCTGCACGGAGCTTGCCTGCCAAGGCATGGTGTGCTCGACTTTTTTGAGTACTCCCGAAATGACATCGCTGTCTTGGTCCGGAAGTGTCACTACGACGAGTGTTTGCCTTAGACTGCCGGTCAGATCCAGGTGTGACAGCTTGGCAGTCCGTGGCTTTAATCAAGTGGACCTAGGAACCAGATCCAGATAGCTGTTGCCAACATCGTCGAGGCGCACCATGAAAAGTTCATGGCATGGTGAAGCTGGAAGGAAGCAGGAAGGAGCGAAGCGTGTTTGATTGCAATCCAGGACCGTTCAAACCATGGCCAAGATCAATGGGAGACAGTGGGGCGCAAGAAGCAGACGAAGGCCGGTGCACAAGAGCGCCTTCAGAGTTCCAGCAAGATGTGAAGCTTGAGTTACCCGCAGACGATCTCACATGTGCGGAAGGAGAAGAAGAAAGCCAAGGACGAGGAGGCGGAGGCAGAGGTGGATGTCAAGAGCGATCACCCTCCTGGGCATAGACAGGATCGCCATAACCTTGACCAGCAGAGTCAGAGGGTTTACATGCCCAACGCCAATCACCGCCAGGACTACGTGAGTCAAGAACAGGACGAGTGGTCAACGGTGAAGAACAAAAAGCAAGCCAAGGACTGCACTTGACAGAGAGATTGTCGAAGCCTGTTGATGCCACTGCTTGCAGCGCTATCTGTCTTGCAGGAAGAGCGCAAACTAAAGGAAGAGGAGGAGAAGAAGGAACACGACAAGAAAGAACAGTTCATCTCGCCGAAGGATGCAGACGCACATCATATGCCGGGTCTTAGTGCAGCTCAGCAGTGCTCTGGCAGGACCGAACACCCCTTGAACCTGACGAGTGGTCCACGGTAAAGAACAAGAAGCAAGTGAAGGCCCTTGGCCAAAACCAACTTGCCAACGACTGCTTTTTTTGATGTCAGTTGGCAGCCCGAGCAATTCCCTGTCGGGGCTTGCGGCCTGACATGCTGAGGAGCAGCGAAAGATCAAGGAGGAGGAAGAGAAAAAGGAGCAGGAGAAGAAAGACCAGGACGGCTGTTTGCTATCTCTAGGCAGGCGCCAGTGATGGTGGAGACTGCAGGAGCGACAGCTGAAGGAGGAGGAGAACAAGCGCCGAGAAGCCGAGAGGTCCTCCCTAAAGTTGCGACGAGCTTCATAGTCAGGTGTAGCATTGCGCAGAGAGCAGGAAAGCTGCGGCAGATGCTCGCGAAGCAGAGCTTGCCAAAGCTCGAGAAGCACCCGTGAATGGCGTAGCCGCCCCAAAGTCTCTCCCAAAGGCAGGCAAAGGCGGAGGCGGGCGTTCTGCACGCTTCAAGTTTTGGAAGTTTGCTAAGAAGCACAGCTTCAGGAGGCAAGGGGGCCGGCAAGAATGGCTTCCACCACGATACGTCCTCAGGCTACGCTGATGTTGTGGGATACAACCTCTCTAGTGCTGATGAATTCCAAACTGTCGGGACCCAGTTACTCAGAAAAGATCCCCTGTGACATGTAAGACAGCTCAGACGAATGACCTGACTGCTTGTCCCCGCACTTTCGGAAGGTTTTACATCCGACAGGGGCCGTAACAATGCCTCTCCTGAGCAAGGTGAGTACAGCTTGGCGGTATTGTGTTTGAACAGATGCAGCCGATAATGAACTGTTTCAACACTTGCCATCCAAATCAACCCACAACAAAAGGGTTTCGAGGTAGTGCAAGGTGGAAGCACTGGAAGCATCCCTAGTCACAGAGACGCTTGTGTTTTGCCTCAGCTTCGGCCCTCCCGCCGGACCCGGCCATCCTCTTTGCTGGGCCCAAGCCGGAGTCTGGAGCTAAAGAAGACAAACACATCATGCAATGTGATGCCTACCACGTCTTGTGAAAGCTATTGGCGCTAAGGCAAAACGGTGACCACAAGGAGGAGACGAAGCCGAAGGAGAAGGAGCAGGAGAAGCCGAAGCAGAAGGAGGCAGAGAAGCCCAAGGAGAAGGAGGTAGAGGAGAAGCCGAAGGAGAAGGAGCCTGCGAAAGAGGAGAAGGACACGAAAGACATGAAGGACAAGGAGGTGGACAAGGAGCGAGAGAAGATCAGGGAGAAGGATGCAGAAAAGGACAAAGAGAAGGACAAGGAGCACTGGCAAGGCGGCCAGTGGTGTGGTTCTCAGAGCAAAGCAGAATTGACCGGGGCAGAGCACCTCATCTCAGTGTGACTGAGGTGGGAAGGCTCTGGCGAGAGATGGGTGCGCCCTCGCATAGTCAGCGCGAGCTTGATTTGCAGACGTGCTTGCTCTTCGGACATGCATGTCTTGTGCAGAACAAGAGTTGGGACTGGGAGTCCTGGCGTGAAGATGATGGAGCAAAGCCTCAGGCAAGGATGGCATCCGGTGTTCATTCTCATGCCGCAGATGTGAACTTCAGGCGCCCCCGTAGCTCACAGCCGTCCTAACACACTGACCCAAAGCTAGGTCACCTCCATGTCATCTACGAATCAACGACCCGCCTTGAAAGTATTCCGTGAATCCAAGGGAGCTTTCAAGCAGGGGCCGCATCCGTCGGCATCCGTCCTCGTGTCGTTCCCGCATGTCGAAAAATTAAAAGGTCTCTGGTGATCTTGTCTTGCACGAGGGCTGTTGAGTGGCGATTCTCGCGCGTGTAAGTACCGACTCGCCTCCTCACTGTGGACCAACAGTGCACTGTGACATTTTGACACGTATCGTGTTTCGGATCACCTCTGGAAGATGAGCCTGTGGGCCCCCCTGATTACATGCCAGAATGGCCGCTGGGAGTGGAACAAGAAGTGGAACGACTGGGACAAGTCGCAACAGGCCGTCGCCTTTGCTCGCTGCTGTCTTCCCGCTCTCAGATCTATCTAGTTGTCCTCTCAGGATAGTGATGGTTGGTGGGGGAACGATTGGAAAAGAGGACGGAGCCGACGCCCTGGCCACACGGGCGCGCAGAGTCCCCTAAGCCCGAGTCTCTTGTGTTGCCAGACTGTTCGAAACAAGGTTGGTCCTGGCAGAGGAAGGACAAGGACGATGCTCGAGGCCGGCGAAGTGGAAACATGATAGATTAGGTATTCTCTCAGATGGCAGGTTGGCAAAGAAAAGAAGCGCACGGTGCGAGGGTTGACACGGGTGTGACATTGCCGTTTTAGCTAGTGCACGTGATTTCTTTCATTGCTGCCCGGTCGTGCGGCAGGTGCAAGAAGCGACAGAGCTGAGACAACAGAAAGGTCTGATAAATCCGATCAGGCCGAAACGTCTGAGAAATGATGGTGCTTGCTGCACCGCACTTCCCCGCGAGAGCTGTAATTTGCTGCGATCGCATCGGATGCCTTCACAGATAGAGCTTGAAAGGCTGGAGGCATGTCCAAGAACCGTTAGCGCACAAATGAGCGAATCAGCGTCTCAAAACAGAGCGCCCTTTTGGCATTGTTTTCGCCTGCACAGCGTCATCTTGCGGACATGGGCGCCTTGGCACATGGTCCGGGAAAGTTGGCTCGAAGATTGCCCGCCTGATAGGTTTGGGCTCTGCCCCTAGGGCAGAGGCCTGGGGCACCCTTGCCCTCAGGTGGGAGCTGAGTGGACTTTGGCCTCTGCCTGCTTCAACGTGATGCCTAGGTCTGGGTCTGGCCATGTCTAAAAAGGTCGTGACCAAGAAGAAGGTGCAGTGCTTGCGGGCCAGGGCGAAAAGTGATGGGCACATGTCAAGTCTCCTTCAGGCGCAGCCGCCGGCTGCCACGATAGAAAACGGGGCGCCACCTGCTGCCGCCGGGGTCTTTGGATTTCACTGGACGTGCAGACTCTTTGCGAGTCCCGAGGGTTGGGTCCAGAAAGTCCGTACGGAGAGGCTCCGGCCAGCAACGATGTCCGCGTTGCCCAGCAGCTTCGAGTTCTCGAAACCGCAAATACCTGAGAGAGCTCTTGCAAATGACAACTGAAGATTCTTTTCAACCTGCTCACTTGCAGGTTGCGGCAAAGGGCGATGCTGACGAAAAGACGCTGCCTTCCCAGTTTAAGTTCGGGCAGTCTGGACAGAGACGGGCACAAGCATCCACGTGAAGCTTGCTTAAGGTACTCTCCGCGAACTGAGAGGCATATCCAGCAGCTGCCGAGCACTTAATGTACTAGCAGGCGAAGTAAGATAAGCAAAGTATGCAGTGCCAGTTTCGGCTGACAGCGTCTATCTGACCTCAGGACAAAAGATAAGTGTTGCATGCTAGGCATGGTATTCAGCTTCGACCGCAGTTAACTACCGGAGTATCCGTTTGCACTACCTGCATGACGTCCATGTCCAGTGCACGCGGTTGCCAAAGCATCTCTCCCCAAAACATTAAGCGGAGCTGACGATGCGAGGCAACCATTGCCGCCGTTTCGTACTATATGCGTCCCTTTTTTCCGTTGTCGTGTCGTGCCACTGGACAAGAGCACGCCAGAAGCGTCTGGCACATCGGTCGGCTGGCTCCCTGAGCTGAGGACGGATGTCCTTGACTTTTTCGAATACTCCCGAAACGACATTGCTGCCTTAGTTCGGCGGTGTCATTACGATGAGTCGAGGCCTTACAGGCTTTACATGTCACGTGCTGTCTATTGGTGTGTCTTTTGCGCGACAACAAGGACACACTAACGAATTCAGACATTTGCAACACCGAGGCATCAAATTCAGGTAGCTGTGGCCAACATTGTCGAGGCGCTGTTGCAGCAGACTAGCTTCGCCCTGTTCGCCAGCATTTGCCATGCGCTCTTGACTGGACGTCGGTGGCATCTTGCCAACGTGCAATCATATGGAGCGATCGTCCGTTTCTCCAGAGCACTTGTCGTCATCGGACCAATTTCTGAAGCACCGTCTACATGCTTTGTTTGTTTCAAGGGTGCAGCCAGTGTGTGTTTGTCTTCATTCACGTGAATTTGTTCCCGTCTTTTTGCTGGCCGTTGTGCTGCTCTCAGCTTTCCGGACCAAATTCTCGACCAGACTCTGCATCATCTGTTCCTGTTCGTGACATCCGGTGATAGAATGAGCGGCAACGCCAGCATTTAATGGCGTTGATCCTGCCGCGACAGGATCGTGCAAACCACGAGCAAGAAGAGTGGGGCACAGTGAAAAACAAAAAGCAAGCCAAGGCAGGGATTGAAGTCGCTGGGTCGACAATGTTGGCATACACCTCCTCATGCAGGAGGAGCGAAAACTTAAGGAAGAAGAGGACAAGAAAGAGCAAGACAAGTTCTCAGAAGGTCTCAGAAGCTTGCGCTTGCCCAGCCAACCAGCATGTAGCTTGCACCAGCAATTGAGAGACCCAAGGAACGTCTTGAGAAAGAGCAGGAGAAGCAGCGCCGCGAAGCGGAGAGGCACAGACTGTTAACCGTTTGCTGTTAGCACTCCGAAGCCACAAGATGTTCCCTGATGCATGAGCTGTAGATGCATGAGCTGCTATCCGCCTCATGTCAGGAAGGCAGCCAAAGAAGCTAGAGAAGCTGAGCGTCCCTGTCCCAGCATGGAGAGCAAGTCTCAGAAAAGTGACTCCGTGAAGATGCATCCGATTTGCAATAACTGCAAGGCGCAAAGCGTGGAGGCGCAGCTGATCGTCAGTGCACGCGCTGAGCTATGTGAGGTTGTGATGCCGATGCCGGGCGCGTGTCAGGCAAAGGCGGCAAAAATGGTACCGAGCCAGAAATGCCAGCAGGCCTGCTTGTGCTCGTGATCGCTTGTTTGCTGGAGAAATGTCGTGCTAAAGCTCTTCTTCGCCAGCTTCCCTGCCACCCGATCCCGCGATCCTCTTTGCTGGGACGAAGTCTCGGACTCGGTTGCGCACCTCATTTCATGAAGGGAGCCTGCTGCCTAACAGTTACGCCTAAGCATCGTGCTACAGCATGGCGGTGCCTGCGTGAAAGTCACGGCAAGCTGTGAAAGCTTTCCTGAACAAGTCGCATAATCCAGATGTCTAGATGCTAGCTGCTGGATGGTCGCACTTGCCTGTCAGTTGAAGGCAGAGCAGCGATGATCAAGAGTGGCAGGGTGGTGGACAATGGCAGTTTGCCTCAGCTTTCTCCAGTGCGTCCAGCTGTCGGGGCGGCGGCATCGCCTTAGCCGAGGTGGGAAAGCGGCGGCAACGCATCATGGGTGCGCCTGCATATTTCTCCTTGCAACATGCGATCAGCACCTCATGCTTGGCTGCAGAACAGCAAGAGCTGGGAGTGGGAGTCCTGGCGAGACGACTGGAACAGCTCGAAAGGGCAGGCCGTGGGCAACAGCACCTTGTCTACTCATGAAGCTACGGCAGAACATGCAGGCCGAAGATGGCTGGTGGGGCGGCCAGTGGGAAAAGGCGGGCAGAAACGAAGCTGTGACACAGCATCGAATGCTTGCAGCTGGGATCCAACAGACAAGGCTGGCAGCCGCAGAAAAGGCTACAAGGCAAGCCAGCAAGAACCCGCCCTGCAAATGTTAGCTTCTTGCGATGTGTGCAGTGCAGGACAAGAAAGAGCCGGTAGCCGAGGAGGCGTGGCATTGTCGTCTAGCGACGTGCGGCCGCGTGTCTAAACTCAGCTTGTGCGGCAGCTCAGCTCCCAACGTTCTAAGGACGATGACGGAGAAGGTGTTCTATGGGACATGATGCAATCTCAGCTCACCCTTGCAAGCAGGCAAACTGTAACCTTACATTCATGATGCAGCCCGCTGTCATTGCCACAAGGCCAGACACTTCCGCGCAGCCAGATGGAGAGGCGGTGCACCCTCTCTCGAATATGATCGAAAACGCTTCTGTGCATCAGGGTGGCCTGGATCAGTGGACACTGGGCCACCTTCCGGTGCACGAGCGGATGATGGAGGGCGAACAGACATTGGGCATGCCAAAGGCTCCCCATGCATTTTTATTCTCTGGAATCAACCGCGACGGAGCGGATCCCTTCAGGCTTTGCCGGAAAATGCTCTAACTTTGGAGGAGCTGGAGTCACGGTCTTAGCACATCTTCGCACAGCCGAGAGCATCCAGGTCAGTATGTAGCACTGGCAGGCGCGATCACTTGGCGGCGCCGGCAGCGCCGCCTGTGGTGCCTGTACGGATCTCAAGTTCATGAAATGGTTGGCTGCACCTAGATGTTTTCAGAAGAGGCAGGAAAGAGCGCAAAAGCGACATGTAACACAGGCTCCTCCGATGCCACAGGCATCTCCGCAAGTTTCGGCTGCGAGCCTAGTTTCCGAAAGCTACAGTGGCTGAGAGATTGAGATGGTCGCGGCCCTGCATGCAAGGCTCCGATGCCGAACGTGGCACCACCCACTACGAAGCCGCTACTCGACAGCCTGCCACCGCAGCAGGACGACGTAATGCCGTGACACTTTCGGACTTGATTGGTGGATGAACTTTGGAGGTTTGTCAGTGTTTGCAAGAACTAGCATCAGGCTCTTGACTGTATTCTAGCGCAATATGAGCTCGAAGGTCTTGACTTGTGCACTTGTCCCCTCCTCCGCCTTCTTCTTCTCCCCGGTCATGTCAGCTGTCCACGTTCTCCTTTGCTTGCGAATGCAAAGTTCCCCACATTTAGTCGTCACATGAGAAGGCTTGACATCACGCGCCTTCGGTATTCTTCGGTCAGTATCACCACCAAGAGCATAACCACCATCTGCTGTGTCTTCGAGCGCCGGGGGCCATGTCGGGGCCAGACGTCACTTTGGAGTTCTTCCGCCACCAACCCTCAAGTCGAGTAGATCTTGAAGCCTTTGCAGCGAAAACTTGACATAAAGGCAACAGGTGGACCTGCAAGCCAGCGGACTCGAGAAGTAGCTATAAAGATACAGGCACAGTTCGGGCATGAAGATGTGGTGCTAAATCCGCCTGCTGCGGGACCCCGTAACAATTCCAGGACATCCTTGCCGCGCTTGGCAGCCAACCAGTTGCCCCGCCCTCGCCGGGGCGAAGCATTGGGGGGATCATTTCTACATGTATCCGCGTCTTGACTGTAGGTGTCGCCCGGCTCTGTGCCCGTTGCAGATGACAGAGGGGACAGACAGGACCGTGGCGAAAAAGGCTGGGCACTCGAGTTGAGTTGGGACGACGTAGGAAGTTTTGTGAATTTAGTTCTGACAGCTACTGCAGGTCGCGGGAAAGGGGGCAAGAAGGGAAAAGGCTGGTACTTGGACGTCTAGGTGTTTGTCTGTCCGTGAGTCGCTGCCCTGTCAGGTGAACGAGACCGAACAGAGGGCGAGAAGGCTCCTGATCTTCTAGCAATTTGTAACTCCGACAGCGGGGACTCGGAGTGATCACAACGAGTGGTGTCAGGAGCGTCTAGAGCGAATCGATCGCTCCGACGATCCTCGCCGCCAAGCGGTGGAGCAGGTGAAGATCGCATGAGCAGGGCGTCAAGAGGCTCTTCTGAAGCAGTCTGCATGCAGGTCGGTGAGGTGGTCACCGTGCGGAAACATAGCTCGATGGGCTGCGCGGTAGTCTCGATGACAGATGTCAGAGTGAGACAGGCGAAGCTTCAATGCAAGTATGTATGACAGTGAAACAAAGCTCTTCGATTGGCATCCTCCGCATTTCAAGCCTGCCACCTTCTGCAGGCCATAGTGGAAGAGGGCAACGAGTGCGTCATCAATGGAATCAAGGTCCAAATCAAGCCGCACACGAACAAGGACCAACATGACATGAGCAACTTGCAATGCAGTCTTGCTTCTTGAGAGCTCATGCTGCTTCTGCACTTGTTTTCGCTTGACATGTGCTTGGAGAGCATGTGTTGCATCGGCATCATGCGAGAGGGACGGGCGTCTTTCAACTCGGTTGTCCATCCCACCACAACTTTAAGGCTTTGTGAGAAGAGATATCGGCAATCGTGGCTTCCAGCCTGCTTGTGGTCCGGCACGCCAATGCCAGTGCTGCATGTTGGCATCCAGAGTTCGTTTTGCAGGAGACCAAGGAAGAGGTACTTACAGACTTGTTCGTGGCCTGGGGAAGACAGGTTGGGCGAAGAAGTTCAGTATGAGTGCAGTGGGAAGGCAGTGCGAGTGTGTGGCTGGTGAGGCGGAGAAGCAGAATCCGCTGTCAGAGCAGACAATTGCTAAGTCCAGATCCTAGTCCTAGTTCCGGTCGACGGCAGGACCCCTGAGCCTGAACTGTTGCGGGCAAACTAAGGTACTTCGACACCAGGCACAAAGAAATAACCGGCGGATGGAAGGCAGCCGAAGAGGACAGCCATGGTGATGCATGGTCCAGTTGAAGGATGTGATCGCGACGGAGAGCAAAAGCTCAGGAGAAGCTCCGCGCAGAAGAGCAGGAGCGTCGGCAGCAGGAGCAAGTCCTCAGAGAGAGGACGGAGCAGCCGGGCAGCCCAGATCGGCAGTTGCGGATTCTGCAGCTCCTGTCCTGTTTCGCAGTCTCGGATCGTAAGGCGACGGCGCTACGAAGAACAGCAAGAGTCTTTCTATCACGCTTTCCCGAGGGTCTTGCGGCCGGGGTGGTGATGCTGTACTAGTCGCAGTGATTTGTCGCACACCCGTGCCAGGCAACTCCGCCGGCAGCAGGAGGCAAGCGCGGGGACAGAATCGATAAACAGAGGATTGTGGCCAGTGCTGTGATGGGAGTCTCGGTCGGCTAGGACACAATGTGACATGGCCTTCAATTGCGTTTTTGTTGCGGAAAGTTCTACGTGTGCACATATGTGCAACTGCTTGATCGAAGGGGCGTGCGACGCGCCCTGCATGCTGAAAGCTTGGAACAACGTGCAGGCAGAGAGCCAGAGCAAGTTCAAGGAGCAGGTGCATCGGCTGTGCACCGATCCCCGTGTAGCCCGTTCGATTTCCATATCGGTGTTGCTGAGGCTGAGGAGCAACAGAGACAGCAGCAGCAGAAATGGATCCGAGATCAATGGATGGCGGCCCAGGTGCAGTTCCTCTGTGATATTTTTGTTTGTTTACGCAATATGGAGCTTTCCAGCATTGGAATGGCGCTTCCATGGAGGCCCAGCAAGCCGGCCGCACCATGTCAGCCGCGGATCCGTTGGATTCCGAGTGTTTTTGTAAGTGGTTTTGCATGGCACCACGTACCGATTTTTTCCCAGAAACAGGGATCCATATTTTCCCTCGGATCGCTTAAAATGCTGCAGCGATTCACGACGGCTGGTGGAGAAGAGGGGCATCAGGTGCCAGGCGACTCTGTGCGGCATTCCGCATCAGAGTGGAGCACGGCCCCATCCATTGCGGTGCTCTCGCGGCATCGCTTGTGTCTGCATCACCGGGTTGCCACTCTGAAACACGTTGTGGGCCCCCCTAGACCTGGAGCCTCAGTACAGCAAGTTTTGAGATCACGCGCCAGCCCCAAATGCTTGCCTGTAAAGGCCCGACACAGGCCCGAATGATGCCGCTCATGATCAGCCCTCTCTCCCACCCCCAAATGATCCAGCTGAGTGCAAAAGCTACAGCTTGTTGATGTGCTAACAAGAGCCGACGCTGCTTGCTGCCAGAAAGCAGCCAAGCCTTCCCAAGTCCAGCAGCATGAAACCACTCGACTCTCAAACCTTCCCTCAACGAAGGGATCCAATGAAGCGACTCAGGGACTTCGCTCCCGTCTGAAATGCAAGATGAGGGCGAGGCACTGTGTAAGTTACTGTGCGGACACTCCGACAGAGGAAAAGTCTGAGGGATAGCCATCACAAGAGCAGCAGCTGCCCTGTCCATGATTCAACCTCATGGGCTTCTTTTGCAGACATTGTGCAAGTCTGAGGCAAGCACAAGCAATGCAATGGGCGGCTGGCAATAGCCAATGGATGCAGATGTATGCTGTGGACCTGGCGACATTGGCCCCCTGCACCACACGAGAAGTTCTCTGCAGAGTTTGCAGTCTGTGCTTTTGCGTGTGTGCTTTTGTGCGTGTGTGTGTGTGAGTGTGCGTCTGCTCAGTGGCATGCATGAGCTTCGTTGCGCAACTGCCAGAACTGGACCTCGCAGATGCAGCAGCAACAGCAGCAACAGCATCAGCAGCGAAACCTACAGATGCAGGGGATGGCTGGCCAGGAGCGAAGTGCTGGGAGTGCTGTAAGTGTTGAAGTTGCAGAAGTAGAAGGTGAAGTCTGTGGCCCTCTGCGAGGAAGGCGTTGACATGCGCTACTGGGCGGCGCAGTGAGCCTGCTGTGCACAGTTCGTGGATGCTGAACTTCCTTATCACGACAGTTCTATCTGAGCACAACATGCTTGAGCAGAGCAGGGAGAGTGGTCATGCAGCGTTTGCTGTCCAGCTGTGAAGCCTGTCGTTCCGTGGGCGAGCCCTGCGTGACACTGCCCCGCAGATTCGTCCCGCACGTCTCTCGCGACAAGGCTCGCGTCGCTCCCATCCTGCATCATCCCGCGTCCCGCTCATGCTCGATGGCGTGCTTGTGTTATTTCGAGTTTCGGTTCGGTCCGTGCCAGCGTCACTCAAGGTCTGCTGTCACACAGGGTCTTGTAGCAGACAGCCGCTGCTGTAAGTGTTCTCTGATTTAAATTGCGCTTGCCTCGCTTGCATGCTTCCCCGCATCCTAAGCGTTCCTGCCCCACTTCCCCCCCGCTGTCTCCGGATCCTGGCCCTGTCCGGGGTCCGGTAAGGGGAGTCTACGTGCATGACCGAGGAGCGCATCGCCAATCGATTCGGCTTTGAATCGTGATGCTTAGTCGCTGAAGTCTTGCGAGAGCTCAGATACCTGGACAGGGATGGTAAAGCAGCTTTTCTGAGACGAGCGACCGATGTCATGCTCTTGCACAGCGCCCGCATGTCTGCCCCATCGCCTGACTTCCCTCTTGGAGCAGCGCACTCTGCAAGGCCACAGGTCCCATGACCTCCCCTTTCCAAGTGTTCGGAATCAGGCCTTAGCTGACGTCTGTTTGCTCATCGGAGGACAGACAGAGGTCAAAGGAGCAAAGCGGGGGAATAGTTGCATCACGAGTACAGGTACATGGACCAGCGAGGCCAGAATGCTTATGCTGGGATCTCGGTTTGATCTCCTGACTCCTGGACTCGACATCTGCTTGTGTCAGACATGACGAATCAGGCGCAAGCTTCCCAGCAAGCGGCTGTCCAGGGCGGGTGGCATGCTTAGCACAGCAGGTCTCGAGTATCGATGTGCAGGGCAAGTAGGTCGTAGAAGGTTCGCAAGACTTTCCGAAATCCATCCCATCAGTCGAAGCTTCGCAGTACTGTCTACAGAGGTATCCAGGCCAGCAAGCCTTCAACTATGGTGCAGCTGCTGCCTATGCTCGTGGTGAGCGCATTTGAGCCTTTCGATCCCAGAGCAACAAGGCTTGTGGGTGTCTCGGTATCTTCTTCAGGTTCGGCACCGTCCGACAGGCGCCACCGATCAGTAAGCAGAATTCGTAGCATACTCAGATGCCACCGTGTCGAGCCTGCCTTTTCAGCCAAGCTCCGTAGGTTAGCGACAGCTGCGCCTCTTTTGGCGCCAGACCAGCATCTGCTGGGTAGACTCATCTTATTTGATGTTCATTTCAACAGTCACGTCCTTATTGGCAGTCTTGCAAGAACAGTGCTATTGGCTAGCAGGCAACTCTCGATCGGATGCTAAGCAAGGAATGTGTTGGGATTCTAGTGCAGAGGCTTCGCGCAAGCGTCGTCACGGCAAGTCCCACAGTGTTGCAACCCGTCGCAATGTTTATGTCTCCATGTGGGCACCACGTTCAGTGCCTGAAAGTAGATCGGCCCCGGTGTAACAAGAATTTTGCCTTGGTCTCACTCGCAAAAAGGATTCTTGTACGTGGACTTCTTGCCACCGGCATGTGCTCGTCTTGAGCTGACGCGTGACCTGCCATGCTGGACTCAGCTTCATCCACTTGCTCGGCCCGACTCCCTCGTAGAAATCTGCCCTTGAATTTAGTGAGCCGGCCGGGCGGCGCAAGGCCAGGACCCGGCTACTTTCTCCTTCGGGCGTGGTAAGTCATGAAGACTCCAGCCGACATGGGCATCTTGCTGGCAGGCCGTGCAGCCATGGAGGGCCAAGGCCCGTGGCCCGTTGCGAGCTGTTTGCTGCTCGGCATTGAAGTGCCACGCTGTCACAGGTGCCGCTCCCTTTGATACCCCTCCACCACCATCCGGCCTGGGCAACTTCAAAGGAGTAATGTTATGCCGCGCTCTCGATTGCTTCTTGGGCGAGGGGATGCGACAACAATGAAGTCAATGCTACGGCTGCGAGGTAATCGGCCAACCGATGAAGTCAAGGCTGTGGCCGAGGTTCCCATGCCTTTTAGGCCGGGGTGCAGGCTGAAAGCTTCTTCACGTGGGTCATGAAAAAGCTTTGGCCTGTTCAGGTCAGCGGTTGCCTCAAACTCGGAGGTGGGCCTAAGGCCGTTGAGGTGCTCTCCTCAGCAAATTGGGCCACTTGCTGCGAGCATGAACCAGAAGCCCTTGCATGGCCAACCAGTTACAGCCGAGATATGGAATATCCTGAACACAATACCACAGGAACTACGAGCCGACCGTGAAGAAGAGGGGCCCCAGCGCTGCTCTTCGAAGACACGTGCTGCTGGACTCGGTTTCCTTGCAGCATGCCTTGCAGAGCCAGAGCTTTGTTAGGCCAATGTTCCTCTGAGGCGATGGCTCCGGGAGTTGCAAGAGCAAATGAGGGAAGACCGCAACCAGGTCGGGGTTCTACACACATTCTGCAGCGACTTCATGCGCGGCGACCGGCAGGTGGAGCAAGAAGAGCAGGACGAAGAAGCCAAGAGGATAAAAATGAAAGCAGCCTTTGACAAGTGCGCCTGCCCTGCTGCAACGGGTGAGTCCCACGGTTCTGCTGAGCAAGGCAGAGACAAGCGGTGCGTGGTTTGATGAAAGAGCGACACGACAAGTTGAAGGAGGACACCACGGTACGACTTTGGGACATGACAGTCAGGTATGTCAATGGTGATGGAGTAGAGCAGAGCGAATTGATAGACCTTGGAGGAGGAAGCTACAGCCAAAGCTGACAAAACGGCCAAGCCGAGTTTTGCAGCCGCCGATGAGGGCAATGTGCCGGCGAAGGCGACTCAGCTCTCCCTTCGGCTTGTCCCCTCATATCGTCGTCTATGCATATTATCATATAGCGACAAAGATACATGTACATGCATGCACAAATACTTCTGTATTATATGATATATGTAGTATATACATATACTACATATACAGTGTGTGTGTATATGTACATTTACATTACACAGTGCATGAACGATATAGATGCAGTCAGAGAGAATGGATGAGCTCATGACTGAACCATTGAGTGAATAGATAACGGCATAAAGACGAACAAGTAAATACGTATGTACACACACACTCTCTATGTCTATATCTATACCTATATCTGTATATATATATATGTTTATGTGCACATTTGGGTATACATACATATATATATATATATTTATGCTCGCGGCCCCCTTCGTGGTTCTTGGGGCATGGGGCGCACGAAACACTGTAATGCTCAGAATTTTTGAGCACTACGGTGTTTCGTGCGTTTCAGGGCTTGGAACAGTTGATTTTTAGCACTGCAGTGTTTCGTGGCCTGAACATCACAAAGCACTGTAAAGCTCAAAAAAAACAACCTTTCACAGCCTCCAAGCTCACAAAACTTGAGCACAGCAGTGTTTCGTGGCCCGAACCTCACAAAACACTGTAATGCTCACGGTTCACCTTCACTCCCCGAGATTATCCTCGTGAGGCGCAGGGTGCAAAACCGCTCTGGGCGATGACTCCGCAGGTGCCCTTGCAGCTGTTATGCATCTTGGCAGCTAGCAGCCGATTGGATTGAACCAGAGGAGAAGGACAAGTTTGAGGAGGAGGAGTTCGACGACCTTATCAACTTCGTTGAGGGTTTGAACTTCGACAAATATGCGTGTGCCTCAGCCTGCCGTCCCCACTTAGCTGCTACGAGCAGGACCTGGGCTCTAGCCAAACTGGGATAACAAGGTCGGAGATCTCGAGTTTCGACAGGCCCTGGGTGCCCGAGCCTTGTTTGCTCTCTCCTCCGACACACGATTGATACGAGGCAAGCTGACTCTTGACTTCTTACTTTGCAAAGGCGCTCAAAGACCGCACCGGGAAGTTGAAGAAGGAACAAGAAGCGCACTTCGGCAGAAACTGTGTGCCTGCGCTCGACGATGTGAAGCCTTCGTGGAGACGGCTGGTTTGTTTCGCTCAGTGGACGCTCCCTTGGTGTGCGAGGTTCAAGGATGAGCTTCTTGCAAGCTTCAACGCAAGCCTCGACGACGAAGACTACGAGGTGCTATCCTCTGCCTTGGGTCGTATCGGGGACGAGAAGGATCTGTCGTCGAGTGTTCAAGTGTGGGCCTAATCTGAGCCGTGTTAGTCGTTAGGTTGCAGGAGTTCGGGATCGAGAGAGCTAGCTGAGAATCTTCTCAAAGTAAACGTAAAGGGAAGTCCTGAGTTGCGCCAGTGTCTGACGACAAGCATGTTGCTCGTCCTCGTCCTGTTTAGGAAAGCATTTTGGCTGTGCACTTGAACTGAAGGAAGCAAGAACTTGCTTCCTGGTGATATCTGGGCGTCTCCTGGTGGTCTCTGGATGGCCTCCTGTGGTTTCCTGGTGGTCATCCCCCTGGTCGTCCTCGTGGCCCTGGTCGTTTTGGTCGTTGTGGTCGTGGTCGTCGTAGTCGTCATGGTGCTCATTGACTGTTTGGGAATCTACGCTGGAAGAATACATATGGACATCGTAGGCGCAGGACCCTGGTCCCGTGGACAGAGCTTGAAGAAGTGTTCTAAGTTTGATCGCAAACAGCGGCAAGACAGCGCAACATCAGCAGCTCAGAAAGAGCCTCTGAGCTCATGATATTGCGTTGTCTTTCTGCATCGTCTCGTCTCGGTCCTGTATTTTTGCAGCATGTCCTCTTTCTGTGCTCCTCTCTTTGATCTCCGAGCTGCTGCACGCTGGCTCATTTGCCTGGTGGTACGATCATGTTCAACCCTAGCCCAATCTACTTTGCGAGCCCCTCATGTGAACATCGAGATGTGTAGACTAGATCGCACACAGGAGTCTCGATACTTCAATGGTTTAAGGCTTTCCGTTTCAGCAACAAGCTGCCAGCAACTATGGAGAATCGGAAAGCATGTGACATCACGCAGTGATGTATGCTGCTACATACAGGATGGTATAGCGACGTGAGGAAGGCTGTTGTGCTTACGCGAGATGATCCGTCGATCTAACAAAGACAAGGTCTGATGGCGAACACATGCGCACTGTGACCACAATGTTGCGAAACAGCACGCAGAACACTGCAGCACAAGGTACCAGTGCAACGCAGCAAGGCCTGCTCTGGGTTGGCCGGACAAACTGCTGCTGCTTTTTCGAATTGTGTTTACCAACAGGAGATCGTGGTGCCAGTGCTTGTCCGGCGGTCATGCACATCTCGCTGCGGCATATCTTGATGCGTTCCAGAATGCTGCAGCTTGCCTTTTTGGCGTATTTCTTTCCTCGTTTTGAAGCTCTATGTATCTTCCACAGCTGACCATGCCAACTTCGCTGGCATCGACATAGCTCGGCCAGGAAAGCACAGCCGCCGGAAGCTCAAAGTTAGAGGCCTCTGTTCCGCTCTCATCTCATGCGTCAGATGTTGCAAATAATTTCGTGTATTTTGAATTATTCGAGCTTCATTCTGCCACTGGGAAGCAGGTGCTTGGATCTCAGCTGCTCTGCAATTACATCAAACTTGCAGGACGGCGTTGATGGGCAGAGCCTCTTGGGGGACCTTCGCAGCGAGTACAGCGTTGCCTCTAGCCGCAGGTCAAGGACAGGCAAAGACACGACGTTTGAGATGATTTACTTGGACTGTGCACGTGGGTTTCGGTCATGTGGGAATCACAGGAATAAGGAAGCCCGTGACAATGGTCAAAGGGAATGGGCAGCTGTCTGAGACACATGGGACATGGGCAGTTCACATGCGAGAGTTAGACGTGGTTTTGCCAGCTGAGGATAGCTCCACTGCTGCTGGGGAGGCTTGGTAAGCCAGGTGTTCTGATCTTGTGAAAGGCATTTCTGAACAGTGACTGACAGTGTTGCCACTGGTTCAGCATCCTGAAGACGAGACAGACTGGAGTGCTGACACAACTATTCAGGCTAGGCTGCCGGAGGCTGCAGTTTGCACGTCTGCGCTGCAGGAGCGGCCTGCTGTTGACCCAGAGGTCAAGGACATGGCTGAGGCAGGGAGTACACCATCATACAGGGAAGACACCAATCCGCTAATGTTGGAATGAGTCAGGCGGTACTGGAGCAGAACCCCAAGTTCCGGGCCATTCACTCTAAGGACTCCGTCCAAAAGATCATAGAGAAGGCGGGCCACAGAGATGTGGTAATATGGCTGCGAACGTAAGTACCATTGGCAGGTGCGCGCTGATCCGGTGGTCGACATGCCTTTGGTCTGGCACCTACATGCAAACCACGGAAGAGTTCGAAGCAGCACGTGGGCCAGAACGTCGCGTGACAGATCTGTTGTTGCTCAGGCAGACCACATGCGGCTCGAGGGCTGGGGTCCTCAGTGCAGCTGTCAGATGAGGGCAGTCAGAGCTCGTCAATCCGAGGCCCGTGCCCGGTTCCTGTCATCACCGCCTCATCAGACACGCAAAATCGGCTTCACAAGCCGGCGAAGATCTCAGATGCCTTCGACCATGGGACTCTTTTGCGTGACCTGGCTTGTAGGTTGATCCATCAATGCTTCCTTATCTGTACCGCTCACCTGCCATATGAGTTCAGGCAGGACTCGTGGCTTAGATTTACATCATGGTTAACTTTTTATTAGGACTGAAGCTCGCCGGTTGGAGGTATGGCAACCGCCAGCTGCCGCGCACGAAGTGTGACCACCCTCAGTGCTGTGGTTTTCGTGTCCGTCGTGTACTGCAGCTGCAAGTGTCTAGTGGCAGCCTCACACCTCTTCGGTCTTTGGCTGTCCAGACATGAGGCATGGCAGCTGCAGAGAGCCGTTCTTTCAAAGAACGGCTGCACGTGCAAACAATCGCACAAGCACCCGCCAGTTCATGATCGCCTGTTGATGGCAATAAGAACGATCGTCGCAGATCATAAGCTGAAATCATGAGTGTGTTTGCCTCGTTGCAATGCATGAAGGTGGTGCTTCAATTACCCGCTTTGTGCTCTGCAGAGCCCGCGGCTGTTTCACCTGGGGTTGATCCGTGGCAAGCAGGAACTGTTGGAGCAAGTGAGAAGCGGAATCTCGGCCCCCAAACCCATTCAAGGAGAGCCCCCCACCACAGTATGTTTGCAAGTTCGCCGAACTGTGTGAACTCATGCTTTGGTGGCCTTGTATCACAACAGAAAAAGAATCGACGTGACCTGATGCCAGTGCAAATCCGCATTGGGATCTCCTGTCTATGGGGACTTTGGGCTTTGCTCCTCTAGGACCTGTAGATGTTTCAGGGTACGTACAAGGAGTGACATGCCCATGAGCGTGTGCCACTTATTGAGATGCAGTCTCTGTAATGTCCTGTGTGTGTGGGCTTGACGGCGGTTGAGAGATGCTGCACTGGTTACACTCAGTCGAATCTCATTTCGATTGATGCGGTTGGCTCCATGCAGTAATCTGCCCGACTTTCGAATTCAGACGGC
Source organism: Symbiodinium sp. CCMP2592 (assembly GCA_905221615.1). Lineage (NCBI taxonomy): Eukaryota > Dinophyceae > Suessiales > Symbiodiniaceae > Symbiodinium > Symbiodinium sp. CCMP2592. The sequence goes on from CAJNDT010003746.1 coordinate 498,893, forward strand.
CTGGCGTTCAAGGCGAGACTCTGTCTACCTGTGCTGACTTTCTTCCTCCCTGCATGCAGCTTTTCCGACACGTTTTGCAGCCGACCTTGGCGCTGACTTCCGGGTCACTCGATTTATCGTGCCTGCAGGCCGTGCAGCCATGGAGGGCCCAGGCTGGATGCCCATCTTTATGCTGGCTGTTGGAGTGAGTGTCAAGCCAAGCAATCACAGGTGCCGCTCCCTTCGATGCCCCGCCACCGCCATCCGGCCTCGGCAACTTCAAGGGAGTGATGTTATGCGGCATTCTCAGTGCACCCTGGGCGAGATGCGACAAAAGTGAAGTCTGTGACGCGGCTGCAAGGCAACCGCCCAAGCGATGAAGTCAAGGCTGTGGCCGAAGATCCTATGCCATTTAGGCCGGGGTGCAGGCTGAAAGCTTCTTCACGTGGGTCATGAAAAGCTTTGGCCTGTTCAGGTCAGCGGTTGCCTCAAACTCGGAGGTGGGCCTAAGGCCGTTGAGGTGCTCTCCTCAGCAAATTGGGCCACTTGCTGCGAGCACGAACCAGAAGCCCTTGCATGGCCAACCAGTTACAGCCGAGATATGGAATATCCTGAACACAATACGACAGGAACTACGAGCCGACCGTGAAGAAGAGGGGCCCCAGCGCTGCTCTTCGAAGACACGTGCTGCTGGACTCGGTTTCCTTGCAGCATGCCTTGCAGAGCCAGAGCTTTGTTAGGCCAATGTTCCTCTGAGGCGATGGCTCCGGGAGTTGCAAGAGCAAATGAGGGAAGACCGCAACCAGGCCATGGTCGCTGGTTTCGCGTTTCACGCTGAAGTTTGCTGGACGAGATGCAATCTTTCTCCTGCAGGCCGAGCAAGGAGAGCAGGATGAAGTCGCCAAGAGGATAAAGCTCAAAACCGCCTTTGACAAGTGCTCCGCCTGCCTGGCAGTCACGCTTGAATCCGAATCTGGCCCAGCAAGGCACCGAGAAGCGGTGCGGGGAATGATGCAAGAGCGAAGCGACAAGCGAAGGGAGGACGGTTTCGTCTTTCTTTTCCGTGTTGAAGAACCGTAAAGTGTTGAGATTGAACGGACTGCGATGGGTGCTCTGGTACTCGTAGAGGAGGAAGCTGCAACCAAAGCTGAGAAAGCGGCCAAGGCAGAGGCAGGAGCCTCCGAAACCTCCGCAACAAAAGAAGTGTTCTTCATGAAACCGAAAAGTCGTAGATCGCAGGCCAAGGCAGCTGCGCAGTCCGCACAGCATGGAGCTTAACTGAGCTGCCTCAGCTGGGCTCAGTCTGGTACCGAGCTGCAACTGTCTGAGTGCTCTCAGGCCAGCACTCACCGAGATTGCGCGGGCTGCGGCAGCAGCTGTTGAGGGCAAGGTGCCCGCGAAGGCCCACAACTGTGTGGGGCCGGCCGTCTCCACGTCCTCCCTGGAGATTTTCGCGAGGCGCAGAGTGCAAAGCCGCTTTGGGCGATGACTGCGCAGGCACTTCGGGGAGCAGATGCGCAGTTTGGCTCTGACAGTGCAGTGAAGACCCAGGAGAAGGAGAAGTTTGAGGAAGAGGAGGCCGACAACCTCATCAACTTCGCCGAGGGTTTGGACTTCGACGAATATGTGGGCGCCCCTGATCGTCGTAAGCAGTACTAGCACATTTCCTTGCGGCCACCTAGCTCCGAAAGTCGGATCCTGGAGCCTCCCGGGGAAGCGGACCCGGTCATTCGTGCACGCTTTGCTGTACGTCATGAGAACTGGGCAGACTGGGCTCCAAGGTTGCAGATCTGGAGTTTCGACAAGCTCTGGGTGCTCGAGCCTTGGGTACTCGTGCTCTTCTGCCAAAGTGAACATGCTTCGTTCGTGCTCGTGCCGTGTGCTTGCTATCACACCTTGCAACTATTGTATAAGCCCAGCGCAGCTTACACCGCGAGGTGCCGAACAGGAAGAACCGTAAGTGCAGGCCGGCAAGCGGACACTCGAGTGAAGCGGTATCGACTTCCGGCCTCCAGGGACTCCTGGGTGTTTGCGAGACCGCGCCAGCTCACCGGCCACAGCACACTGCGTTCCACGAGCATTCGTCAGCCACACACACAGGAGGGTTCAAGAAGTCCAGGAAGAGCCTTCGGCAGTATTCACGCACTAAGCACTGCTCCAAGCCGTTGAGTGGCAAACCTGGGCAACCGGACCCAGAAAGAAGTCATCCTCATGTCCGAGAATACAGATTTAAGTGCAGCTTGTCCTGGTTGGGGCGAGGAAGATGGTAAACTTCATCCCGAGCAGCTTCCAACTTGAAGCCACCTGCACCCTGCACCAACGTCAGTACACCTGCCAACGACCATGCAGGCGACTTCTGTTTGCAAAAGCCTGTCTCGCCAAGGCACTCAAAGATCGCGCAGGAAAGCTGATGAAAGAACAAGAAGCGTCCTCCGACAGCAGTTACGCCCGCCCCGTCCGACATGTGTTTTAGTCGGGTCCCTTCGTTGGACCCTCCTCTTGAAGGTTTAAAGATGAGCTCCTCGCAAGCTTCGCGGAAGAGTACGAGGTACGCCGCTGTTTGGGGCCAGCTGCAGAGCTTTTGTTTTTTAAGGCCCAAGGCCCCGGAGCGATGTTGGCTGAAAGCTGGGGCACTGCCGTTTTCTGAGATCGCTGCTGAACACCCCTTCAGACCAGACGTTTCATAGCTCATATACAGACTAGACTGACTAGTGAATAGACTGTATGCGCCCGTCGACATGAAGTCAACTGGAGAGCTCGGCCAGGAAAGCACGGCCGCAGGAAGCTCCAAGGCGGAGGCGGTCGTTATTTGGGACAGATTGTTCGTCTTGCTCTGCGAACCCGGAACCCTCTTCTCACATCTGAACTTGCTGCACGCGGATGGTCTGAGCCCATCGCTTTGCGATTTTGGCTTGAAGGATGGCGTGGATGGGCAGAGCCTTTTGGGGGACCACCGCAGCGAGTACAGCGTGGCCTCCAGCCGCAGGTCGAGGCCACATGAAGCTGCTGTCGTTCGTAGTTGTGTTTCCTGGCTCGTGGCCGAAAGGAGAAAAGAAGTCCAGGAACATGGCCAAAAAGACTGGGCAGCTGCCCGAGACGTGCAGCCACGAATGGACGTGGAAAGTCAAGATTTCCTGTGACTGAGGACAGCTCCACAGCTGCTGGGGAGGCGCCGAAATTGCGGTATTTCGCGCGACTCATAGGTGGCCATCAATGCTGCACAATCGGTGCTGTTGTTCCCTCAAAGTACTCCGACCGCCTGTGCTGACCCAGTCATGCGGAGACGATATTTTGAGAATTTATGTGGACGGGTGTTGCAAGCGAGTTTCTCTTCTCTTATCTGTTGGTGCTGGTAGTTTCTCTTTGTCTTTCTTTCCACGAATGATTTTGCTCAGGATCTCTTTTGTGGCATCAGGCTGTTTTTGTCATCGTCAACTTCTTTGTTGCGGTTTGGTTCACGCATCGTGAATTGTTGAGCTAAACAGCTAAAAATTGGTCTCAGGACTCGCGTGCAGATTGCTGGTTTCGTCACATGACGCTGGAGCTATCCGGGATTTTATTTACGGCATCTCCGCTGTAGGGAAGATGTCACGTTCCGCTAGACACGACGAAAACAACGACAAAGCGATCACAAGGCTTGAAGTACAGCCTGACGCAGAAACGGAGGCCGTTTGAAGGCATTATGAAAACTGTGAGCAACCAAGTTTCAGGTATGCTCGGAGCTCAGATAGGTGCGTTCAGGACCGCGTACAGTCAACATGGCGGAAACGATGTTTTCTGGAATGATGATCCAAAGAAAGACAAGACGAGAATGAAGACAACATCACACGAAACAATCGTGACTCCACCGTGCGTGGACCACAAGATCAAACTTCTGTCCGACAAAACTCAAGTACGACCTGCCGCCACAGGACCGACCTGCCGTTGACCCTGAGGTGAAGGGCATGGCAGAGGCCAGGGCCCGGCGGGTGGAGTCATGCTCAGAATGCTTTGGTATGTTCGACGCAGGCGGTGCTGGAGCAGCACCCCAAGTTCCGGGCCATTCACTCGAAGGACTCTGTTCAGAAGGTCATAGAGAAGGTGGGCTGCATGGGCAGACATCCAAGAGCTCACGAGTTATAATGGAACTCGTCAAGATTTGACGGCCTTACATGTCAGCCTGGCAGACTGGCAGGTGCGTGCTGATCAGGCGCTCGACGTGCCTTGAGCCTGGCACCGAGACTCATGTGGTGCCAGGATCGAAGAAGCTTCTCCATGAACGACGTTTGAGGTTGTCATGCCGTGCGCACGTATTGTATCTGTAGCATCTCTACCGCTCAACAGCCGTGTGGCTCCTGGCAGGACTCGGATGCATTGTCTCACCAACCTGCTAAACCCCACGAAAACACACGCTTGCTTTCAGCAGGATGTTATTGCAGTGTTTTCGTGATCTTGGCACTGGCTGGAAACTGGCCACAAGGACTCGTGGAAGCTCCAGCTGCTGTGCGCGAAGTGTAGCCACCCTTAGCTTTTCCTGTGTTCCCATGACGTGATGCTAATCATAACTTGTGGCTGTTCGCTCCCGAGAAGCGAGGCATGGCGGCTGCCTGAGATCACATCTTCAAAGAACGGCTGCACGCAACCGCACAAGCATCCACCAGTGATAAGAAGAGAACAAATGGTCATCCCAGACCTTGATTTGAGCATTGAGCTTCCATGCGCGTGCATCAAGGTGGTGCTTTACCGCCTTGTGCTCTACGGAGTCTCTGCGGTGTTTCACCTGGGGCTTGTTCCGGGGTCATTAGAGTGAGAGCAATCTCAGCCCCAAAGTCATTCAATCAAATCGCTCAATGATTGCCCACCCCCACCCGGCATGTTTGCAAGTTCGCCGAACTGTGTGAACTCGTGCTACGGTGGCCTTGTATCACAAGAAAGACACATCATCTTTGCGTGATGATGGTGTCCCTGCAGATTCGGACATTCATGCAGCAAATGACATGCTTCGCGCGCCTCTACAAGCTTCACAAAGTTTGAGCCCAGCTCTTGTAGCATTGAGACTACACAAGCACTTGTAAGCAACGCACCAGCTCACCAGACTCCCCAGCAGTCGGATTCCTACTTGTAGTTTCTTCCGCGCGCTGGGCCCCCGCGACCTTGGTGGACGGGTGGTCTCAGCTGCCACTGCTTCCGCCTCAGCTTAGAGCTTAGAGTGCTTAGTCACCAGTCTTGTGGACATGTGGATTTGTGCCAGGCCGAGGCTGAGACGCTGCTTGCCACGAGCCGTCATGGAGGCCTTCCTCTTTGCACCAGATCTGCACCAATCTGCAGAGCTTTCTCTGCTTGACAGGTTGCAATTTGCTCTCGTCGTTTCAACTGCACGGACGCTGTAATTCGGGTCCAACCTGATCCGACATGGCCAGGCCACCGTCCGGCTGTTAGACAACGAGCCAAACGTTTCCGTGCAGGCAGGAAGCTAGATCTCCTGCAAGACATGCATGAGTCGCGAGCATAGTCGAGCATGGTGATTTGCATGGAGTCGGTGGTTGGGTGGGGGGGGTGCCACGGCATTGCTTTCCATCCGCTGCAGAAAGCACAGCCTGCATGCTGCAGCAAGCCTTCATCAAACAAAGTATCAACTTCGTCGGTTAAGTTGGGCACCGCAGTTCTGAAGGCACCTGTCACATGGCCTCCTAATTCGGGAACAGCCATCAGATCCAGGTGCTGTGGCGAGGTGCTGAGCTGAACTTGCTGCGCTCTCGCGAGGTCGAGCGCTGAGCTGATTTGTCGACTGCATATCCTTCCATGACCCACTGGGTGCTCTTTTCGCATGCAGGAGCCTGTGGAGCGCTTTCTGCAGCGGTTGGCCTTGAGCATGCGCCCTAGATCTCCAGACATCGACATGGCCAGGTTTGGCGAATTTATACTGCAGTAGGTCACTAGGCAGTATGTATCAAGGGTTTAGGTCACCTCCATCCGAGCTCTCGACGGGGCGGCCGACTGCCTTGGTGCTTGTTGGTCAAGTTGTTGTGTAGCACATTCATGTGCGTAGGGACAACCGTCGAATCGACGTGGATGCCGAAGCTGCTGCTGGCTCCACGTCCCCCGACGATTTTTCAGCTTGCCGTTAGATCCTCGTGTCGCCATGGCCTTCCAGTCTGCCGACGTCGTCGCGGCCCTCGACATGGTCCGACGTGCCGTCGCCGCCGGCGATGACTTGAGTCAGCTCTTCGCCGAGTGGAGCGGATTGGAACGGCGGGCCCTGGTGTCGGCGATCAACAGTCCAGCCGCCGCCCCAGGGCCCGTCGTGTATGGCGACTCGTCGAGGGTGACACCGGCGAGTTCAGTTGGAGCAGCGGCGGCCATTCCGTCGCCGTCGGATGACCCGTGCCCGGAACCCCCCGTCGAACGACATCAAGCGCCTCCTTCGGCCCACGCGGGGGTTGCCGGCGCACCGTCGTCCTCGGCAGACATGCCGCCGGCAGCAAAGCCATCGGGTGGTGGATACCCGCAGAAGCCCACCCGCCCGGCGCCGTCGGTGCCGAAAGGCGGCCCGCCGCAGATGTGGGACCAGCTGGGGTTCCTCTGTCGCACCGACGCGGAGCTGGCCTACAAGCACCACCTCCCGACGGCAGAGGAGTACTACCGGCGATATGCGACGGTGCTGCCGGACCGAATCACCCCGTCGACGGTGATTCCGACGGTCGCGCCGGCAGCTCCGCCGGCCCCGTCCAGGACCTCGGTGCCGGCGCCCGTCGACTACCAGGACCGCATCGCCGAGGAGCTTCGCCGGCAGTTTGCGGAGGAGTCGCGGCAGCAGCGCACCGTCGAGCCCCAGGTCAAGGCGATGCCAGCAGCGCCGGCACCGTCGCCGCCGGCTCCGTCGGGAGCATCTCGCAGGGCACCCACACCGACGCCGCGAGAGATGTATCCCGACGCGGATCCGATTACTGGCGCCGGCTTCCCCATCCTTCCCCGGCGGCCGGGGCAGAACGCCTCCCCCGCCGAGCTTGAGCGCCACAGGCGCGAGTACCGGCGTCTGGCTCACATCCGCCGGATGCTTTGCTCGCAGGAGTGGCGCGACCACGTCGAGCTGATGGGCAAGTCCGGCGTGAGGTCCGACGTGCCGCTGCCGGAGACGCTCCGGCCCCTCACCGTCGCCAACCTGGAGCACTTGGAGGACATCGAGAGGGCCGCCGCCGACGGTTCCACAGCCATGGTACCGGCGGCCGCCGCAGCGGCTTACTATGTGCTGCGAGCGCTGCCGCCCGGCGTCCGGGGAGGCCGCATTCCGGAGAAGATCCCCGGCGAGATCTGGTGTGTCGGGTGGTGTGGGCACCCGTGCACCAACGGTCGCTGCCGAGGCATTCCCGGCTGATGCCTCCGTCCGGTGTTGATTCGGGCCGGCGGCACCGTCGACTTGGATCGCCACGACCACCATGAGTGCGAGGACTGCCACGAGCAGTCCCGGCACCGGATCCCGGTCGGCCGGCCCCCGTCGCTATCTCACCGTCGCCGTCTTCTACAAGGTCGACCTCACCGACGGCCTTGTCGCTGGCGACGTGGGAATTCAAGCCTCAGGGGGTGCGTCGGTGAAGCCTTCGCGGGCCTCTCCCGACGCCTTAATTTAATGCCTTTTCTGCCCGGCGTTGTAATCGCCCAGGGCCCGACTCAGAGCCAATCAGGCGCCACCGGCGCGAGAAAGGAGGGAGGCCGTCGCAGTGAGTTTCTCATGCTTGCCCGTCGTTCGTCGTGCACCTGTTTTTCTTTTACCTTTTTCTCTAGGAGGTTCGGTTGGCTCGAGGCGCCCAGGCCGGCGCACGCCTAGGCACCCTTTGGCCCCATGCGGCCCCGCCGTGGACAGAGGCCGGCTAGTGAGGGCATTCGTCGAGCTGGGGGCATCTGACCATTTGCCCCTGTTGCCGACGGTGGGCGCCGTGGACGTCGACTCCGCCCTCGCACGGGCCTCGGCGTTAGTCACAGCTGGCGTCCCGGCCGCAGTCCTCGAGGCACTCGCCGGGAGGGGGACCCTCCCACCGCCTCGGCTAGCCAGCCAGAGGGGCGAAGGTCCTCAGGACCGGCCCCGTCAACTCAGATCGTGCCGGCGGGGCCCGCGATAGGGCCCTCAGCGACGGCCGTAGTACCGACCGACGGTCCAGAAGTGGTCGCGGCGACGGTTCGCGGACCAATCCCGCCCCCGGCGACGGTCCCTGACCGGCCGGCGGAAAAGCGGAAGGACATTCCGCTCAGGAGGGACACCCGTCGAGCGTGCAAACGCACCGCCTTTGAAGCAGCCCTCCCGGAGAACAGGGAGGCGGCGCTGGCGGAAATCGACGAAAACATCCTGGCGAAGTCGTCCCAGGCACCCTTCCAGTCGAGAGTCCGCACGTGGCAGGAAGCGTGCGAGACTTGGGCCGTCGCTCCATGGCCCATATCTGCGGAAAGTTGCCGCCACCTTCCGTCGAGGCGGCTATCGCTCCGTCCAGAACTACTTCGACGCCGCCGTGTCATACCAGGAACAGTTTCGCGGCGAGGCCGTCGACCCCCTCATCCGGCGGGCCATGCGACGCTATGCGCGGGCAGTGGTCCGTGGCTTGCCCGGCTCGAAGCTGAAGGCCATTTTCGCCGTCGACCGCCTGGTGGCCCTGGTCTCCAGGGTGGACCCGCCGGGAGCCGACGCGTGGAGCCCGTGGGTCACGGCGCACGCCGTCGACGCCCTCATCCTGGTTCATGCTCCGCGAGATCGAGTTCTCAGCGGCGCGGACGCAGGACATTGACGTCGCCGACGGCACCGTCGCCCTCCGGCTTCCCCTGCACAAGACCGCGACCGGCGGCGAGGTCGAGCTGACCCAACGCCAGCTACGGTGCGCTTGCGGGGCAACCGTGGCGCCGTTGTGCCCCTACCACGCGGCGCTCCGCCATGTCTCCCGCCTTCGGCGTGCCGGACGGTGGGTGCGTGGGGCACCCCTGTTCCCCGACGGGACCGGTGACACCTGGGAGAAGTCAGAGACCGTCCTCTTCTTCCGGCGGGTCTTGCTGGCGGCGGGGATCCAGCTGACCACCACCGACCACAACGGCGCCACCGTCCAGCTCTTCAACGGCCATTTGGCACGGGTGGCCGGCGCGGCGTGGCTGGCGTCCAAGGGCGTCAACACGCCCATCATCCAGTTGCTGGGCCGATGGTCGTCGGCCGCCGTCGAGCGGTACGTCCAGGCGACGCCGCTGGCAGTCGCCCCGGACGTCCCTCGGCGCATCTTGGCGGATGACGTCGAGATAGTCAGCGTCCGGCCGCAGGCCAAGGCTCCACCGGCTCTCGGCCATCAGCCGCCGCTGGCCCTGGAGGATGGAGAGCCGGCTCAGGTGGAAACGCCGCCGCCCGAGGATCACTCCCCGACGGTCGCGTTCGAGCCCGGCCCCGTCAGACCGGAGACGGTGAAGCAGGTCGCCGTCGCGCCGCCGGAGCACCTCATTTACAATGACCGCAAAAAACGGGCTCACGCCCCTGATCCGACGGAGGCCTCGTCGGACCGCTTTCTGTGGAAAGCGCGGGGTTGTTCCTGGCCATACGGCGTCCGGAGTTTTTATAGGATCACCGAGCTACCGGCGGGAGCCGCCAAGTGCCTTAGGTGCTTTCCGAAGGCCCCGTCGGCTGACGGTGTCGGGTCGCCGACGGAGGAGGCAGCCTCCCCAGTGGCATCTAGCTCAGATTCCGACGATTCTTCGTCGTCCTGATAAAAGGGAGCGGGGCCGTGCACTTGGTGAGCCCGTCGCTGCGCATAGTGCATCTTGTTCTCGTGCCGCAGCCCGCCTTTGACCGCACCGCCCGTCATCCCCGCCGGCCCCCTCGTCGTGATCATGGCTATGGGTCCGCAGCTCGTCGCCGACGTCCTGACCGACTTCGACGACCTCGCCACGTCGGCGGGGGCGGGTCCGGACCTCGTCGATTACCTGAAGGCGCGGTCTCTCAACCGCACGGCGACCCTCGCCCTCGTCGCCGACGAGTGGTCCGACGTGGGGAAGACATACAAAGCGACGCCGGCGGAGCAGCCAGTCGTCCGGGCGATCATCCGCCACATGTGGTCGGAGGCCCGGCGGCAGTGGAACGAGTTCTCCACCCCTGCCCCGGCCCCGTCGACGGCTGCACCGCCGCCGGCCACCCTGCCGACGATGGTCGGCGAGAAGCCGCCGCGGACCTTCCCGGAGTGGACCGACCTCGTCGCCCGCTACAACGCCGTCCAGCTCGGGGGTGAGCCCCGCTCGTTCCCGACAGAACGCCTCGTCGGAGCAGAGGAGGTGCTCGCCAGGATCCACTGGGAGCACACCAAGTCCAAGCTCTACACGCCGCTCGGCCTCGGCGAGATCCTGGCGGCCCGGACTTGGTCCTCCCTCGGCGTCGTCAATCCCCTCGCCGGCCGTCGCAGCACCGGCGGGGCACAGAGCAGCAAGTTCGTGGACGGCGGCCTGGCGGTGGAGGAGAACCAGCCGTTCGTCCCGAGGGGCATCTGGGCAGTTGTCGACGGCCTGGACGCCATCCGCTGGGCTTGGGTCCTGACCGGCGTGGGGACAGAGGCCGGCGTCATTAGGTACGTCGATTGGTGGACGACCAAAGCCCGGCTTCACTCGAGCAAGCTCGAGGCCGTCGTCGCCTACTGGGACGCCACGGCGCACCAGCTCGCCATGTCCATGCGCGTCGCCCGGACCTTCGAGGAGGTGACCTCGGCGATCATGGCGGAACAGGCGGCGTTCAATGAGGCACTCCAGTCTGCCGTCAAGCCCGGCCCGCCGAGGAGACCGACGGGGGCACCGACGGGCGGCCCACCAAGCCACCCGACGGAGGATGACCACACAGCCGACACCCCCAAGGGGAAGGGGAAGGGCCAAGGCCGCCAGCCCCGTCGCCGCCCCGGGAAGCAGCGCCGCCAGGAGCAGGACTGGGAGGACGACGGCGCCAACAAGGACTGTCGTGATCACTACGACGACCGCTGGAAGCAGACCGGCCGCGACGAGGGTCGCGACCAGGGCTGGCGCCAGTCCTGGGGGCCGCGGCCGTCAGGACCACTGGGACCAGGACGACCGTCGCGGTGGGAAGGACCGTCGTGACGAAGGCCGTCGGGAGGACCCCAAGCGCCGCCGCTACAGCGCGGGGCCTCGCCCGGATCGGACAACCGCGGCGAGGTACCCGGGAGCCACTGTGCTAGTACCGTCGTCCGACCGGCACTCAAGCGCACCCGGCGGGCGCCCAAAATCATCCTACTCTCGTTCTTTGACGGGATAGGTGCGGCCCCGGCGCTGGTGGAAAATCTATTCGGCCAACCCACCCTGGCGCTGGCGTGGGAGATTGACGCCACTTGCCGACGGCTGGCGTCGGCGAGGCTGCCGTGGCTGGTCCACAGAGGCGACGTCACATCGGAGTCGCCCGGCTCCGTCGCGGCGGCTATCAGGAAGGCCGACCCGACGGGCGAGTGCACCGTGGTTGTCACCGCCGCTCCGCCGTGCCGACTTTTCGCGGATCGGCCGGCCACGCGGGCGAGAGGGGGAGCCTCTTCCTCCTCACCGTCGACATGTTCAACCAGATCCTCGCCGACCTCTCCGACCGGCGGGTGGCGTTCCTCTTCGAGAACGTCGTGATGGAGCCCGCCGACGCCGCCAAGATCAGCGTGCAGCCGGTCCTGGTCTGCGGGTCGGATTTCGGCTGGATTTCCAGGCCCCGACTATGGTGGATGTCGGCGGACCTGACCGGCGCCCTGGTGGATCCGGCGTCGGGCCGACCGCTTAGTGGTCGAAGCAAGGCTCGTACCGCCGACTCCGGCTCGAGGCCCCGAGACAACCGGCGGACGAGCTCACCGAGGCCGGCCTCTCGTTCCACCAGTCCGTCGAGTCCGGCAGGTTGCGCCTCCCGTGCTCCACAACACCGGCTGAAGACGCCGGCGGGAGACAGCCTCCGAAGAGGGTCCGGCAGAAGCTCCCCGAACCGGCGAAGGCCCGCTGGGCGGCGGACGGCCGACGGTTCGCCCCTTGGCACTATGTCGAGGAGGCCATGATGCATGACGACGCGGGCCGCCTCCACAACATCCCGGCGGGCGTCAAGGAGCGCCTTCCTCACATTCCGTCGGGTTACACCCATGCCAGCTTCGTCGACGACACCGCCCGCCACCGCGTCATCGCCAACGGATGGCACTGGGGGGTAGCCCGCCGCTTGCTGGCGATCATCGTGGCCTTCTCCGTCGCCTCCTCGTCTACGGCAGCACCGGTACCTGAGCCCCGTCGGTCAACCCTCCAGTGGGCAGCGGAACAGTTCGGCGGGGGACCGGTGCCGATGGAGCCACCGCCGCGACACCGACCGGACATCGACCTTTCCGGACGACGACCCGGACCTACATTGGCAGCTGTCGGCGTCCCTGCGGCATTGCACGGTGACCCGGCGGCCCGATCTGGAGCCGGCCTTGGAGCGGGTACTGCTCCTCTGGCGGTCGTGGCGCCACGACCTGGCGAGGATCCGGCAGGAGGTGCTACAGGACATCTCCTACCTCGTCGACGACATGGAGGACCACACGCAGCGCTGGCTGGAGCAGCGGTCGCCGTCGGTCAGGGCGACATACTCAACACCGGGCAAGGCGAGACCGACGCAGATCCCCGTCATCCTGGAGTTGCTCCGCATCGTCGGCTACCCCGACGTCCCCGGCATGCAGGAGGACCTGACCGACGGCTTCGACATGTTGGGAGAACTCCGCCGAGGCCCGGGCTGGAGGACCAGAACCGACGAGAAGTACTCCAACCCGGCGTCGATCGAGAACTTCGCGTCGGCGAACTGGGAGTACATTAAGCGGCGGGCGTCCACAGCCACCGTCGGGGAGCACACCGACACCCTCCTCGCCGAGCTCGTGGAGGAAGTCCGTCTCGGCCGGGTGGTCGGCCCAACCCGGGCCCCCGACGGTTGGAACTTCAAGACGACGGCACTCCTTGACAGGCCGGGGGCCGACCGTCTGGTCCCGCCGCCGCCGGGCCAGGCCTTTGCCGCAGCCTCCTTCCCCGTCGTGCAAGAAGACGAACAGGGAGGAGCGAAGGTCCGTCGCGCCGAAGACTGGCGCAGGTCCGGACACAACTCCACCGTCAGGGCCCACGACGTCCCGACGCACCATTTCGTCGACGACTTCGTGGATATGGTCCGGCGAGTGGTCGACCAGGCGGGGGGGCCGGCGACGCTGGCGAGGATATTCGGGCACGACCTCCTCAACGCCTACCGCCAGTGGCCGGTCAAGCACCCGGCGCACTCCGGCACCTTCATCGCGAGCCCAGCCGGCGTATCCCTCTGGTTTCATATGGCGATGTGCTTCGGCGCCGCCGCGTCGGTATGGCACTTTAACCGGACAGCCGACGCCCTCCAGGCCATACAGCGGGTGCTCCTCTGGATCCTGGCCGGCCATTTCGTCGACGATTTCAACGGCGTCGACATGGACGAGTCGGCGAACTCGGCCTTCCGGGCGATGGCCGACTTCTTCGAGCTCGTCGGGTTGCAGACGAAGCCGTCCAAGGCCCAGGCCCCGGCGACTCAACAGACAGTCCAGGGCGTCCTCGTATCCGTCGAGACCGACGCAGTGGTCCTGCAGCCGACCGAACGACGCGTCAAGAAGGTCCTGACGACGATCGACGCCGCACTGGCCAACGACGAGCTCACGCCGGATGTGGCGAACCGTCTGGCCGGCAAGCTCAACTTCATCACCCAGTCGACCTTCGGCGCCCTGGGGAAGGCAGCCCTCCAGCCCGTCTATTCAAGGGCACACGACGCGGCGGCCACGTCGGCCACGTCGCTGTCGACGGGCCTCCGGGCAGCCCTCACGTCTCTCCGGGCCCTGCTGGCATACATCCGGCCGAGGAGGGTACCCATCATAGACGACGGGGCCCCGGCGGCGATCATCTACGCCGACGCCTTCTACCAGCCCGGCGAGGTGAAACACAAAGCCGGGCACATACCGGCAGAAGTCGGAGTCCGGCCGGGGACCCGAGGCCGGAACGGCTGGGGCTTCGTCGTCCGCATCGGCGCCCTCGTCTTCTACGACTGCGGCGTGGTGCCGGCCAAGTTCCTGGACATTTTCGCCTCCCGTCGGGCATTTATTTACCAGCACGGGCTGTTCGACCTTATAAACGCTCATCCACCTTATAATGCTAATCGACCTTATAAATGTGTGTCCGATCTTGTAGCAATTGGCCCCAGAAGTTATCATCGCAGAAACGACCAATTGAACGCCGGATTGTATCCGATCTCGACACTATATCAACGATTTCATGGGCAAGTGTGGAATGCGAAGACCGATGTGGGCTTTCATATGGTTGAACACTGAGATATATGCTATGATCGAGCACGAGTCCGTCGCTCATCGTCCATTATAATGAAATATTGTTGACGGTTGGCCCGCTATGAGCAGAGACCGCTCGCTCCGTGTCCAATCATTTAAATTGTTCTTGTTGTTCGCCCGCTATGAGCAGAGACCGCTCGCTCCGTGTCTTTAAAATTGTTGTTGCTGTTGCTGTTGCTGTTGTTGTTGTTGTTGGTGGTGGTGGTGGTGGTGGTGGTGGTGGCGGTTGCCGTGGTGGTTGGTATTAATGGTGATTCGTGGTTGGTGTTGATGTTGGGGGGTTTGGTTTCTGTGCGTGGGTGCGGGGTGGATGGGTGGATGGGTGGTTGGGTTGGTGTTTGTGTGTGTGTGTGCGTTTTTTTTTTTGGTGTGTGTGTGTGTGTGCCTGTGCAGGTGTGTGTGTGTGTGTGTGTGTGTGCAAGTGTGTGCAAGTGTGTGCAAGTGTGTGCAAGTGTGTGCAAGTGTGTGCAAGTGTGTGTGTGTGTGTGTGTGTGTGTGTCTGTGGGCGAGTGTGTGAGAGAGATCAGAGAAAGATCAGAGAGAGAGTGCTGTGCTCGATGTGAGTCAAGTTTGGAACATGGCAGTGCAGTCTTGCTCATGTTCATGCTGTGTGCGAGTTGAGGAACCTCCGAATTGCAGGTAATTTCTGCTCCGGATGATCATGATCATGATGACACATGTGCAGCAGGAACAAACAGTGCCGAGGACGACCTGTGATGCTACATATCTAGTGCTGGGCGATGTGTACCTATATGTAGGTGTAAGATTTTGCAGTACATCGACTGCTTCTTAATCACAACCTGTGAAAACATTTCGACACATATCCTTGCAACCATGGTGGTACCGAGTTCTCTCCGTGAGGAAAAAGTTGCATACCTGGCTGACAAGATATATGTCAACTTGGTGGATGGAGACCAGAACCGCATCGCACTATCGGGAATGCTGTCGCCCACAAATTCCTTGCGGCACAAAACAACTCGTGAGCGCTTCAGTTGGGTGCAAAATGAGTTTTCGGGGGAACGCCTGTTCACACAGGCCATGATTCGTGACGCCATCGCGAAGATGGCACTCGACAAGTCGATTTTCCTGGTCGTTCCGCAGACTCCGGGGTTCAGTGAGAAGACATGGATCGAAGACCAAGCAAAGGTGATTCATGGCTTATTGAAGAAAGTGGCTGGTCTTGAATTATTTGCAGTGGCATGTCGGTTGATTATATGCTTTTTGGGCTCTTCACGATTCACTGTAGACATACAAGGCCAGGAAGTCGACAGCATCCATGCAGACTGAGACTTCTGAGAATCCTGAGGACTTTGCCATCTGTTCTATTATAAATGTGTGCACACTTATATAAATATGCATGTGTAACATGAAGTCTACATGTATACATGTACATATTATCCAATATGTGGTAGCACTGTAGACACTGCAGGCAATCTGGGTATTTTAAATTAGCAGTGCTTCACATTTTATTGCTTGTTCGTGTGTGTATATACATATATATACATGTGCATATATTAGACAGCCCATTATAGCTGTAGCATCACAGGTCAAACAGAACCGTAGAAAGCTTTTGTAGTGAGCATGGATGACATGGAGACTCAACCCTGGGTGATCGAGATCCCTGAGGACTGATCTTAACATGGTTGATACTTCTAAAGATAGATAAAAGCTTTGTTGTGGTTTATGTGCGACCATGCAGGACCCAGCCGAAAGTTTTGACAAGAAGCGGAGCAACGAGAGTGCATCGCGGATGCATGATTTGGTGTACTATTCTGTATGTGTGCTTATTTCACCGATCACCACATATTGCATATATGAGGTCTCTTCTACGACCGGGATCCACCCTCCAAAGAGGTTGCGGGCAAAGACGAATCTTTGCTGCATACATTGTAATTCTAGGTCTTCGACAGAGATTCAAAAGCTGCTTCCGTTAAGGCCGACCCGGGTATGCAGTGGAAAGCCGGATGATGCGAAGGCAGAAGAGGAGTGTAGATAATATCGTATTTTCGTATTAACCTTGAAACCCCGAATGTCTGTTAGCCCCCAACGTTCGAAGGACCCACAGTGGACAGAATGGCCGGCTTGGGAGGTCGCGAGATGTGTGTAACCCTAAACCCTATATTGGTGTGCACGTGTGTGTGTGTGTGTGCTCATGACTGCGCGAGGCGGAGGTTCCCAAAGGTTCGGCAGATCATGCCTGGTGGACAGCCGAGGACAGGAAGAATTATTTCTAGTGTTTTGCATGATGCCTGGGTGTTGCAGGGCGATGCTGCGAATGATTGGAGCGGCTGGACCCAGGATTGGAGATTTCATGCCAGAGTGTTGTGTGTGTGTGTGTGTGTTAGTGTGTTGCTTGAATTACCAGAACGGGTATGTGTGCTAATTGAGTTAACACGAGGACGAAAGCGCCGATGACAATGGGGGCGACTGGTCAAGCAAGGGCAAGAAGGCTGGGATAACAAAATGATATTATTCTTGAACAGTTACTAGATAGTTTGCAGGACGAAGTCGCCGATGACAATGGGGGCGACTGGTCAAGCAAGGGCAAGAAGGCCGGGATAACAAAATGATATTATTCTTGAACAGTTACTAGATAGTTTGCAGGACGAAAGCACCGATGATGATTGGGGCGACTGGTCAAGAACGGGCAAGAAGGCTGGGAAGCCTTGTATATACATAGCTTGCAGGACCAAAGTGCCAGTGCCAATGACGACTGGGGCGACTGGCCAAGAACGGACGAGAAGGCTGGTAAGATTAAAAGTTGATTGGTGTTATAGAATATTACGCATAGCTTGCAGGACCAAAGTGCCCATGACGATTGGGGCGACTGGCCAATCACCACGGACAAGAAGGCCTGGGAAGATTAAATGTTGATTGATAATTAGCACAGATATATACATACCTTGCAGGACGAAAGTGCCAATTGCGATTGGGGCGACTGGTCAAGCACCACGGACAAGAAGGCAGGGAAGATTAAGTATCGATTGATATTAGAATAGATTATACGCATAGCTTGCAGGACCAAAGTGCCAATGGTGATTGGGCCGACTGGTCAAGCACGGACAAGAAGGCCTGGGAAGATTAAATGTTGATTGATAATTAGCACAGCTATACATACCTTGCAAGGACGAAAGTGCCGATGGTGATTGGGGCCATGTCGAGTCAAGCGCGGACAAGAAGGCTGGGAAGATTCACTATTGATTGATTGTAGAACAGCTACATAGCTTGCAGGACAAAAGTGCCAATGGCGATGGGGGCCCATGCGACAAGAAGGCTGGGAAGATTGAATATTCATTGCTTGAACAGCTACATATAGCTTGCAGGAGGACAGCACCGATGAGGATTGGGGCCCATGGTCAAGAACGGGCAAGAAGGCTGGGAAGAGAAGTATTTATACTAGAACAACTCCAGATCCCACCCTTGGTTTGCAGGAGGTTCCCGATGGCAGGGCATCGCCAGAGCGGGTTGAGTCGTCACCCAGTAAGGACAGGGAGATCGATGTCATGTTGCTTGAGTTATAGCTTATAACTCATGATTGCAGGACGAAAATGCCGATAATGAGGAGGCCACGAAGATAACTATAATAGCTCCAGATCCCACCCCTTAGTCTTCATCTGGTTCTCAGGTCACCACGTGGACGGCTGCAGAGTGGGCTGCGTGGGAGGCAGTACAGATAGATTTGAATCATCCGAAGTAGAAAATAGCACCAGTAGTAATCGTTCTTCTTTATTGTATCCCATGGAGGCTGACGAGAAAGAGACCCCGACCGAGAAGGAGGCTTCCTTATGTGTCGTATATATGAGGTACACAGAGTCTGAATCTGAATGCATCGCCAGGAGCCACGGCCCAAAAAGATTATCGTGGTCGAGCGAGTCAAGGTATCGTGCATGATTTGAGTCGTGTTCTTGTATAAGTCCAAATTTGGACTTATACAAGAACACGACTCAAATCATGCAATAGTGTGATATAGTGTTCTTGATCAGGATGATGATGACCAAGGGTGGGAGGTCGATGAGGCCGAGTGGGTCCAGGCTGGGAGTATATGGGAGCGAGAGAGAGAGAGAGAGAGAGAGAGAGAGACTGGTTGGTATTGACATTATATATGTAAGTACGATCCCATATCATTGAGGACTCTCCGGAGAATGCTGATGGCGATTCGGCTGGAGCTTGGCCGGAGGCGATCACCGATCACGATGGTTATTGAATAACTATATAAGTTAAATCGTGGCCAGGACCCATGGCCTGAAGACTGCGAGAAGCAGGCTGCATTCATGATATGAAACCATAAAGAAGTTTCTCCTGGAAGTATACCTGCCAGGCAATCCACGCGGAGAACACGTGGGCTGATGGAGATGGCAGCTTGCATGGTATGCTTTATTATCTGTTGTCGTATTCATATAGTGAATATATAGTCTGGCTGGATGAGTGTGGCAGTCCCATATCCAAGGAGCTTTGGATGCCGAAGAGCCCCCGAAGCAGGCACGACTCGTAGTTATATACGAGTATAAACGGAATATCATCGGGGGTCGTTTGCCAGGAGCTGCAAAAGAAAGGGGACACGAGAACCGACAAGCGCTTTGAAGGGCCCCCGAAGCAGGCACGATTCGTATGTATATATATATATATATACGAATGTAAACAAATATCATCGGGGGTCGTTTGCCAGGAGCAGCAAAAGAAAGGGGAAACGAGCATCGAGAAGCGCTTTGGCCTTTGCACACAAGAAGGGATGCAGGCGCTGTTCGGCAACAGCCAAAAGGAACCTCAGCAAAAGCGGTCTTAAACATACATGTCGTTTATGTGCTGCTGAGATTTAGAGACAGATCGAAAGAGAAAGAGAGATAGAGCGAGAGAGAGGCAGGGGGTTATAATGATAGGTGACGCTGTGCAAGTGAGGACAAGGATGGCGATGCTGAGTGGAAAGGATGGCCGTCCTCATCATGGGAAGAGCTTTGGCTGAACCTGGTAATATATAGATCGTTCACCTGTATGATGGATTCTGACAATTAATCTCAGGGCGATGATCATGATGAGTGGAAGCAATGGCCGGATGAGTGGAAGGAATGGCCGGATGCACTTTGGTTGCAGATGTTGCTTCCGCGGGTTCGGGGTTGATGTGGGTCGGATTATTACTACAGTACAAACAGACCTCAAACCACATTATAATGCCGAAACCCTAAACCCACGAAGTAAAATCCCCCAAACCCTCACAAAACCCAAACCCACGAACCTCTGGAATCGAGTGGTGTGGTGTGTGGACCCAGGAGTCATGGAACGATGACTGGGAGCCACCAGCAGAGCTCCGGCAGCATTTATGTGTTTGCACACAGAGTAACAGGTATATATATGTGTGTGTACGCATAGATCCATCTGCTTTGTATCTGTGACAGGCTTCGGCACCGGAGCCTGCAAATCATGATGCCACTTTGGCTGCACTGGTTTTACACGAGTCTTCTCGAATCTGTGAACCATACATAGGCTATATATCTGGCAATAGCTAAGCACGAAAACCTAAGGATGATGGGCCCGAAAAGGCATCCTCTTCAAAGGAGGAAGCTTTGGCAGCACACTTTATTGAGAACATCAATAATCTTCGGATTTCGTTAAAGCATGCTGCTGTCATAGCTGGTATAGGAGCATGGTTTAGGGTTTATCTTCACCCTGTCCCCAGCTTCTAGATCTTTCTAGCCCAGGTCAAGAATGCTGGCGATTCTGGCGGATGGCAAAGCCAAGGAGCCACACTCGTCGAAGCCGTTTGCTAAGGCTGGACAACATAAATCTAAGGCTAATCGTGATATTCTTATGCTGCCCCGGGTTTATAATTCAGGGACTATAATGTCATTTGGTTTACTGGCTTCGACTCACAAACTAGGCAGGACTTCGATCTGTATTCTAGACACATCCCAGGAGCTGTCTTTTGAATCTCCACTCTCTGCAATTATATTGCAAGGTCTCTAAAATCCAATGTGGTGTAAATGTGGTGCACTCGAGCCCTTCCCTTTTTGACTCATGCAGGCCAGGCCGAATCCTCGCGAGCGATCCACCGAGGGACCTGCCGCAGCTCGTGCATGATTCTGATGGAGCAAAAAGGGTTTGGGCTGGGGAGCATCGTTCGGTCGAATTACGAAGGTTTGCTGCAACTGTATAATGCATGCACTAGCTAAGGAGTTCCGTCTTGATGCATCTATCACTGACCTTCACTTTTCGAAGCCCTTGTTCGAGGGGTTCGAAAAGGCTATTGAAGCTTGCACTAAGAAATCAATCTCGGCTATCAACCCACATAGACAGCGGCTATTGGTGGCATCGCAGAAGAAGACATCCGTTACGAGCACGCCAGCTGTTGCAGTTCCAGATCCAAACAATGCAGATGCGAGCACCGGCGCGAAGCCGGCTACAAAGCCGAAGAGTAAGGACCAGGGTGCTGCACCGGCTGCACCCAGAAAGCGCGAAGATACTATCTACAACATCACGAGGAAGGCCTATCTTGCATCGTTCCCCAGACAAATTCAGCAGACTTGCAAATCCTCTCTGGGTGTTACATGAAGGGTTCAGGGTGTATGGTTTACTCGATCTAAGGTTGGACCCCAGCCTTAGTGGCAAGGAGAAGGAGCTGAGGCCAGGTCCCGGTCTCATGTGTTGATTCGATCTACCGGTAAGTACTGCATACCCGCACCCTCCCAAACCCTATACGCATTAAGGTGGAAGAATTCCGAAGAACGGGAAGAGGTGCTCCAGAACTTTAGCCTTCAGGAGCAAAAGAAGAGGCGGTACATCTAGAACGAGGCTACGTGCTGCAACCCCTTTAATCGACGCGAGCTGAGGGCCGACAGTGGCTATTGGCTTTTTTCGTGTCTAATTTGATTTTCTGCCTGGGGGGACAAGGCATGCTTCGTTGCTTTCACACCGAGCAAAATAATGCCTCGAAGATTGTTGTAGTCGATGCCAAGCTGTTGCCTTGCCGGCATGCAACACACTGTCTATTGTGGTTCACCCGCAGCCGCTTAGAAGAAACAAGAAGCACGGAACAGGATCGACATATTGCCTGGAATCAGAAAGTAGTGTCATCGTACCACATGCAATAATGAAGTACTCTCGCCTTGCTGCCCTGCTGGCATGCCTTTACTTGAGTGCACGACTTAGTCAAACATGCTTGCCGCGAGTCACAGTACGGCACGTGCAAGAGCTCTGCCACTTGGCAATACCTGAGGCTTTGGTAAAGTGGGGCCAGAGAAGGAGCTGGACTTCTTGGAGGTCTTTGCAGGACGGATTGGTTTCAAGCTTCGGTGCTCTTTAGATTTAATCCTGCTGTGCCCAAAGCTACATATCCAGGAAGCCATGTTCTGACATCGGCAGCCTTGCACTACGGCCTCAAAGCCCATGGTTTGGACGCAGCTTTGCACAATCTATAACCACATATTTTCACCGTGACCTTTAAAATTTGTGACTTGCACACATCACAAACCAAGGTCCAATACAGCTCCAAGCTGGACATCCTGACGGCCTTCGGTTTTCTTGCCACGCTGCACAATGCAACTCGCCTACATGTCTTGTGTGTGCACAACCAGTTCTAGATCGCTTCACACCACCTATGATATGAGGTCAGGAGACTACGACGTTCTGGGGTTTGCTGGTATGGCACGCCGTGTTCAACATGGGTTTTCATGTGTCTGGGTTTCACTATGGTCGTTGCTGTTAACGACAGTTCCCAGTACTGATCTGATCTTCATGACATGTATCTACTAAGGAGCCGAGGGACGACCAAGAGACGGCGATTGAATGTTAAAGGTGTCCCGTCATCATTTTTAGGCATGTGCCTGCACGCCTTCGTGATATGATTCGGACATATGACCAGGTTCGGAAACGAGCCAGAAAGTTGCAGATGGTAATCGGATCGCCAGAAGATTGGCCTACCTGCTCTCTGGCCCATCATCTTATTGTATTATATAACAACAATCGTAACCTATTCGATTCTACGGTTATATTCTACACACACAAGCCCCAATGATCGCGACCAAATCTATACGTGAAGGGTTAGGAACTTGTAGCATATACGCTCCCGAACATGTCATGCCGCCGCACAATCTCTCTCTTCATAATTCTTCATAGATCATGAGATTGCCGAGTCGTGCACACAAGATCATGCCAGCATGCTCGTTCTGGATGCAGTCACCAGGCTGAGCTTGATCTCAAATTTCCAACATGAGATCTCAGCATTCCTTTGAATCGAATCTAAATCTTGTAAGAACGATGTCTGCAACACCCGAGGCTGGAGTATCATTGGCGAGTTGGACAATACTACATTATTGAAAATCCAGTGAGCTCTTTGATTTTCGACTACCCTGCAATCAAGGATCCTTGACCTTATTGGCCAACATGCTGGTCTGCTTTATGTGTTATCTAAACCGAAGAACCCAGGATCGTCTGAAAGCCCACGGCGCCAAAACTGTGAATGTGTGCCTTGGGGCAGTGGGAGCACCGAGCACCAAATGTGCAGCTTGGTTTTATTTGGTATCCCTAAACCCTAACTTGCTGCCCCTAACTAAACCCTGAACCCTAAAGCCCTAAAGTGCTAAAGCCAACCCTAGAAAACTTAATTGCCACACTATCCAAATCCCCAAATAGCCCTTAGCCTTAACTCTGAACCCAATACATATGTCGATTCTAATCCGTCAATAGAACCAAACAATGACGTAACGACACATGTCTATAGGATATGTAGATACCTATCTATATATATATATATACCCATCCTGCTCGACCTGTTCCGCCACCTGCGCCACTGAACACTGAGTAACATAAAGGTCCTAAACCCTGAACTTCGGTCTCTCCCCTGGACTATAGACTGTCAACTTTCAGCCCCAAGACTCCTAGATTCGACACCTAAGCCTCAAGTCCAGCATCTTATTGAGGTGACCTTGGTGGGCACGGCCCCCTTCTTGAACAAGCTCTACAGCCGACTTTCGGCACCCAGGAGGCCACTGAAAGAATGGCAACACAAGCGCACATCTTCATGATTTTTCACCTATATATGGAATCGTCTTAATAGTAAAGCCAGGCAACAGATCCAGCGAATCCGGAGTTATATGAAGCTGGATGTCTTCAAGAAGTGGGAAGATGATCAAGGCCGGCAGCGACGAGAACCTTGGATGATCTGGGTCAGTGGCTTCTCTATGGGCTTGCAGTGGCTTCTCTATGGGCTTGCAGTGTTTAGTTTTGATTCTAATACATTTGAAGCCATCCACATGAACCAGTGATCCCAGGCGGGAGGAAAAGATTTGAAGGGTACGCAATGCTACCCGGGGCGATTTGCAATGCAAGTGTCTCGGACTCGAATCGGAATTGTTGGGTTTTGCTTCGCGACTGACTGACAGTCTCTCTCTCTCTCTCTCTCTCTCTCTCTCTCTCTCTCTCTCTCTCTCCCTCGACTCTCCGATCTGTCCCTCTCTCATGCTGATCTTAATATGATGCAGCAGGAGATAGCATCATCGGATACCTCGATTACATGTGAAACCTCCTTATATAAACCCTAAACCTAACCCCAAACCCCCTAAACCCCTAAACCCCTACGCCCCTAAACCCCTATAAGCCCCCCTAACCCTTAAACTCCTAAACCCTAAACCTAATACTTAGGTAGCCGAAGCTATTGATGACCACTTGCAGTCGTTGCCGAGCTCCAGCCAAAAGCGCCTGGACGAGGAGGAAGTGGTATTCGAAGATGGTGGATATTCCTCGGATGATGACTCAGGTCTTGAGGATGTGATTGGTGCTCCGGCATATAGGCGGGAGTAGCAAGCAGTGCTCCACGGTTGCAAGGAATTCGGGATGTGATCGAGTTGTATGATAAGATATAAGTGTAGGAAAACTCATGTGTCATGTGCTCGAGCTATCCTGAAGGCTTGCATCCGCCTAGAGTTTCGTTGCTGATACGAGATCGGTGGCTGAATTCTGAAAATCAACAGCACCGACCGACAGCGTGTATTAGCGTGTATCTGCGTGTATTCGACCTTATAGAGGCACCTTTTGCGTGTATCTGC